>CM066040.1:65023626-65391470 GCA_033557465.1 Ichthyophis bannanicus
ATTGCCTGTATCAGCAGCCGTGGGGGTGAGAGGGAAGGCAGAGATGCTAAGTCTCACTCATTATGAGGAATAGCCAGGCGGCAAACACTCTCTTCTCACCTGGTGTTTGCCGCCTGGCTATTCAGCCTTTACTATAGCCCGTCTCGGGTGCTCCCGAGGTGGCGTGGCTATTCTTCACAGCTCTACGCTCCACTGTTGGGTTCTTCAGTCCCCTGCTCTCCACTACCGTGAATCTCTCCTCCTCCTCCTGGATTCCTCTCTTCCCCTTCACTGTATCTTAATTTATGCCTCTCCTACTGCGACCCCAGACTGGGACAACCTCCTAACTATCTCGGAGGTTTCCTTGTCTTTCCCCAATGTCTGGCATTTAGGGGATTTTAACCTTCACCTTGACCCCTCCCACTTTGGCCTAAAGATAGGGCTTTCTCCTCACTGTTGGATGACTTGTCCCTCCTGCAGCATATTCCCTTCCCTACGCATTCTGACAGATACACCCTCGACCTTCTTATTACCCCTGCTTCTACCCTTATTCTTCCTTTATCCCCCTCCTCTCTCAGTCTACCCTGGATCGACCACTTCTGTGTTTTCTTTACCATTCAGCTCCCTTCCCCCACCCATTCCTGCCCTCTTTCAGTCCTGCCGGCGTCTCTCGCTGCTCTCCCTCCAAAAGTTCCCCTCGGCCGACCAAATCCTTCCAGCTAACTTTTCCCTCCTCTCCCCTGCTTCCCAGTTGCACACCTGGAATAGCACAATGTCCTCAGCTTTGGACCGTGTGGCCCCTCCCCTTCCCACCTTAGTATCATGCCACCCCTCTTCGTCACCCCTGGTTTTTGCCAGAACTGCGTATACATCGCTCGCATCTCTGTCGTGCCATGTGTCATTGGTGCTCTCACCCCCCAACGCCACTGAGAATACCGCTCGCTGTTGCACTCCGTGAAGAGGGACTACTTTTCCAACTTGATTCTCCAGTCCCCTAATTCGTCCAGACAACTATACTCTGTCTTTCGGTCTCTGACTGCTTCCTCCACTGCCTCTTCTCCTGCCCCTACCCTATGTCCTTCACCCACCAGTCTGGCTAGCTTATTTTCTAAAAGGTCCTCTCCCTTCGATCTGGTTTTCCATCCTGTCCTGCACCTCTCTCTCAGCTGGCCTTCCTTTTCCTCCCCTTTGTCCCCCCTTTCCCCTCAACTGCTCAGAAGACAACTGTCCACTGGATCCCATCCCCTCCAAATGGCTCCCTGAACCCTCCCTTGCCCTTCTGCCACCATTACTCTCTATGTTTAATTCTAGTCTTTCCACTAGTCATTTTCCCTCTCCCTGGAAGCATGCCCTAGTCCGCTCACTTCTCAAAAAGCCATCCCTGGTCCCTGCCATCCTAGCTAACTGGGTGCCCTGTTTCAAATCTTCCTTTTCTTTCTAAGCTCCTTGAGCATTTTGCGTTTTCTCAGCTTTCCTCTCATCTTGATTCTACCAATGCTCTCCACCCCCATCAGTCTGGCTTTCTTTCAGGTCACAGCACTGAATCCATCCTCCTTTCACTGCTGAACGAGCTGAATGTTACTCATGACCAAGGTGATGTCACACTTCTCGTTTCTTTGGATCTCTCTGCTGCTTTTGACCTGATCGACCACCACACCCTTCTTCAACTTCTTTCTGACCCAGGGCGGTGCAAGGATTGGAGGTGCCCTAGGCAGACCCATCCATCCTGACACACTCACCTCTCTGGGGCCAGTAGTGGTGGCAATAGCAAAGGAACCATGAAGCAGTGCTTACCAAAGGCTCCGATGCAGCGTTGCAGTTCCTGCATGCTATCATTGGCTGCATTTGTCCCCTTCCAATGCAGACTTCCAGTTTTGCATAAAGCAGAAGTCTGCATTGGAGGGGTAGAAGTGGTGATGGTGGGTGGCCCAAACGGTCACCACTCTAGGTAACCACCTAATTTGCTTAACACTGTAGGCATGCCAGCCCAGCGTATACATTCTACAACTTGAAGTGTACTATTCAGCTATGAATTAACATTTATAGCATTGAATGCACTACAATCAATGTGCACACATGTTAAATTATTAGGTACCCATGCAAACAGAATACACGCTCATGAATGCACATTGCACGCAATCTAGCCTTTTAGCTTAGTTACGTTTAGTTATGTCATATACCACTGCTCAGGCTGATGAAAGTCTAGTGAAATGGCTTTTGCATGTTTCCGCTTCTAATTGGTGGTTCTTTACTCTGTATTTGGTGAGGTTGTGTCTGTCTTTTGTGTCCTTCGCATTGAAGAAGTAGGCATTCCGATCCAAAGAGAGCCTACAATAAAATCTACGACTGGCAGATGATGGACAGAGATTGATGGGACCAGCCTGCTAACTCATAAGCATCAGGCAGACAGTATAGGTTTCAGACAAATTAAGTAGAAGCGACCAGTGTAATCAAATTTTAGATTTCATTCTTCAGAAGCTAACAAGTATCCCATGCAGGTTGTACCAATGGTGCTTCCAACCCTTTCCTGTTCACTGCTTTACACTGAGACAGGGGAGAAAATCCCTTGAATTTCAGAATAAGGACTCTCAGGCCTTCCATCTTTTCTTAAAAGCAGGGGCTGGTGAATGGGTATTTGAACTGGGTCCCAAATTAGGGTAATTTGGTACAAGAAATGATCCTGCGACTATTTGCTAAAAGTTGCAATTGCAACATGTGCCATTGAGTCAAAGCTGACCCCTGGCTTCCCAGCCCCTGGGATTTCTTGGCACAGTGCAGCCAGAAGTAGGGAAACCTGATAGTTAAATTTATAAATAAAATTAATCTTTTACCTTTTTGGGTACCTGGAGGGTGTCCGGGGTTGCTGATGACAGGTTTTTTTCGGGCCTGCGTTCCTGTTTGGAGACTGTCTGGTGGCTGGAGCTGTCATCGGGTGCAGCCGTGGGTGTTCAAGGCTATTCCGATTACAGTGAGGGGGACCCCAGAGAGATGATTTGGGCCGAGATGGGCCAGGACCTATTTGTGGGGCTGGCTTCCAAAGAGGGGTCCCAGAGGAGAGGTTTTTGGGCCGGATCCATCCTAAGACGAATTGGGCTGCCAGAGGGGTCCCAGAAAGGGGCATTTTGGGCTAGATGGCCTGAAGATGCATGGGGGCCCAGGTTGTGTGGCTGCATAACTTCTGGGCCTGCTTTGGGTCTACAGAGGTGGACAGAGCTAGGCCTTAACAGGCCCGTGCTCCTTAAAAATGGCTGAAAAATGCCAAAATTAAAATTTTAATTTTTAAAAGGTTTGAGGGATCTGAAGAGATAATAGTTGAAAGCTTTTGGAAGCTGCATTTAGCTAAAATTTACAATATTTGTGATCCAAGAGTGGGGCCCAGGCCCAATTATAAAACTAAATATTTTAAAAGAATTAAAAGTTCTCGGGGTCCACAAGGTGTGTTGGATAGCTAATGTACACTGAAAAGTGTTTTTTTAATGTTGTTTTGACAAGTTTAAAAGTCACAATTTTAGCAATTTCAAATGGGAACCCAAAAACAGTTTTAAAGGTTCAAAGTATTCTAGAAACTGTGTCAATGTTATAAAGAGTTAAATTTTGAGTAAAGTGGTTTAAAAAAGTGGTTTTTAAGCATAAAAATATGATTATTTAGTGTAAAAGTTCCCAGATGTAAGGGGAGGGTGTGATCTGTGAAGCTACACTGTTGCAACAAGGCATAGTTGATTTGATGCAGATACAACACACTTCACTGAAAACCTTCAACACTGTGTATGCTCTTAAAGAAACAGCTTGGAAATTTTCTAAATGAAGCAAATATGATAGCTATGAAGTTAATTTTGGGACAAAGGGGACATTAAAGCTTTTATATTAGGTAAAGAAGGATTTTTTTAATGATAGCATGAGGAAGAGCGCTTTGGAAGCGAGATTAGAATTTTGGTGTGGTGGATGAGTGGATGCATGTTGGTGTGTGTGCTGTCAGGGCCCTGAAGGAGTGAATTTTTGCAGAATATTTGGGAATAGTATGAGAGTTTGGGTGTTGCTGTATGGGGTAAGGAAGAAATTGAGAGTTTTAAAATGTATTTTCCTTGGGTTGAGAGCAAATGAGGTGTTTGAATTGAATGTATGACATAAGAGGGAGAATGAGGGAGAATAGGTGGAAATAACTGAAGGATAAATTAGACGAGGAAGTATTTAGATGAGGAATTATAAATTTTCTTTGTTTTTTTTTGAAAACTTTAAGAAGAAAGGAAAAAAGGCTTCTGTACAAAGAGAGCTAGTGTAATGTAAAGGAAAGGGTGCCTTAGTACTGTAAAAAGGTAGTAAAAGGAGAATAGGATTTTTAAAAGCTTGATGCTGTGACTCAGGGTCCTTAAAAGACAGACACTTGTAGGAAGTGTTAGACCGAGTGAGAAAGTGACAGAGAGATATAGAGAAGCGATGTCTGAAAGATTTGATTGGTAAAAAGTGCTGAGAGTTAGTTTAACTTATTTACAGAGAGAAGGTTGGTTTGAGAGATTGAAGAAGTGAGGTGGAGGCACATTCCAACATGTGCGGCCAGGCCCCTGTGCACCCAATCAGAATCGGGACGCACAGAGGTAGATCCCGCAGGGGCTAGATGTGCCCCATGGGATCAGAATTGGGTTTAGGGTCTGCATGTGCAGGCCGGGACTTGATTCCAATTGGCCTGCATGTACAGACAATCCAAAATGGTCAAATTATTCAGAGTAATGATACTTTTGAAGACCTTCGGTGTTTTTGCATAGACCGAGTTTTTAAAGGTAGTGGTGTTAAATCCCTAGATCAAACGTTGATATTTCGAGAGCAACGATGGATTTTTACTCTGCAGACTGTGCACCCTGATGGCCTTAATGCACAAATTGATTGGAATCTCTGTTTATAATCTGATGGCGGTATGAAGGGATGTTCCAATTACCATCTGTATAAATTAGGGGCATTGAGTACCCTAAGCTGCATGCGCGGCGTTTTTTGTGCTAGGGGAAGGATTGCCCATGTGAAGCATGTCTGGTAAGCTACATCAAGTTACCTTCTTTTTTAACAAGACTGATATGTTGCCTTCTTTTTGTAATAATGGATAAACAGTATTTATTTTAAAGGGAGAATGTTTTGTCTATCTTCTCAGCATAAATGGAAACTTTTGAAGTCAGCTTGCTAGCCCCTGAAGAAACGAATCCAATCGTGAAACGTAGCAGCGCTGAGTCTGGCGTTGGGACTCTTAAACTAAGATAAGCTTGACTTTTATTTTTATGAAAGTTAAAAAAAAACATAAGAAAAATTAATAAAACTAGAATGGGTCATTGATGCAAATTGGAGCATTTGGTTGAAAAGTTATTACCGTAGCTCCTGTTAGTCTGAGACCCATGTCCTTTTATAAAAAGTTCACTGCTTTCGAAGAAATATATGTCTCTGGTGATTTGAGAAATTTAAGACTAATTGTGAAGAATTCTCATATTGGTGGAGTAATCACGTTGTTTTTCTGCTTAACTGCATGTACAGAGCCATGCCCGGCTAGCTCAGTCATGCTCCTGAATGGAGCCACGATCCCTGGATGCCAACTACTCTTTCCTTTCCCCGCAGCACGACCCCCAATCTGGCCTTCCATGGCTAGGGTCGGGCTGTGGAGAACTCCCTTCACCCCTCACCTTACTTGTGCTGTCCAGGCCTGCTACCCCCGTCCAGTCTCCCAACCCCGGAAATACAGGGCCGACTTCAGAATCGGCCCTGTAGGTCCAGGATCGTTTACCACCCACTGCCCACCCTAACTCCGCCTCCACAATGCCCCCTCCTGCCCCCGTCTAAGCCTCCCCATACAAACTTCAATGAGACGTCCATCCCCGCTATTTGCAAGACAGAGTAGAACCCTAAATGAATGATTGTGGATAGAGAGTTGATCAAATTGAGTGTTTGGAAAGGGAAAGAACAATTGCAAGTTGTCTTGAATAATAATTTTTCTTATTACTAATTTAGCATTTTGTTAAGTTTGTAAAGAATTTTTTGGGGGTTAAGTTTAGGGAAAAGAGAATTGAACTAGCACAAGGCAGGTGAAGATTCAACAGCGGCATCCAAGTCCAGTGATTCCAGCGAAGACAACTGCAGTGACAGATCCTGAAAAAAAACAAGAATTCCTGGGCCCCAGTGAAAACTAAGACAATGATAAGTAACCCAAAACTGCTCAAATAATTCTCATACACCTTCAATACACAAACTCTGGGGAAAGTAAAGTGTTAGGTCCCTGGTGACTACTTGACAAAGACATTTTGTTACTTTGTCATTGCATTGTCAGTTTTATGAAAAAAATTAATTGTAACATCTATATTTACATTTGGGTACAATATATATAGATATAGATATATAAATATATTGTCATAAGCACTCCCTGGTGGCCAGTGGCTGTAAGGAGGGAATGGCTCTTTAAGGCCAAGTGCAGGTTGGTCTTTGTAGTCCAGCTCCTTGTATGAACAAATTGTATAAGCCAAATAGAGGGTATTAAGGCTTTTATTTCCCCTTTAACACAAAGGCTCAGTAAGGCACAGAAATAAAGAAAGTCCTTTCTTTCAGGGTTTCACCAAACATAAGCAAGAAGAAAAACTGTTACAAGTTTCACAGTTGATTGGAGAGATTAACTAAAGGATTCTCCTACTTCAGAGCAACTTAAATAAGCAAAACAGTTCTCTGGCACTTAGCACAAAAGATGAGCATTCTTAAAGCAAAAAGGTTTGTTCCATTCACAGTTCTGCTAATGACTCAAGGCTGCTAGCAATACACAAGGTACAATCCATAAATTCATCTGGAGGCATGCGAATAGGATTCTCTAGGTCTATTTCCATGGACTCTGGGTCACTGGCCTCGCCCTCTGAATTGGATGTCTCCCTTGCTGCTATACTTTCCCAGACTCTGTCTCTGTTTGCTTGTTTCCAATAGGGTTTTTCTAAGGCTCCCAAATGAACATGGTCTGTTCTTCTGCCCTTAAATACTGGTTTGTAAAGCTCTGACTTGTTTCCTTTTCTCCTGCACTGAGCATCTGTTTCACCAGAGCATCTAGGAGATAAACTTTCTTTTATAAATGAAGTGGCACCATACCTGGGCTTCCTCCTGTAGCCGGTATAACTGGAGCTTTCTCTCGGAGGCACCTCTCTCTGGAGATAGGCTTTCCCTTGGAACCTTCTGAGCAGTGCTTGCCCCTTCTGTAGTTTAGGAAAACCTGGTGAGGAATCCAGATTTCCTTGCTTCTGGGTAAAGGTAGCTCTGCTATCAGAACCTTTCCTTCTTGCACCTCTTAATCCTGATTCAGACTCCTCCGGTGAGTGTAGGCCTCTCTCAAAGCATGGCTTTCTCCTCCCAAGCTCTTTGCCTCTGTGGTCCTTTGCTACCGAGTCTCTCTCCAGACTGACTCTCCTCGAGCTGTCTTTCTTTCTGACTTTCTCTGCTCCTTTTCCAGCACTTGCTGTTCTGGGCATTCTGCTTGATCCAGCTACGCTGCTTCGGCTGGAGGTGTCACTCCTTCCATTTGACGTGCTTCTCCTGGCCGTCTCTCTCTGGACTGTCCCTGGAATGCTTTCCTCCAGACTGCTTCCCTCTGGACCGGTTCCCTCTGAACTGGTTCCTCCTGCTGGCCTGTTTTCCTCTGGACTGTGTCGTCCTGCTGGCCTGCTTTCCTCTGGACTGGTTCCTTCTGCTGGCCTGCTTTCCTCCGGACTGGTTCCTTCTGCTGGCCTGCTTTCCTCTGGACTGGTTCCTTCTGCTGGCCTGCTTTCCTCTGGACTGCCCTTCTCTTATAAAGGCATTCTACCTTTGAGTTTCCCGGGCTTGTCGTCAGGTGCAGCTGATTAGCTCTTACATAATCAGTGGCTGGGTGTGTTAACTCAGCTTCAGTAGTTTTGCTCCTGCTCCCTCTAGCTGGGCTGCAAGGTAATTGCATCCTCTGCACATCAACAGCTCTATGAAAGACAGGGTTTTTTTCTAAGTCTGCACTCTCAATAGCTTCAGCTTCATGACTATATATATATATATACATTATATATATATTGCACCCAAATGTAAATATAGATGTTACAATTAATTTTTCAAAGGTTTCTGGAGAATAAACTCTATTTGTATACCATCTAAATGCTCCAGATCCTATCATTTTAGTTTACAGTTTATGCATCCCTGCTGTTGTTCCTGTACTGTATGTAAAGCATATTACAGGGGGACTTAGGTTTCTTTTCTGCATCTGGGCACTGAGAGGTAAATAATTTGATAATAACTCATTGGTACACCCAGGGCAATGCCGAGCGTGAATCACGCCCTATGCGACTTGGCATATCGCGTGCACCCCCCCCCCCCCCACCCCCTGCACCTCCATCTAGCCACTTTCTGGAGGCCAACGGGAGAGAAGAGGTGCGCTCGATGTGGAAGTAGCTGGCGCGCTAAGCAGATCTGTCCCTCCTTGCTCTGACACCGCATCAGAGGAGGGAGGGACCAGACCTGCTTAGTATGCACGAGAAGGCTTAAGGGGCACATTTCAGCTGTCTGCTGTTGCCTGCCGCCACTGAGAAAAGAAAACATGGCAGTGGCAGACAGCTGAAATGTGCCCTTTAAGCCTTTTTGACCGCACCACTCGCACAGGGCTAGGTACAGTCCTGGGTACACCTTATGACAATAACACAAGGGGAAACCAAAGATTATTTTGCCTCTGGTGACGTTCTGGGTGGTAGTAGATTGCCAGGCCTTTCCTCTGCATTCCAAGGTGGCCACCCATCCAAGTACTAGCCAGCCCCAGCCCTGCCTAGCTTTAGCAATCAGACAGGAGCAGGTTCATTCAGGACAGCTGAAGACTTGCTAAAGGTCAATCCACTGATTCAAAAGGACTTGCTCTAATAAGCTTTACTTTCCTGTGCTTACAGTAATTACAATCCATTTATCTACAGCAAAGACGACTGGAGAAAGAATTGCAATCTTCAAATGAAACCACAGAGTCTACTTATAAACAACAATAAATCAGCAGGAGCAGTCACAGCCACAAAACCTGGAGGAAAAAGACCTCAGGATAGGCCTCCAAGCCCAAGCAATGGCCACACGCTTATAACAGACTTATGCTCTGCTAGAGCCACCATCCGCTTCCTGCAGCATCATATCATATCCTCATATCATAAGTCATAAAAAATCTCCAGGTCTCACTTTTAAGGCAATTGTTCAGTAGGTCAGCACATGACACTGTTATATCAATAGTAGCACATAGCACAGTAGCAAATGGCACAGCACAGAGCTTAGTGCTAGCACAAACAAAAGCGCTCAACACAGGCCTTATTCCGACGCCAGGCATTTCACCGAGGCTGCTTCAGGGAATAGGACAGACTGCTTCAAACCCAGCTTCTATGATCCCACGTGCTCACCCAAAGAAAATCCCAAACACACAAATTTCAAAGATTGCACATGCCACCAAACCAAACGGCAGAAACTACTGTACAGAACCAGTACTTATTCCCGACTGAACGCATACTTACCGCCAAAAACAGCATCAGCATAAGCACTTCACACAGCACTGAACAAACAGCAAACCCAGCGAAAATGCCACGGCTGCACTCTTAAACCCCTGTTCTCGCAGCTATGACCTCAGTCACTTAACAAAGCACACACAGCTCTGCCCATCACTACCATTCACAACAACAAAAAGATCCTTACCATAAATTCAACACTTACTTCAAAACAAAAAAACTATTACCTGCAAAGAAAAAAGATAAAGAAAAAGAAAAAAGAAGAAGAAAGAGAAAGAGAAAGAGAAAAACAAAAACAAAAAGAAACCACCCACCCACCCACTCACAACCAAAGCACCAACACCTGCCATAACACAAACACATCATCTATGTAGCGGGCCCACATACAAACATTTTGAAATTCTGCTTGTAAACGAGCCAGCACTAGCTCAAAACTCGCCATATACAGGTTAGCCAATGAGGGCGCCATCGTCACCCCCATCACTTACCTCTGAGCATTGTTGGTATAGCTGGCCATCATAACTAAAAAGCATCTCACAAAGTCAGCCAAGCCATTTTCATAAGAAATACCAAACATTGTGAACCTAAATCAGACCTCCCAAATCTGTTTCTAAAACCTCCAGAGCCCCTTCCTGGGGAATGCTTGTATACAATGAATTAACATTGAAAGTTACCAGCCATCCATCCCAAGAGGTACCCTGTCAATCCCCTGATTGTAACAAATTTAAGAAATGGGATGTATCCCGAACAGAAGAAGTGATTGATGACATCAATGGACGTAAAAAAGAGTCCAAATAAATTGACAAACGCTCAAATAGTGCTCCACATGAAGAGATGATCGGTTCGAGCCTGCAAATTTTTATGTATCTTAGGCAATGCACAGAAACGAGGGATTCTAGGTGACTTGGGATCCAGAAAAAACAACTCTTTATGCAACAGCAACTGATTCTGAAAGACCTGCGATGTAAGCCGTCTAATTTCAGACATCAAGCATGGGGAAGGATCCTGCTCCAACAAGTGGTACCCAGTCCTATCTGATAACTGTGAGGGAATCTCCTGATGGTAATATGTATAATCTAACACAACCACAGCACCTCCTTTATCTGCTTTCCTAATAATAATGTCACGATTGGAATGCAATTGTACAGCCACACGCTCATCTGAAGAAAGTTGGTTAACATATTTATTTGTTACTGAATCCTCCACCAACTTTACATCCCATAACACCAAATCCTTAAAGGTCTGTATAGCCACTGAAGGAGGAGTGGGAGGAACCCAGCTGGAACGAAAGGGTAATGCAATCCTATCTTGTAATGATGATTGCAATGGTAATTCTGATGGTAACTGCAAATATAATTGTGATTGCACTTGTAATTGTATTTGTGGTTGTGGTTGTGATTGTGAAGGTGACTGAAAATCCGAAATATTCTCACCCTGCACTAAATTACTCAGCGATCCAGTTACATGTTGAAAAAATGCTCTTAAATGTAACTTCCACAAAAAAATTTCAAAATCTTCCTTAAACGTAAATGAGGAACAAAAGACAAATCCCAACCCAGCAGAGCTATTTGTGAAGCCGACAACACCACTGAAGGCAACAAATCCCTAGTTCTCCTGCAGAAGCTGTGGCCGTGTCCAAGGGTGATGTAGATGATCCCCCAATCTCCACCTTCCTCGACGCCTGCGGGGATGAGGTTTGTCTTTTTCTAAAAAATCCCCTTTACTAGAGTGCTTATCTACAGCATTTGAAACCTCAGAGACAAAGTCATATGTCACATGCTTCTGTATTTTCCGCTCCAGATTCTGCCACGGATAAACATTCCCTATTGTGTAATCAGCACTTCACCTTCTTAACCTCCATCATAAACTTATCCATATGTTCTTGTAACTTAGTCAATTGAGCAGAATAGGAATCCATGTCCATCATAGTCTGCAGAGCTGCTTTTGACTTCTATAAATCATCATGCATAGTGACCATAAATTCTTTCATGGTGTCCACAAATAATACCATAAGACCCAGGGCACACAGATTCAAAATTGTATGCCATTTATCCATAAATGTCACATTGTTCACAAACAATTTCGTTCCTTAATTAACCACAATCCTCTAGGGAATGGTTGCCTTCTAATGAGGCCTGATGAAGCTCAGAGTGGATTAACCGCTTCCACATCAACGTTAAACTGGACCATGTTGCAGATTCAGCTGTAGGATCTACAGTATCAGAAATACTTGTTTCTGCTAGAAGTCTCTGAATATGTAAAGCATTTTTCCATTCTACTTGAGCTATATTAGGTTCTTGTGAAGCTAGTATATATTGCTAGGATGTCCTTGAGAAAGAATCAGCCATCAGCTGAGCAGGCAAACTTCAATGGTACATTAGTACCTATCCAAAGTCCCTAGTAAAGATTAGAACTACCTTAAATACATTTCAGGAGTGGAGGAGTAGTTTAATGGTTAGAACACTGGTTTGGTAACCAAGACACCAGGGTTCGATTCCCACTAGCACTCCTTGTGGCACTGGGTGAGACACCTAACCCTCAATTGCCTCAGAAGAAAAGGCCTGGCAATCTACTTCCAGTCACACTGCCAAGAAAATCCAGTTGCTGCTGGATCATCAAGAATCAGCATTGACTCAAAGGCACACACTGCATTTGTAAATAAGTTTTAGCTAGATGCACATTAAAGGTTGTATGTAGTTGTTGTTGTTAAGTATGGTCGAGTAGGTGTTAACTCATGGTGATCCTCTGGATAGTTGTTCTAAACTGTTTTCAGTCTTCAGTCAGGTGGCTCATTGTTGAAAGAGTAGCCCCCATAGCTGCTGCTATTGCATCAATCCATCTCATTGCTGGCCTTCCTCTTTTGTGTTGACCTTGTACCTTACCAAGAATGATGTCTTTATCTAATGATCTCTCTCTTCGCATGATGTGTCCAAAATATGAAAGTCAAAGTCTTGTCATCTCAGCTTCTAAGGAAAGGTTAGGATTGATCTCCTTTAGTACTGACTGGATTGTTCTTCAGGCAAGTCCATGGTATACATAGTATTTGTCACCATCACCATAATTAAAAGGCATCAATTTTCTTCCTGTCTATCCTTTTCACTTTCAAATTTCTCATTCATATGACATTATTGAAAATACCATAGATTGAACAACTTGAATCTTTGTATGGTGAGAGACATCCCTGCTCTTGAGAATTTTGTCTAGATCCTTCATAGGCATTCTGCCAAGAGCAATGTGTCATTGGATTTCTTGACTGCTTGTCATTTCTTTATTAATAGTTGATCCAAATAGGTTAAAGTTGTCCACTATTTCAATTGCTTCTCCATCAACAATGACTTATTGATTTTGTCAGTTGTCAGGATCTTTATCTGCTTCACATTAAGGTGCAGGCCCATTTTAAGACTATGTTCCTTGACTTTGAGAAGCAAATGTTTCAGATCATCTTCACTTACAGCTAGTAATATGGTATCATCTGCATAGCGAAGGTTGTTGATGAGTCTTCCACCAATCTTCACACCTCAGTTGTCTTCCTACAGTCCTGCTTCTCTGATGATTTGTTCTGCATATAAATTAAACAGGTAGGGGGGAAAGTATGCAACCTTGTCGTACACCTTTGCTGATTTTAAACCATTCTGTTTCTCCTTGTTCCATTCGAACTGAAAGTTGTATAAAGTCCATCAAAAAATAATCTCCTACACAGATTTCCCTAAGTATAATCCAGTAAGATGGACAAGGAGCATAACACACTATAGTTTACCAGCTGACCGGAACACTGGCTGCTGAGGACGCCAGACAAGCAAGAAGGTAGGCTCCTCCTTTGCTCCTGCCTGACCAACAATCCAGTGCTCCCTTGCAAGCTCCAGCGGGAGATTTAAAAAGGGACTCCCCTCTGCCTCATCATCGGCCTGGAACACCAGCTGCTGAGGATGCTGGTCAAGCAGGAAGATAGGCTCCTCCTCTGCTCCCGTCTGACTACTAATCCGTGCCCCCTTGCATGCTCTAGCAGGAGATTTAAAAAGGGTCTCCCCTCCGCCTGATCAGCGGCCCAGAACACCAGCTGCTGGAGATGCTGGACAAGCAGGGAGGTAGGCTCCTTCTCTGTTCCTGTCTGACCACCAATCCAGTGCACCTTTTCATGCTCCAGTGGAAGATTTAAATTCCCTATCTCCTAGGCGTGCCCGTGCTAAGTGGGCCCGTGCCTGAGGGCCTCACCAGAGGCCCTTTGGTGTAGTCCTTAGGCGGGGACAGTACAAAGAGACCATAAAAAGGGGAGGTTTCCAACTCTACTCCTCATTCAGATGAAGAAGCAAGAAACAGCTTTCACTGCACACACTGACAGGAGAAACAAAGACGCTCCCATGCTAAACAGAAAACCCTAACCTCAACAGCAGTCAAGCCGACCATGCTATCCTTATACTACTCACTACTTATTACACCCATACTCACTGAATACATCCCCTATACAGTCCCCAACCTCCCTCTTACCCCCACCTCATGCAAGCCCACAAACATCCACCACAAACACAATACACCTCACAACACATCATGCCTCATACAAGTTCGACTTGAAAACAACCATACCATAACCCCCACAACAACTATACAAATCCTACACTATGCACTAATAAACACACATTCAATAAGGAACAAAATACCCATCATACAAGATCTCATCTCAACACACCACCTTGACCTATTCTGCATAACAGAATCCTGGCTCACAGACACAGATACAATACTTCTGAACAAGCTCCCACCAGATGGCATCGACCTCTTTCACTGCCCAAGAATAGAACAAAGAGGAGGAGGGGTATTAATCCTAACATGAACATAGCTTCACTTCCACCCATTCACCATGGAAAACTCAAAAGAAACAGATATCCTGACCATCACCAACAAACAACTAACAATGTACCTAAGTCTACAGACCTCCAACTGCAGCCACCCCAGACCTATCTCACAGAATTAGTAAATTCTTGGAAAACACCAGAACGACAAAAGAAATTCTCATCCAGGGAGACTTCAACTTTCCCTCAGCACTACCCAAAAATATCACTGCAGCCTGCGCCATAGTGGCACAGGCTTGTATGAAAGGTGTCTAGTTTCTTGCTCCGGATTTTTGGGGGTCCACAGACAATTTATGAGACATTTGGACAAATGGCTGCAAAAATTGTTAAGCTTGCAGAAATGTTTCAGCTTGGGATGGATGAGTTTGTGGAGTTTCATGACGAAGAGTTATCGAATGAGGAGTTAATTGAGCTTGAGGCAGCAAAGGTAGCTGATAATGACAATGAAGAGCCCAAACGTGTTATGGTGAAGGATAGGGTGCATAGCTGTGTATTGTTGAATAACCTCTATGAAGCTATAGAAAAACAGGACCCTGATGTATCCTGGTTTCTTTGGTTTCAATGCATAGTCAACAATGCCTTGTCATATTACAAAAGCATACGAAGAGAAAAAAAAGGGCAACTGTTTAAACTCCTCTTGATCAATTTATCATGAGCCGAGAAGAATGACCTAGCACCAGCACTGACCCTGCATTTGGAGTAAAGTAGAGCTTCTTGTGCCCTACCACCACCTCAATTGAAAATGACAGCAACTCAAGTATCAATTATTAATGATTATATTATTATTATTACTGCATTATGTTTATTAATTATTATTTAAATTATTATTGATTATAAACATGGTTCAAGTTATGTTAATATAGACTTGCATAGTGTTGTGTAAGGCTTCACTTACGTAAGTCAGGGACTTCCTGTATTTCATTTCATGACAGCTTTACCACACAAGTTAACTTTTTGCCAAAAAAACCCCAAACCCTTTTAAATTGTGTTCGCAAAAGATAATCATGAAGGGGGATTGATTTAATAAGGCAGAGCTTACACAGTTTCACATTGCCCTCACTTATCCTTCCTAGGACCAGCACTTTCAATCTCTTCATGCTATTTAAATTAAAGCAATTATCATCTTGCAATAACTTTAAGGATCCCTACAGGAAGATTCAGATTCTAAAGATAGCAGTTACTGTATTATCAGAGCATACTCAGAGCTGGTTTAAAAGGGAGAATAAAGAGTTCTGCCCCCATGCAGGGCTTTAGGTACAAGCGTAGCTATTAACATGTTCCAACTGGCCTCCTCATTACCCCAACCATACCTGTACTACACAATAAGGGACCCAGACCTTTGTGTTATTTTCTAACTGCTTGTAATTGTTTTGGGTCTGTGATTCATTTCCAGGCTGCTTTTCTTCCCCTTGTACCGTTGAACTCATTTCCCTCCCTCACCCCCCTCCCACCCACATTCTTCCCTACCTTCCACTGTGCTCTTAACATTGAACCCTAAAGAAAAGGAAACATCTCTCTTCTGTACTCTTCAGAGATCTGTAACAGCGTTCTTCTTCCTCCCAAAGCTACAGAGATCCTAGCGGCTGCACTGCTAAAATAAAACCTCTGCCCTTACAGACCTTTCTTCTAGAATCTGTCTGGCATGCTTCTCCAGTCCAAGAGACCTGAACAGTAGAAGCCGCTTATGCCTCAGCTCGCTAGCATTCTCCCTTGATGTCAATGCCAGCAGTGCAGAACACATTCCAAATGCATACTCATGGGCTTCCACATGCATGAGATTAGCATTAAGATGTTGGGGCTTGCGAGCTTTCCAAACATGTTTACAATGTGCTATGCACTGATGGCTTTGAAGTCAAGGAAGCAAGTTGGGGACCCAAGGCCTAAACCTTTGTTGTTGTGCCCCACCCTGCAGAATCCCCACCTGTTGCACTTCTTCATCTGTAAATTTGTTCTGCCTGTTTTTGCCATCCCCTTCCCCCCAAAATCTAGCACACTAGATGACTGCCTAGTTTACTTGATGGTACTACTCACCCTGAGCCTCAGTATCACTACTTCTGAGGGCCAAAAAGAATCTGCTGCTGCCTGTGCAGTCTTCCAACCAGTATGCACAGGCAGGAAAGATAGCAGAAGCTGAAATGTAATAAAAGAGGAATTACAATTAAAGAATCCCAAATGCATATAGGGTCCACACAATTTTTGATAGGCACATTTCCTGGCCATCCCCCCCCTCCCCCCCCCCCCGCCAACCCCCAGTAATAGACCCCTTTCATACCAACGTGGAAATGTGCATTTGGGCATCAAAATCAAATGAAATTAAAAGACGACTCCACTGTGAGGATGTTCATTTAGGCAAGGGGTGTGGTGGAGGTGTGTATAGGGAGGTACAATGAACTTAGACATCCCCATTCGATTTCAGAAATGTCATGGATGTCTGCAGGTACGTCCATGTTTAAACCTGCTCAAGGCATGAACAGGCATCAGGAAAGTGCTTGTTGTGGCCTTAAAACATCCAAAGGGTACAGAAAAGATGGAGAATTAAGTGACTAGCCTAAGAGCACAAAGGTCCACACTGGGATTTGAATCCTGGCATCCCTGCTCCGAACCCACTTTAGACATTATGCTATTCTGGGGACATCTATGTATATGTCTCTATAGACATCCATATAGAGCACATCAACATTTCTGAAATCATGCCTGAACTTGTATGTGCCTGCTTTTTTCAGACATTCTGGCTTTGACGTCCTAGATTGCACTTGGATGTTCCATTGTAAAATGTGCCTTCGCATTATTGCCCTACTCCAACAGTAAGCAAGGGCAAATTGCCTCCAGGTTTCTTCCCATTTGGGCAGGCAGTCAAGTGTTCCAGTTTATGCAACTACTATCAAACTAGGTCAGATCTTTGCTGGCATGATAGGAAAGATCATTTCCACATGAATAAGTGGGGAACAACAATGTGCATCTCTAATTGATGAAATGGGAAATCCAGTGACCTCAAGGTCCACAAGGTCCTGAGAAGCCACATGAGCAGTCTTGGTTGAATCTCACTTCCTTTACCTATAGAATGTGCCCTTTGTCACCAAACATTTATTGCAGCTTTGAATTTGAGCACTTCTGGTTTTGAAAACACTAGTTCATGGTAGACAGATCCATCAACTTGCTTCATTAGTTTCCTCTTAGCCACTGTCAAAGGGAACTGTTACAACACATAAAACCATTTCAGCAAGCTTGCCATTTCAACTAAATGAGTTCAGCCAGTCAGTGAAAGAGATGGTGCCAAATGACCCTTCATGATTTCTGATCATTTCATTGGCAGTATACTGTATTGAAATCATACTCTGGCCTCATGGGATAAGCACTCCTATTTATTTAATATGGTCCTTTACTCACAACAGGGGAAATATCCCAGATGCTTCCCTTTGCTGTCCTCCTGTGAAACACAGCTTTAGTTTTATCAAGATTGATCTTGAGAGTTGAAACTTTAGCAATCAATTTCATTAAGCGCAATGCTGCAGGGAGGAACTGTTCTAGGGGGATATCACCAGCCCACAAGTTTATCTTGATTTCCCTTTTGCCTACTTTTTTGTTTTCTAATTTCTTTGCAGTCTTCAGTTTTACAAATGACTCAACATAAGGAGCTAAAGAGCAACAAACACCACTTTTTGCTTGGTTTGCAACTTGTCATTCTGTGAAGGCTTGTGTGCATCAGTAATGCTGAGGGCTAAGCCATTGGTAGCTTAACAATTGGCAGGGTCTTCCAAGATGGAAGGTCTCGGCAGAGATGCTGGACCAAAACAAAACCACACATCTGGTCAGCAGCAGAACAGGATGGTGTTGGTGGTGGAGGATCACATTTCTGTGACAACACCAACAACACTAAAATTAAACTGTGTGGAAGAAAGGCCTGGCAATCTACTTTGGTATCTTCCAACAAAAACTGAATGCATAGTCACAAAAATCAAATTGCACTATAGTGCTGGAAGATGAGACCCCCAGGTCAGAAGGCACTCAACTGGCTACTGGGGGAGGAGCTGAAGACTTTTCAGAGTAAAGTCAGCATTTATGATGTAGTTGGATCAAAGCCCTTGGAACATCTGACTGTTGATGTAGAGTCAGAAGCTGCAAAGATGTCTTACATATTTGGAAATAGAACATAAAAAGCATGAATCAAGGGAAGTTGGAGGTGGCAAAGAATGAAATGGAACGTATACAACTCAATCTGTTGGGTGTCAGTGAACTGAAATGGACTGGCATCGGGCACTTTGCATCTGATGATCACATGGTCTACCATGCTGGAAATGAAAGACAAAGAAGAAATGGTGTTGCATTTATAATTAAGAACAAACTTGCAAGAACTGTAATGAAATACAATGCAATCAATGAACGCTTAATTTCTATTAGTCTATGAGGAATGCCCATCAACACAACTATAATTCAAGTATATGCCCCAACAACAGCTGCAGAGGAGGATGAAGTTGATGAGTTCTATGAACAAGTACAAGCTGAAATAGACAGAACATGTAAACAGGATATCCTGATAGTCATGGGTGACTGGAACGCAAAGGTTGGCAACAAAGAAGAAGGCAAAATGGTTGACAAAATGGACTTGGCAACAGAAATGAAGCTGGAGAAAGACTGATAAAATTCTGCAAGACCAATGATCTATTCATCTCAAACACCCTCTTCCAGCAACACAAGCGACGACTGTACAAATGGACTTTACCCAATGGATTGTACAGAAATCAAATTGACTACATCTGTGGAAGTCAACAATGGAAAACCTCTATAACATCAACAAAAACAAAACCTGGAGCTGACTGTGAAACAGATCACCAACTACTAGTATGCAAACTCAAGTTAAAGTTGAAAAAGAGCAAGCCACTCATGAATTTAACAAAATATGACCTTCAGAATATACCACCAATATTTAAAGACTACCTGCAAAATCGATTTGCTGCTTTAGATACAAATGGCAGTGCTCCAGAAGAGTGATGGGATGACATCAAGAAAATTGTGTTGGAAGAAAGTGAGAAATCTCTACAAAAGGTTGAAATACAAAAATGACTTAAATGGATGACCGAAGAAACTCTGGAAGTTGCCAAGGAACACATAGAAGATAAAGCGAGAGGAGAAAGGGAGGCAATCGCAGAACACAACAGAGATTTCCAACATGAAGCAAGCCAAGGCAAGGAGAAGTACTACAGTGAAGCATACAAAGAAATAGAAGCAGAAACTATTAAAGGAAGAACAAGATTGGCTTTCCTAAAGCTACAAGAGTTAAAGAAAAAAATTTCAGCCTCGAATTGATATGCTACAAGACGCTCACGGAGTCATGTTGAATAATGGTGAGCAGATCAAGAAAAGGTGGAAAGAATACACAGCATCATTATACCATAAAGATCAAGTGGACCAACAGCTGTTACAACCTGTACCTTATTATCCAAAACCATTGGTGATGAAAGGAAAAGTCAAAGCAGCATTGAAAGCCTTATCAAACAACTAAGTAGCAGGCATTGATAGCATTTCTATTGAAGTATTACAGCAATCTGATGCAGCTGTTACCATACTTACAAGAAAGTGATCCGACTGCAAAAATAATCACACAATTGCTCTGAACCCACATGCCAGCAAAATTGTACTGAAGATTATTCAGCACAGACTACAACCATATCTGGAATAAGAACTGCCTGAAGTGCAAGCAGGGTTCAGGAAAGGGCGAGGAGCGAGAGAAATCATTGTGGACGTGAGATGGTCCTTGAAAAGATTAAAGAATATCAAAAGGATATCTATATGTGTTTTATTGACAACAGCAAGGCTTTGGACTGTGAAAACCATGAAAAACTCTTGGTCACATTAAGAAGCACAGATATACCAGAACACCTGATAGTTCTCTTGCACAACCTTTTACATTGATCAAGGAAGCAACAATTTGAACGGAACATGTAGAAACAGAATGGTTTAAAATCAGCAAAGGTGAATGACAAGGCGGCATACTTTCCCTCTTCCTGTTTAATGCATATGCAGAACAAATCATCCGAGAAGCAGGACTGTATGAAGACAGCAGAGGTGTGAATATTGGTGGTAGATTCATCAACAACCTTCGTTATGCTGATGATTCCACATTACTGGCTGAAAGTGAAGACAATATAAAACATTTGTTTCCAGAGATCAAGGAGCATAGTCTTAAAATGGGCCTCCACAATGTAAACATAAGAATATAAGAAGATAAGATATGCCATACTGGGTCAGACCAAGGTCCATCAAGCCCAGTATCCTGTTTCCAACAGTGGCCAATCTAGGTCATACGTACCTAGCAGTTTCCACAAAAGACACAGGTTCCACAATGCTTGTATTGGGTCAAGCATTGATATCCTGGGTCCCTTTTTAATAATGGTTTGTGGACCATTTTTCCAGGAACTTGTCCAAATCTATTTTTAAACCCAGCTACACTGACAGCCTTTACTACATCCTCCGGTAACAAATTCCAGAGTTTGATTACACATTGAGTGAAAAAATATTTTCTCTTATTTGTCTTAAATAGTTTACCCTGTAGCTTCATTGCATGTCTCCTAGTCTTTCTATATTCTGATAACGTAAACAATCGATCTAAGTTTACCCGTTCCACTCCGTTCATTAATTTATAGACTTCTATCATATCTCCCCTCAGCCTTCTCTTTTCCAGGTTAAAGAGCCCTAACCTTTTTAGCCTTTCTTCATAGGAGTATCCTTCCATCCCCTTTACCATTTTGGTGGCTCTTCTCTGTACCTTTAGGATTTTAATATGTACACTTTAGAGGAAAGGCGGGATAGAGCAAATATGATAGAGAAGTTGAAACACCTCCATGGCATAAATGCACAAGAGGAAAGCCTCTTTTGATTGAAAGCAAGCTCTGCTACAAAGGACATAGGATGAGGGTGAAAGGGGATAGATTCAAGAGTAATACGTGGAAATATTTTTTACAGAAAGTGGAGGTGGTAGAGATGAGGACAGTATCTGTTAAAAGGTAGCGAGAGCCCCGAGACATGAGGCAATGGGGGAGGAAAACCTGTGTGTTGGGAAACCCTGCAGTACACACAGAAAAGTGCCCATAGCTGTGGGAGTGCGCCCTGAAAGAGGAAGCAGAGAAAGGCACAGAGACGAAGGTCACCCAGAATGGAGAAAACGTGGAACGCACACCAGCAACCCATGTAAAACAAGGCCCAATGTGAAGTAGCCATGAGGCACCAGTGCAAGCCCCACAACAGGCACGCCCAAAAATATAGGTGCCATAATGGCATGGTGCAGTGCTGCTATATGCCCTGCATGCTGTACACAGGTGTGCTCCAGACATGTGACAAGAGACTGTTAGATCCGCATGTAGCATGAATATCCCACAAGGTGCATCCTAAAGCAAGCAGTAAAGGTGCAAGCTCTCCCTGAACAATGTCGCTGGCAGACAGGCTGATTGGTGAACCACTGTTCCCATGGCCCCCTTGCCCATTGTTGAAGGATAAGGCGGTATAGAAAACTGGTTAAATAAATAAAATAAATAAATAAAATAAGCTTTGCAGGCACACATAAACCAAGAGGCAGTGGGGGAGGAGGGCAAGCCCTTGTCCAGGGTGAGGATTCACTGAAGAGATGCCAACAAAAAGAGACTATGTTGGGTGTCCTCAGTTCTTGGGAGGATTAGCAGACAGCTGCAGGGACAGACTTAGGAGGGAATGACACATGCATACAGTGAGTCCACAAACCTTTTTGTCCATAGATGCTTCTACGTCTTGAGGGACACCGAGGCATACAGGGTACGCTTCCTGGTGATATGCAGGACAAGACCATGACTGCTTAACCGGCTCTGCCAGAAGCTGCAGCATGAGCAAGGTGAGTAGGCATGTACGATGTCAGAACTGGTACAAATGTCAACAGACTCTCCCCAGACCCCATGTGGTAGGGCCATGTATGGGGGAGACAGCATAAAGAGCATGCAGACAGGGATTGACAATGGGGACATGACACCCAGACCACTCCACTCTCTAATGCCCACCCTCTTGTATCCCACACACAGCTATCCCAGTTGAGGACTCACTCCCCCCCTCCCAGGCCAGAGGAAGAGGAAGCTTCGAAAGTCGAAGAGGCGGCAGAGTTGCCGGAACCACGGCAAGGTGGCAGGGAGCAGCACCCCAGCAAGGACTGCCCAGCAACCAGGTGACAGAGGTGACAGCAACCACCAGTGCACCCAGTGCCATAGTGCTCTCCAGCACCTTCCCTTCGGGGGACAGTGGGGAAGGAAAGGAGGTCACCCTCATGCTGGTGGAGGTGTCCCACTCCCCCGAAAAGGAGGGTCCAGATAGCACTGTGCAGTCTGGGGAGGGGAGCCTACAGTGGGGGGCACTGGGAGTTGTCAGGGATGCCCTGGTGGGGGCCACAGCATGGGCTGAAGTGGATGGACCAGGGTACAGATGGGGGGGGGTGTCCCTGAGGAGTGGCCAGCGGAGGGAGTCATGGATGGGGCAGAGTTCATGGAGGAAGGGGAGATATGGGACATGCTGCCTGACTCCCCCATGTGGCCGACATAGGGGGGAAAGGCAATGGGGGCACTGTGGAGGGTGTTGCATGGATGGGGAAATGCAGGAGAAGGAGAGAGGGGATAGGAGTGTGCAGGGAGAGGAGGGAAGGGACGGGAGCAGCATGTGTGACGAGGGCCTGAGCATGGTGCAGAGCAGTGAGGCATTGGCTGCATGTGTGGTCTGCATAAGTACGCAACAGTGCTGCAGGGCCCCACAGCCCAGACCAGCCCCTTGGACCTCATTGTGCTGCACCTGCAAAGCATCCAGACTGACGTCCAAGCGCTGACCCCCTCATGTCCCCACCCAGGCTACTGGACGGTGGGGGGGGGGGGGGTGCCCAGTAGGCAACCAAGGAGAGAGTGTTGAGTCCACAGCACCACCCACAGGCATATTGGCTGTTCATAGGCCAAATGTCCGCTCAATGACGGAGTGTGTCCACTGGTGCTCCTGGTTGTAGTGCTGCTCCTCTGGTGTGCTTGGCTGGACAAAAGGGGTCAGCAGCCACCTGCAGTTGGAGGGGGAAAAGAGGTCACAGTGCTGTGTTGTGGCTTGCATAGCGGCTGACGACCCACCCATGCCCCGCATCCATTCCAGCATTCCCAACATGCATGTGATATGCACCAGTGCAATGCTACCCATGCCCATACTGTATGTGCTAGTGCCCCCACACCAAGCTGCCCACAAGGCTGTATAGCACATGCCATTGGATTGGGCCACCCATCCACCGGTCCATATGTGCAATGTGTGTAGCCCCATCTTGCCGCCATTCAGCCTTGGTTGTGCAAACATGGCACATGGCCATGGTTGCCTGTCCTTCACCCATTCTGTAGTAATATGCTATCCAGAAACCATCTGCATGCATGTGGTGGATCATGTCCCTGTGCTGCACGTGGGCGTCAACAGGTATGAATGTATATCACTGGGCTGTGTCCACCTACCTAGCAGCAAGCCATCATGGATGGCTCCACCCTCAAAGACATCATGGATACCCGACTGGGACAGGATGTAGGCATTGTGGCACGAGCCAGGGAAGCATGTCATGACATCCATGATCTCTAACTGGGCATTGCAGATGACCTGCATGTTCATAGAGTGGAATGCCTTGAGGTTGCATTATGCTGTATTGTGCTGGCATGGTAGGTGGAGGGCCACATGCATGCAGTCAAAGGCTCCCAGGACAGGTGGGACCCCTGCAAGCTCACTGAACTGTAGCATGTGGTGTGTGTGTGAAGGCTATGTACTGGACTGACTCTCCCACAAAGGCATCCAGAAACTAGCTGATGCAGCATGACACCACTGCCTAGCTCAGACCTACTGCTGCTGCCAGCATAGACTGGAAGGTGCCTATCCCCAGGAAACCTAGGTCCATCAGCACCTTCACATGGACAGGCACTGCATCCTGTCTGAGGGTGTGTGGTGCCAGGTGTGTCTGCAGCTCCTGGCAAAGGTCTTGGATGGCCATGCAGTTGAATCTGTAGGGGGTCATGCAGAGCTTATCGCTCAGGTCCATGTTCTGACTGTGCATCCTGGGGACACTGGCATAAGAGTGGTGCCATCCACCCTCCAGCGATCCTGGTCTACACACTACAGCATGGCACAGGCAAACCAGGCAGTGTACTCTGCATGGGACCTCCTGAAGCATGGTGCAGCACCCATGAACACCTATGGGGAAATGTGACAGGTCAGTGTGTGTGCATGGGTTCCCATTGGGGCTGTTGGCATATGCTGCACATGGGGCCACAGTCCTGCTGTGCAACAATCATGCTCATATAGCATTCTCTCCTGGGCATCTGTATACCCATCCAGTGTCATCTACATGGGGGAAAGCACCATACCGTGCTGTTCAAACACACCCACTGCATATGGTCTGACTCCCTAATATGTGCTCAGTGTTTGTTTGGTCCAAGGTGGGTAAGTCTGGAGTGGAGAGGACTGTGTGCTGGCAAAGGCCTGGTGTGACCTGGGACAAGCATGGGACAGGAGGGGGCTAAGGATGTGCGGGGGTAGGGGTGGTAGGGCAGTGCATAGGCTGTGGTTGGGGCATGGGAACCTGGTGAAGCTGCAGCTGGGGTGGACCAGATATGGACCACCCTTGGGGTATATGCCTGGTACTGTGTCAGTGCAGAGGGCTAGGTGATTTGGACCAGGCTGGTGTGGGTGTTGAGTGGGCCTGCAATTAGCTGGTAGGTGAGCCTGGGTGGAGTGTAGTGACCGGCAGGGACAGCATGGCTCCTCTGTGTGGAATGGGGGACCTAGCCATGATAGGCTGTGTCTTAGGTGCATCTGTGGGGATGGTGGATGGAAGGGTGCTGTTTGTATGGATGGTCACAGTCTGCAGAGGGGAATGGGGAAATGAGCACAGGGGAAGAGGCAGTATGTCCACGCAGAAGTGGGGGGTGCATGGGAGACACTAGCTGGGAGAGGTAAGTGCACATGGACAGAAGTCAATGAAGAGCTAGCAGTGGACACACAGATACCAGACGTGACCGGTGCAATTGCACCTGCATGATGATATGCTCATGCAACCAATGAGAGATATAGGCCTTTCCAGCATGCATGTGCTGACTGGAGAATGTCAGGTCTGGGATATGTGCATTGATAACAACCATGCGTTTTGTGTCATACAGAGGGAGTGCATGGTATTGTTGTCTATCCCCAGGTGGGATGAACATTCCACATGTGGCTTTATCAGGGTCCTGTGTTCTAATTGAAGTGACGGTCTCTGTTCTCCATGTGTGACAGAGCTGAGGTATTCTCTTCATGTGGGGTCTGTGTGACAGTGCCATCTGTTCCCTTTCCATAGTTAGGAACATCAGAGCATAGAATATGCCCTACTGGGTCAGACCAGGGTGTATCAAACCCAGTATCCTTTTCCCAACAGTGCTCAGTCTAGGTCACATATACCTAGTAGTTTCCCAGAGGGACACACAGGTCCCAACATGATTGTATTGGGGCAAGCAGTGGATTTCTAGGATCCTCTTAAATAATGGCTTATGGACCTTTTCTCCAGGAATTTGTCCAAACCTTTTTTAAACCCAGCTCCACTAACAGCTTTTCCTACAGCACCCCAGTACTGACTTCCAGGGTTTGATTATGCATTGTGTGAAAACATATTTTCTCTTATTAGCCTTCTATGGGTTACACTGTAGCATCATTTCATGTCCTCTAGTCTGTCTACATTTTGATGGCATAAACAATAGGTCCATATTTACCCCTGGAAATGTCATAATATAAATGTCAATGTTGACTCGAGTTTCACTCAAACATTTTCAAAGGGCTGCATCAGGACAGGACAACCTAGCCTAGCAGGGCTGCCCTTTGAAAATGTTTGCGTGAAACTCGAGTCAACTGACTATGGGCCTGTATGAACTTGGTTGGTTGGGATCGCTGTCTGGTCCTTTATGGGGCGGATGGAGGCTTCTTTGAGGGGTTTAGCCATATAACCGTGTAAGATTGATCTGTTTGAAATATCGAAGATTGTAGGAATTAAAGCTTCTCTGGCGATCTCAATCCAACTGATTGGACAGGGATCATGTGGAGAAGTTGCTGGGTTGATATTGATGATAATTGTCTCTAGTTACTCTGAGGAGATGGTTGAAAAGGATTTCCATCTGTTATTTGTTTTTGCGTTGCTTTGGTTTTGTAAATTTACTAGCACAGGATGTTGAGGGGTTTGCTTTTTGGTAGAAGTCAGCCATGGTTTGAGGGGAGATAGGGATCTCATTTTTTTTTTCTCTGAGAGGGGTTTCTTGTCAAAGATTTTGTTATTTTTTTTTATTTTCTATTTATGCAATTTACAATTAAATCAAACAACTAGTGCTTGTACAGAAATGATGTAAATTTGCACAACAATTCAAAGAAACATATACAAAAAGGAAAATTTTAGCAAAAACATCAATAGTCCCCAAAACTGGGGAGTGGTTACAAAATCCACTAAGGGCAGAGTATCCTACAGTGCATAAAGGAAACAAAATCACAGAATAGAAGGCGACATGGGAAGGACCATACTAATAATAGATGAGTAGCCCA
This sequence comes from Ichthyophis bannanicus, assembly GCA_033557465.1. Classification (NCBI taxonomy): domain Eukaryota; kingdom Metazoa; phylum Chordata; class Amphibia; order Gymnophiona; family Ichthyophiidae; genus Ichthyophis; species Ichthyophis bannanicus. The sequence continues at coordinate 65,050,517 of CM066040.1, forward strand.
CTTAGGAAGGTGAAGATGTTATGGTATGCATACTAATAAATGAAGACAAATCTCTAGGTTGAAAAAAGACATATTTCTGAGAATTGAAAACAACAATACATTTACATGGGAATCTCAAAACAAAAGAAGCCCCCAACTGAAGTACACCAGGTCTTAACAAAAGAAAAGACTTACATCGTTTCTGGGTTTCTCTTGAAACATCTGGGAAAATAGATATTTTTCTACCCATAAACAAGTTGGCTCTCTTTTTATAAAACAATTTAAGGAGCCAATCTCTGTCTGCAGACAATGCAAACGTTACTAACAGAGTGGAAGTTATAAGTCCATCCTCATTAGGGGACTGAAGCAAAGTGGAGACATTGAGAAAATCCATATCAACAGTTCCAACCACAGTCTTACCCTCCTTCTTTCCCGAAGGCAAATAGAACACTTTCTGTACTGGAGGAATTAAATCCAAGGGCACCATTAAGGATTCTTGAAGGTATTTTTTTAATAATTCCTGAGGCGCTACTTCAGAAAACACAGGAAAATTAAGCAACCGAAGATTTGAAACCCTAGCAGCTTTTTCCAAAGACTCCAGCTTCATTTTTAACGCAACATTATCCTTCATAAGAGAAAAAGTCAGATCAGAAACCTGTGAAAGTTTCTGATTGGAAACTTCAATTTTATTTTTTAATCCCACCAAGTCATTAGACAAAACAGCCACGTTCTCCTCAAGTCTAGAAATGTTGGAAGAAGAAAGAGCCAATTGCTTGTTCAACGCCTGCGAAAGCTGGCTAATCGCTTCCCAAATGGTCTCAAGAGCCACCACAGAAGGACAAGTAATGGAAAAGGAAAATAGTGCCCCAGGCTGAGCCGCTCCTTCCTTCGCAATACCAGAGCCTTCCACCAAGCAGGCAACACCGCTGGCCTCAACAGGATGTAATTCTCCAGGGACAGCAGCTTTAAACATAGGCATCTGACTTCCGGGACTACCCTTCAACCCGCCCCGCTTCTGTTCCTTCATCTCATCCTGCACCAGGAGAGCTACAGAACCGCGTGCTGGAGGAGTCACCAACAAATCTGGAGCAATCGCAGGCAAGCGTTCATCAGGGGAGAGAGACAGTTCGAGGGCGTAAGACACCGTACGCTCCTCTAAAGGTGCAACCAAGCCCGCTCGAATCTCCCCAATCTGGTCAGCATTGAGCCATACAAACTTATCCATCAGACCCACAGCAGCAGGCACGAACTCCACGGGAGGAGCCTTAGGCTTGCCCTTTCGCTTCGGCATTAGGATCGATTACACGCTGTCACCATCTTGGAATTAGCCACTCCCCCGACTGGCCAAGATTTCGTTATTTTAAAGATTTCTCTCGGGTGGTTAAAGGCACATCGTAATTGGTGAAAAATTCTTTCTTTGCATGGTTTGTAGTTGTTTGGTAAGTTTGTAGATAGGTCATGTAGATATTCCGACTTTCCATTATTTTGGAGAATTGCCATTTTTGCTCAAGTATCCTGAGTTTGTGTTTTAGATCTCTCAGCTGAAAGGTATACCATGGTTCAGTGTCGTGTCTCTTGTGGGGAGAAGAAGTGTGGGATTTGGTGGCAATCTTACTTATAGTTTGATTCCAGTGATGTATTTATGCATCTAGGTCATTTGGAGCTTGTTTTAATTTGGGCAGAAGTTTGTCTAGTAAATCTTTTGTTTCTAGGTGATGAAATCTACGGGTTAAGTGTGGGGGGAGGTTGTCTATATGTAGTGTTGGGCTGGCCTTGTGGGATGTGGAAAGAAATTGTTTTGTGGTCTGACCATGGTACAGAGGTTAGGGTGGGCTTGGGGAAGTTATAGTCTGTGAGCATATGCTGTGGTGCAAATATGATGTCCAAGGTTTTGGCTTTATTGTGAGTTGGTTTGTTGACAATTTGGGTGTAGTCCAGAGCTTCCATTGCTTCGAGGAATGCCTTTGAGATCTTGGGGGATGCAGAGGCAAGATTAAGGTCTCCAAGTAGCAGGAGTTGTTTGGACTGTTTTGTGGTTGATGACTTTTTCCATTAGAATTGTGAGTTCATCTGCATGAGTGTTTGGGGATCTGTATGCCAAGCAGAGTGTTAAAGATTTGTTTGTGATGGAGATTGTGTCCAAAGTTTCCTTTGAGTTGGATGACAGTAGTTGGAAGTTAAATTGCTTATTAGAGATGATCAGGACTTCTCAGCCTCTTCAATTGTTCTGAGACAGTTGAATATGTTGTGGATGGGAGTCACCAGTTGATTTACTAACACATTGTCAGATGCAGTGAACCAGGTTTCAGTGACACAGAGGATGTCGGTTTTATTGTCAGTGATGAACTCTGAGAGTAGACAGATTTTGTTTTGTGCTGAGCATGCATTAATGAGTGTGCATCTCAGATAGGGAGGGTGGGGTGAGGTGTCTAAAGGTTGTATGGTACCTTGTTTGGACCTAGTGTGAAGTGATGAGTTGTTTGTTGGAATGTTGATTATTCTTTTGAGTTGGTAATGAATGTCTGTTGTGTATTCTTTGTTGGATATGGGACGTATATGGTTTTATATTATGGGGATGGGTAGTAGATGCATGGAATAGGCAGTTGTGTGTGTGGAACATAGAAGGAATGTTAATAGGAATCAGTAGGCTAGGCACCTTTTTGGTTCCATTCCAAAGGGTTGCAGTGAATACTAGAAGCTGAATTTAGGTTGGATCTCTTGGGGCTGTCTTTATGTTAAATTGATTTGGGGGCTACAGCTAAGATGTGTCCTAGTGTCAATGGTTGTATAGATAATACTCACATGTCAGAGTTGATAAGTTGCAGAGATCCATGAGTTGCAGAGTTCTAGGCTGCTTCGGAGGGGTTGTTGCTTCCTTGCTCAAGAGCCCTGCAGCGTGATCTTCGGGGTGGCTCGACAGGTGCAGGTACAGTATGCTGGTCGGCTCTTTATGTTTAACTCTGTAGACTGGGTTTGGTGGGGAAGCAGGAAGGAGCTCACCTCCGATTTCCATTGATTCTGGTCACTAGCTTGTCGGGATGAACTGATGGTGGAGTGCCTGCAGGTTGGGTGGTGGTTCCTTGTAGGGTTGGTTTGATCTCTGTTTTGGTCTACGCCTTAGTTAAGTTGTAGATTGCTTGATAGGTGGCTGTCTTTCTTTCTGATCCACTCCTTTGTCTGCTGGTCTCCCCTGCTCTCCTGGTGGTAGAAAGTGGGGGTGATTGGGGACCATGGGTGATAGAGGTCCTGATGCATGCTACTTCCTCTCTGGCCAGACACGAAGGGCTGGGGGCAGCTGTCAGTGTGGTGCCCTCTGGTTTCACATTGTTGTTGGGTGATCCAGCATTCTTTCTGGCAGGTCTGGTTAGGTCCCCACCTAAGGGCCATCCCAAAGGGTCCTCTGGCACAGCTGCAATAGAGCACACCTCTGGTTTTAAATGGATGTTGGCAGCTGGCTGATTGATCCAGCACGGGGGAGAGGAGGAGGAACTCACCTTTCCCGCTCCATACTGCTGCTCTGATCAATCAGCCAGTGTGGGTGTTGGGGCCTGAGTGTGACTGGTTTTAAATGGATGTTGGCGGCTGGCTGATTGGTCCGGCATGGGGAGCGGGGGAGGAGCTCACCTCTCCTGCTCCTTGTTGCTGCTCCGATCCCATCTTTTTGTACCTTTGCTTTCCTGACTACTTTGCTAGCTTCTCTAAATTTTTCCAAATATAGGTGCTTGTCTTCCTCTCTCTGTGATCTCTTGAATTTCATGAAGGCCTCCCTCTTTTTCTTCACCTTTTCAGCTACTTTTTTTGAGAACCATAGCCTCTTTTGACTTTTACATGTATCTACCTTTCTAACAAAAACGTTTATTGCCTTTAAAATATCCCCTTTCAGTTTGCCCAGCTTTTCTACACTCCCCAGCTGGTCCCATCCCACTAACGACTCTTTGAGGTATTGTCCCATCTTAGCAAAGTTAGTTTTCCTAAAATCTAAGACCCTTGCTATTGAATGGATTTAATCAGCCCTAGCTTAATACTGAACCATACTATAGTAGTGGCCAAAAAATTAAGGCAGAGTCCAAAATATCAGAATTTTATTAGAAAAGTATGTGTTATTGTCACTTTCATGGTCAAAAGCTTTAAGAACCAAAGATATAAATGTCATTTTCAAAGTTTTATTCAGGAAACAATATATGTGTCAATATTTGATAGGGTGTCCATGATTTTTCAGCACAGCCTGGATTCTTGTAGGCATACTGTTAACTAGCGTTTTACAGTATGCCGGAGTGATTTTGTTGACCCATACATGCTTGAGTGTGTCCCTTAAATCTGCTTCTGAAGTTTGATGGTGTGCTGCCACCTTTTTCTTCATAAGATTCCAACAGTTTTCAATTACATTGAGATCCGGAGAGTTTGATGGCCAACTTGGTAGCAATTTGATCTTGTTGTCCACTAACCATTTTTTAACTGTTTTTGCAGTGTGGCATGGGGCCGACTCCTGCTGAAATATAGTTGTGCCATAAACATTCATGTGCATTTTAACTTTACTATTCAGCATTGATATGCATTTTGCAGCATTTACTCTTTCACCTTTCTCAAAAATGTGCAGGCCACATCGTCCATTCGCCGAGATACAATCCCATACCATGACCGATGGTGGGTGTTTAACAGTCTTGATCGTGTACCTCGGATTTAGTCTCTCGCCTGCTGGTCAATGGACATAGTTGCAACCACTCCCACGTACTTGTTGAAATGTACTTTCATCTGTGAACATTACCCTCTCCCACCATTCAGCAGATTTGTCTTTCATCTTGCTACAAAACTGTATGTGGGCAGCAATTTGTTTCCTGGTCATCATAGGCTTCTTGGCAGGTCTTCTGGCCACGAGTTTGAATTCATCCACAAACCGTCATCAGACAGATCTGGCACTTATCTTTATTCCTCGATCATTAGCTAACTGAGTCACACATTGAGATGAAGTATGTGGACTAGATGCAATAATGCTTTTGAGGAATCGGTCATCTCGTCCAGTAGTTATCCATCTGCGCCCACATTTCGAACGACGTCTACGGCCACCTGATTTCAGAACATTCTGAACTGTGCACCTTGATATATGCAAATGTTTTGCAATAGCACATTGCAAATATCCTTCAGCATGGAGTGTGACAACTTGTTCCTTTACAAAGTTATTAATATCGCACTTTCTTCCCATCTTGATTGTATATTTCACATGTAACTTTCAATCTTTTCCTAGTTGTAAAAATTCAAAACTTCATCCAAGAAACCTACTACAGAGTGTAAGTAAACTAAAATGGACGCCAGACGCATGGTGTGAGTAATCACTATGCTGATTAAATAAGTAAGCACGTGTGACATCTCCACAGTACATCATTTAACAATAAATTGTAGAAAAAGATACCTGAATTAACTTATTGGCCACTACTGTATGTGGTGATCACTGTAACATCAGAAACACTTTCCCCATTGGTAAGCACTAAGTCCAGTATGACACCATCATGTTTGAGTTCTGCTACCAGTTGCCTGAATAGTTCTCCATGTAGATAATCCAGGATCTCCTTACTTTTAGATGACATTGCAGCAGCAATGTGCCAATCCACATCCGGCATATTGAAATCACCTATCAGTAGCACTTCTCCTTTTCATGGCAATACTGTGTATGTCTTCTTTTAAATCTTCGTCCACGTCTACGCCCTGTGAGAGGGATCTGTATATAACTCCAATGCAAATGGATTCCCCATTCCCTCTTTCTAGTTTAACCCACAGTGCCTCTTCTCTTCCTTTTAAGCCCTGCAATTCTATAACTTTAATATTATTTTTTTTACATGTAGTGTCACTCCACCTCCCTTTCTTCCTACTACTACTGAACATTTGTATAGCGCTACACGGCATACACAGCGCTGCACAGATACAAGTAACAGACAGTCCCTGCTCATCAGAGCTTACAATCTAATAGAGACAGACAACACAGGAGCTGTAGACATGAGATACAGCTAGGGGGAATGGTAAGGAAACACAAAGGACATTAGGTGAGTCAATATCTGAAAGTGGCAGCGAAGAAGTGAGTTTTCAGCCTGGATTTGAAAAGGGTCAGAGAAGGCTCCTGACATACAGACTCAGATAGTTTGTTCCAGGCATAAGGAGCAGCAAAGTGAAAGGAGTGAAGTCTGCAGTTGGCACTAGAAGAGAAGGGCACATATAGAAGCGATTTGCCACATAAGTGCAGGGGTATAGGGAGAGATAAGAGAGGAAAGGTAGTGAGGAGCTGCAGAGTGGCTGCACTTATAGGTCAGCAGGAGAAGTTTGAACTGGATGAGGAAATGGATAGGAAGCCAATGAAAAGACTTGAGAAGAGGGATAATATGAGCATGATGAGGCTGGCAGAATATTAGCCCCATAGCAGAGTGTTGAACAGACTGAGGGGGAGAGAGATGACTCAGAGGGAGACCAGCAAGGAGCAGGTAACAATAGTCTAGATGGGAGGTAACTAAGGAGTGGATAAGTGTCTGAGTAGTGTGTTAAGAAAGGAATGGGCAAATTTTGTTGATGTTGTAGAGAAAGAAATGGCAGGTTTTAGCTATCAGTTGGATGTGTGTGGAGAAGAAAAGAGAGGAGTCAAAGACAACCTCAAGATTGCGAGCTGAGAAGACAGGGAGGAGTAGAGAGTTATCCACAGAGCCAGAGAAAGGAGAAAGGGGAGAGGAGGGTTTAGAGGGAAAAATAAGAAGCTCAGTTTGGCCATGTTCAATTTCAAGCAGCAGTGAGACATCCAAGCAGCAATATCAGAAAGGCAGACAAAGATCAGGGCCTGGATTGCAGGAGAAATTTCAGGGGTAGAGAGGTAGATATGAGAGTCATTAGCGTAAAGATGGTACTGAAAGCCGTAGGAAGAGATGAGTGCACCAAGGGAATGGGTAGAGAGAGAAAAGGAGTGGACCCAAGACTGATCCTTGGGGTACATCAACTGAGAGTGGGATAGTAGTAGAGGAGGATCCACTGGAAAAAACACTGAAAGAGTGATGGGAGAGATAAATGAGAACTAGGATTGCACGGAACACTTAAAACCAAGCAAGGACAAGGTATCAAGGAGAAGGTTGTGGTCAACAGTGTCAAAAGCAGCAGAAAGGTCAAGAAGGATGAGGATCGAGTAAAGGCCCTTGGATTTTGCAAGGAACAGGTAACTGGTAGAATGTAAAGGACAAAAGCCAGATTGTAGAGGATCCAGAAGGGCTGGAGAGGAGAGAAAGTCAAGGCAATGGCAGCGAACCACACGTTCAAGTAATTTAGAAACAAAGGGGAGGAGGGAGATGGGTTGAAAGTGAGAAGGACAGGTATGGTCTAGTGAGGGTTTCTTGAGGAAAGGAATGACCACAGAAGGCTTGAAGACTGCAGGGAAAGTTGCAGTGGAGAGCGATAGGTCCTTTCTGAATAAAGTATAGTCTGGTATAATTACATCCCAGTCATGGTTTTCCATGAACCATGTCTTCATAACCGCCACTAAATCCAAGTCAGCCTCTTCCATTAAATCCTCAACATCTGAGATCTTATTTCCCATGATACGGCTATTTAGACACGCCACATTCCAGATGTTGCCCATTTTACCCATTTCTACAGAGTTATTTAATGTTTCACTTACCTAGGGGCTTTATTTACTTACCTGGGGGCTCTCTTCACCTATTCCCAATGAATATAGTTTAAAAACCTTTTCAGTAGGATAGCCGGTCTGCTGGTGAAGATACTTTAACCCTTCTTCTATAGATGGACACCATCTCTGCTCTTCAGCCCTTGGAACATCATCCGATTGTCCTGGAAACCAAAATGTTCTCGATGACACTATCCAGGCAGCCATGCATTTATCTTCAGAAGGCAAGCTTCTCTGTCTCAGCCTTTACCCTCAACAGGGAGGATTGAAGAGAAAACCACAAGCGCACCTATCTGCTTCACCCTCTGTCCCAGAGACATGAAGTCATTTTTGATATGCTTGGAGGGATACCTAGCAGTATCATTTGTGCTGACATGGATGAGAAACATCGGATAATAGTCAGTAGGCTTGATGAGTCTCGTCAAACTCTCCATAACATCTCTGATTTTGGCACCTCTCTGGACATCAAATTTGCACAGCAGATGAACGCCACAGTACCACTCAGAAGAGAGTTACCAATCACGACTACCCTTCATTTCCTTGTGGTGACTGATTCTGTAACTTTTGGGTGTTTTAGCTGTGGTTCTTCCCTTTCCTTGGATGCTTCCACCTCCTCCACTTCCAGGGCTGCATACTGGTTCTTCAGTTCAAGGGCTGGAGGAATTAGAATGTTGATACTGCAAGCTCTGGTGACTCGTGTCCAGCCTTCTTCCTTCTGTAGCCTCACACCTTCACCTCTGTCGGAGAGCTTGGATGTTTCAAGAAACATCTCATCAATCTACTGTACTTCTCACTGTCTCAAAAGCTTCTCAGTCTCACTACCTCTATACTGAGAGCACTTCCACATCTTTCTTGAGAACCTTAGCATGCAGGCACCCTGCACATGGAACTCGTTCTTCAACTGGTATTGGAATCTCTGTCTGGACAGAGGCAGAAGCTGTAATGAGGGCAATAGCTTTAGCAATATGATTTTCCCAGCCATTGATTACTTGATGGAGCTTTGGTATCTGTTGAAGTAAATGAGAGAGACCTACCAAAGTCCCTACCTGTTCCTCAGCTGTCCTTTAAGAGTGAGCAGTATTAAGCAAGAATGCTCACATGGGGTGGGTGGGTGTTGGGATAGGTTGGGGGGTCTTAACACCTGATGAGGTCAGAGGCTTCAAAGAATTAGCTGTGAATGGGTTGCTGGAACAAAGACAATGCACTCCATGTACTAATACTTCCAAATGTATATAGTTTTATTCTGTTCTGTATTGCCTTACGCTGTATAGATAATACATTCTGTTTAGTTATTACTATGTTCTATATTTACATATGCTGTGTAGTTAATACTTTGTTTGTTTATTATAAGACGTTTAATACATTCTGTTTAGTTAATTACTCTGTTCTATATTTTCATATGCTGTTTAGTTAATACATTGTTTGTTTATTATAAAACGTTCCATGTAAAACAAACCTTGCTTTGTTAATTGTTGTTTATTGTGAACCGCAACTGATCTCTGGAATATGCGGTATATAAATGAATGTTAAATAAATAAATAAGCAAACAACAACAAAAAAATACCACTTTGCAGTATAGGAAAATAACCTTAGCTTTTAAAAATGAACACCAAAACCCCTTTGAGAGCTTTAAGGCAGAGTATTATCTTGCTTTGCAATGGAGTTCAATTTAGAGAGCACTAAAGAACATAACAATTTAAGATATACCATACTGGGTCAGACCAAGGTCCATCAAGCCCAGTATCCTGTTTCCAACAGTGGCCAATCTAGATCATACGTACCTAGCAGTTTCCCCAAAAAAACACAGGTTCCACAATGCTTGAAATCCTGGGTCCCTTCTTAATAATGGTTTATGGACCTTTCCTCCAGGAACTTGTCCAAAACTATTTTAAACCCAGCTACACTAACAGCTTTTACTGCATCCTCCAGTAACAAATTCCAGAGTTTGATTACACATTGAGTGAAAAATATTTTCTTTAATTAGTCTTAAATAGTTTACCCTATAGCTTCATTGCATGTCCCCTAGTCTTTCTATAGTCTGATAACGTAAACAATCGATCTACGTTTACCCCTTCCACTCCGTTCATTAATTTATAGACTTCTATTATATCTCCCCTCAACTGTCTCTTTTCCAGGTTAAAGAGCCCGAACCTTTTCAGCCTTTCTTCATAGGAATATCCTTTCATCCCCTTTACCATTTTGGTGGCTCTTCTCTGAACCTTTTCTAATAACGCTATATCCTTTTTAAGATACGGCGACCAGAATTGCACACAATATTCAAGGTGCGGTCTCACCATGGATCGATATAGAGGCATTATAATATCTTTTGTTTTATTTTCCATTCCTTTCCTTATGATACCTAGCATTCTATTTGCTCTCTTGGCTGCCGCTGCACACTGGGACGAGGGTTTTAACATGTTATCCACAATGACGCCTAAATCTTTTTCCTGGGTGGTGGTTCCTAATGTGGAACCTTGCATCGTGTAACCATAGATTGGGTTGTTCTTCCCTAGGTGCATAACTTTGCACTTGTCCACATTAAATTTCATCTGCCATTTTGATGCCCAGTCTTCCAATTTATCAAGATCCACTTGCAATTTTCCACAATTCTCTTGGGTTTTAACAACTTTAAATAGTTTTGTGTCATCTGCAAATTTGATAACCTCACTCGTTATTCCACTTTACAGGTCATTTATGAATATGTCAAAAAGCAGCAGACCCAGCACAGATCCCTGGGGTATACCACTATTCACCTTTCTCCATTGGGAAAATTGGCCATTTAGCCCAACCCTCTGCTTTCTATCTTTTAACCAGTTCCTGATCCACAATAGTACACTGCCTACTATTCCATGTCTCTTTCGTTTTGCCAAAAGTCTCTGATGAGGGACCTTGTCAAAGGCTTTCTGAAAGTCCAGATACACTAAATCAACTGACTCACCTTTGTCCACCTGTTTATTCACACCTTCAAAAAAACATAACAGATTCGTAAGACAAGATCTTCGTGGTCTAAAGCCATGTTGGCTGTCTCCCATTAGGCCATGGCTATCTACATGCTGAGTAATTTTGTTCTTTATGATGTTTCTACCAAGTTTCCCGGTACTGATGTCAGGCTCACTGGTCTGTAGTTTCCCGAATCACCCCTGGAATCCTTGGCGTTACATTGGCGATCCTCCAATCTTTAGGTATTACAGATGATCTTAATGAAAGTTCACAGATTACTAATAGCAGGTCTGCAATCTCATATTTCAGTTCTTTCAACACCCTTGGATGTATACCATCCGGCCCAGGTGATTTGCTACTCTTCAGTTTATCTAATAGTTGTAATATATCTTCCCGATGTATCAATATTTCCTTTAATTCTTCCACACCTTTAAATACCACTTCAGTCATGGGTAACATCCCTACATCTTCCTCAGTAAAGACCGAAGCAAAGAATTCATTCAGTCTCTCCACTATCATCTTGTCACCTCTTAGTGCCCCTTAAACCCCTCTATCATCTAATGGACCAACTGACTCACAGGTTTTTTGCTATGAATGTACTTGAAAAAGTATTTCATGTTTTTGCTTCCGCAGCAAGCTTCTTCTCAAATTCTCCCTTTGCCTGCCTTATCAAAGCCTTGCATTTGACTTGCCAGTGCTTGTGCTGTTTCCAGGTTTCATCGTTTGGCTCTTTTTTCCATTTCCTGAAAGTTGCTTTTTTGGCAACAACAGCCTCTCTGACCTCACCTTTAAACCATGCTGTCAGTTTTTTGTATTTCCTTCCACTTTTCTTAAAGCGTGGAATACAGCTGGCCTGGGCTTCCAAGATAGTATTTTTCAACAACACCCAAGCTTGATGTAAGTCTTTAACCTTTGCAACTGCTCCTTTTAGTTTTTTCTTAACTATTTTCCTCATTTTATCATAGGCTCCCTTTCGAAAGTTAAAAGGTAGTACTGTGGATTTCCTTACTATCCCTCCTCCACTAATTAAATCAAACGTGATCATGCTATGATCACTATTGCCAAGTGGCCCCAACACCCTTATCTCTTGCACTAGATCTGAAGGACTAGAAAAAGAGACTGCTACTTCTGGAGAGAGATCTGCAATTGTGAGTATATACTTCTGGAAATTTTCTGAAAGGACTTCTTTGTATTAAGCTAATTAATCTGTGAACCCAGTGTTTTTTGTTAAATCAGTCAGGGCCTAATAGCAGCAGTTTAAGTTTAAATTTAAAACACAGAAGAGAACTTTCTGGTTACATTTCATACCCAGCAGAGAGCTTTTAGTTTAAATTTAATAGTCACTCAGGGCCTAGTCTCAGCAAAGTATTTTTAGTTTAAATTTAAAACACAGAAGAGAGCTTTCTGGTTAAATTTGGAACCCAGCAGAGAGCTTGTAATTTAAATATAATACTCACTCAGGGCCTAATATCAGCAAAGTACTTTTACTTTAAATTTAAAACACAGAAGCTTGTAGTTTAAATTTCATAATAAGTCAGAGCCTAGCAGCAGCAAAGAGCTGTAATTTAAATCAAATCAGAATATAACTTAGCATAAAAGGCAAAACAGGGTCAGTACACTTTGAGCAACAAATAAAGTCTTCTAGAGACCTTTACCAAGAGGCCTTCTACCTAGGGGGCAAGATACCTGTAAAACTTTTTAAATAGGTGTTAACACCAGGTGGCAGGTCAAAGGCCATTTTGAAAAACTCCTTCTATCCAAGGAAGGACTGTTAATCACCCAGGAAGTTGGTCACAGCTTACCTCAGCAGCACAGGGCAGGGTACTGTGTAGCAGCCCTCTTTTAATAAATGTTACTTACTTCCCTCCCTCCCTCCCCAACACCCACCCACCCCTGGGATAATCGTAGCTTTATAGGTACTTACACATCTTAAAGGAAAGAAGGTGCTCTCAGGTGGAGCTCATTATCCAAATCAATCATACACTAAGGACCTGAGATTAATTAAGCTTCAGGTGAACAAGGTATATTAAGCGTATTAGGTACAGTTTTATTAGTATAAATATCCATAGCAACCCTTAGTAAGTAAAGAACTTAAAGATCTAAACACAAGCTTAAAACTAAGATTCAGAAAGCAGTCCAAGATGGGGGTTTTCCGTATTTTGCATTGGGTGTCACATGTATGATTTTCTCCCATTTGGTGAGAGGTCTTACGTGTGCACTAGGTGCAAGGAGCTCTTTGCTGTCAGGGAACGAGTCCGTTCTGTAGAGGCTAAAGTAGCAAACTTGGAAGACATAAGAAAGACAGAGAGGTACATAGACGAGACCTACAGGGATACAGTCCTGAAGTCCCACCTCCAGTCTGGCAGCATCCCTGTTGCCATGGAGAGAGGTCACGTGACAGGACAGCATCACCCTGGTGTGGCAGGAAGTGATCCTGTAACTAGGACCTCTTCTCCAGGTGATGTAAAACCCTCTCGCACTGAGGAAGTTTCTCCAGGGCCATGTGCCCATGAGGGAAGGGTTAGGACAGTCCTTATAGTTGTTGATTCGACGTGAGGATCGCCTGGTAACATGCCTGCCTGGTGCAAAGGTAGCAGACCTCACGCGCCACCTAGATAAGGTCTTAAATAGTGCTGGGGAGGAGTCTGCTGTCTTGGTACATGTCGGTACCAATGACATAGGAAAATGTGGTAGGGAGTTTCTGGAGGCTAAATGTAGGCTTTTAGGTATGAAGTTGAAATCCAGAACTTCCAGGGTAGCATTCTCTGAAATATTTCCCTTCCACGCGCAGGACCCAAAAGGCAGGCAGAGCTCTGGAGTCTCAATGCGTGGATGAGACAATGGTGCAGAGATGAGGGTTTTGGATTTTTTAGGAACTCGGGAACATTCTGGGGAAATGAGGTGCTCTTCCAAAGGGATGGGCTTCACCTTAACAACCGGGATGGAACCAGGCTGCTGGCATTAACCTTTAAAAAGGAGATAGAACAGCTTTTAAACTAGATAATAGGTGAAAGCCGACAGTCGCCCAAGAGCGCATGGTTCGGAAGAATGTATCCTTGAAGGATACTACCAAAAGCAGAGAGGTTCCAAAAAAGAGTAAAGTAGCCCAAATGCCCTCGCGTATGGAGCAGACAGAGCTTAAAGATCCAAAATTACCCATGCCTACCAATAGCCAGATTAATATGAATAAAATACAGTCTCTAAAATGCTTGTATGCAAATGCTAGAAGTCTAAAAAATAAGATGGGAGAGTTAGAATATATAGCACTAAATGAGAGGTTAGATATGATTGGAATCTCAGAGACATGGTGGAAGGAGGACAACCAGTGGGACACTGTGATACCTGAGTACAAGCTATATCGTAATGATAAAGCTGATCAAATTGGTGGAGGGGTTGCGCTCTATGTTAGAGAGGGCATTGAGTCAGAAAGGATTAAAGTTTTGCAGGAAACAAAATTTGCTGTAGAATCTCTATGGATTGAAATTCCATGTAAAAAGGGGAAGGGAATGCGATGGCAGTGGGGGTGTACTACTGACCACCTGGCCAGAATGAACAAATGGATGATGAAATGTTCAAAGAAATCAAGGAAGCTAACAAAAGTTACAGCGCAGTTATAATAATGGGTGATTTCAATTACCCTGGTATCGACTGGTTCAGTGTCACAGCAGGACATGCTAGGGAGATAAAGTTCCTAGATGAAATAAATGACTGCTTCTTGGAGAAGCTGGTTCATGAACTGACCAGAGGGGAAGCAATATTAGATCTAGTCCTTCAAGATGTACTAATGAACCAAATGTGCACTAATGAATGAACCCTCCTAACAGGGTGGGAGGCAGAGTGAGGGCAGTGCATGGGTGGGTCATCACCCTGGATATACAAGGTCAATTTTAAGGTTGGCCCTGTACGTCCAGGGTAGGCTGGTTAGACGAGGGGTGGCGGCGGTGGCCAGTGGGGACAAAAAATGGAGGCATACAGGGGAATCCTTGCAGTTGGATCCTGGCTATGGGAGGCCAGATTGTGGGTCTGGCTACAGGGAAAGGACAAGTGAACCTCCTTTTACACTATGTGTGTAACGCTGCTCTTTAACAAGCCAAAAGATTTTGCTACTGGAGTAATGCCTGATGATGGACTGGATTGGATTTGAAGTTTAATTACCTTTCCAAACTTCAACTCAGGGTGAATTACATTTAAGGCAGAACCTTCGAACTGTACACACCATCCCTCTGGAACTCTCTACCAAGTCATATCAGAAGCAACAGAGATCCCTTGACATTCAGGAAACAACTAAAAACTGTCCTATTCCAGGAATACTTCGGATCAGAAGCAAACACCCATCACTGACTACCCCACAGACCCCCTAATCATACCCTCGGATCTATTGTCTAAGAGACAGATGTACATTGTCTATGTCCATAATATCTGTTCAGATCATTAATGTTGCCCCCCCCCCCCCGGTGATAGCCCCAACCCTAAAATTGATTATTGTCCCCCACCCTTTAGTGTTAAACTGCTTTGACCCAATGAAAAGTGGGATATAAATACAGTTAAATAAATAAATAAATATTATTAAAGACTTATAAAGCGCCGCAACATACGAAGCGCTGTACAAACATAGAAGAGAGACAGTCCCTGCTCATCAGAGCTCACAATCTAATAAGACAGAAAACAAAATAAGTTACATAATACAAATAACAAAAATTTACAGGACAAAGGAAGTAAATGTTGATAGAGAGATCAAGACAGGGTAAGACAGGAACGGAAAGCAATTGTGAAGAGATGGGATTTTAGTCTGGACTTGAAAATGGCCAGGGAGGACGCCTGGTGCACAGAGATAGGAAGACTATTCCAAGCAAAGGGTGCTTTCAGTTGGAAGGAGCGAAGTCTGGAATTGGCAGTACGAGTAAAGGGCACAGATAAACGAAGACTATTAGAAGAGCGAAGCAACCGAGAGGGGGTGTAAGGAGAGATGAGAGATGAAAGGTACTGGGGGGCAGAAGAGAGAATACATTTATAGGTCAGGAGGAGAAGTTTAAATTGGATACGGAGACGGATGGGAAGCCAATGAAGCGACATGAGGAGAGGAGTGATGTGGGGAGACTGGCGGAAAATGAGTCGAGCAGCGGAATGTTGAATTGACTGAAGAGGAAAGAGGTGGCTTGCAGGGAGGCCGGCAAGGAGAACGTTACAATAATCAAGACGGGAGGTGATTAAGGAGTAGACAATCAATTTAGTGGTGTCAACAGAGAGGAAGGGGCGAATTTTGGAAATATTGTATAGAAAGAAATGAGAAGTTTTAGCAATGAGCTGGATATGTGAAGAGAAAGAGAGAGAGGAATTGAAGATAACACCAAGGTTATGTTCTGAAGAAACAGGGAGGAGTACAGAGTTATCAACAGAGAGAGAGAAAGGGGAAAGAGGAGGGGAAGCATTCAGGGGAAAGATAAGAAGCTCAGTTTTGGCTATGTTCAGTTTTAAGCGGTGGTGGGACATCCAGGCAGCAATGTCAGAGAGGCAGAGTGAGATCTTAGACTGGATATCAGGAGAGATAACAGGTGCAGAAAGATAGATTTGAGAGTCATCAGCATAGAGATGATAGTGAAAGCCATGGGAAGAGATAAGGGTGCCAAGGGATTGGGTATAGAGAGAAAAGAGGAGTGGACCTAAGACGGAACCCTGAGGAACTCCTACAGGTAGTGGGTTTGAAGAGGAGGAGGAGGAGGAGCCATTGAAGCACACACTGAAAGAGCGATGGGATAGATAGGAAGAGAACCAAGATAGTACATAGTCTTTGAATCCAAATGAGGATGAAGAAGGTTATGGTTAACAGTGTTGAAGGCAGCAGAGAGATCAAGAAGAATGAGGACAGAGTAAAAGCCTTTGGACTTTGCCAAGAACAAATCATTTGAGACCTTAGTAACAGCAGTTTCAGTGGAGTGTAGGGGATGGAAGCCGCATTGTAAAGGATCCAAGAGGGTATGAGAGGAGAGGAAATCAAGATAATGGTGATAGACTGCATGCTTAAGTAGTTTAGAGATAAAAGGAAGGAGAGAGATGGGACGATAGTTAGAAGGACAAGTGGGATCAAGTGAAGTATTTTGAGGAGGGGTGTAACCACAGCATGCTTGAAAACAGAAGGGAAGGTTGCAGTGGAGAGAGAGAGATTAAGAATATGAGAAATAGAAGGGATGAGAGATGAAAAGATGGTGCTAAGGAGGTAGGTGAGGAAGGGGTCAGAAGAGCAGGTAGTAGGTTTGGAGGAAGAGAGAAGGGGCGACGTTTCCTCATCAGAGACCATAGGGAAGGAAGAAAGGGTGGTGCCCAGGTCCTGCTCTTCTTTCGTGGACAGGAGTACCTCACCCCCTACACACTACCACTCCATTAAATCTCAGCTGCCAAATTCTTGACCATTCGTCAAGCTTAGCTAGATCCCTCCCTCATGTTATCTATTCCTTCCTGGCTGTTTACGCTATTACAGATTTTGGTATCATCCACAAAGAGGCAAACCTTACCTGATAGTCCTTCTGCAATATCCCTAACAAAGATTTTAAAAAGAATCGGACCAAGGACAGATCCCTGAGGTACACCACTGAAAACATTGTCGCCTCCCACTCAACCATATTCTAATCCAATCGGTCACTTTAGGGCCCATCGCTAGGGTGCTCAATTTGTTTTAGACAAACAGGAAATACGGTTCTCAGACAAAATGTGTTCCCAACCTAGACTAAAAAAGTACTTGTTAGATCTACATTTTCAAATTTACACCATACCATGCAAGGCTACCCAAGCTCTGTTTGCTATAATCCAATCTTAAAGGAGAACCAGGCTGACAACCAGAGAAGCCAGAATTAAAATCCTGTTCTCTACCTGACCTTCTTTGTGATCTTAGGCAAGTCACATGTACAGAAACTTAGGATCGGATTTTCTGGCAGGAAAGTAGCCATACTAATATAAACAGCAGTGCCAGCGTTTGAATTACTACATATATACAGCACCGGTTTCCATGCCAGCACTATCTGTTCAAGTTAGGTCTGCCGTGCGGCAGAAGTAAACAAAACATGTAAGGATAAAAACATTATTACTTATTCATTAGTAATAATCACCATGTGGTATATTAAAGGGTTCCATGGGATCCTATTTTAACATCTATAGTTAATGTAATTTTTAAACCTTTTTGGAATACAGAAACAAATGAGGCCATAAGAAAAACAGAAAAGCTCCATTTAGCACATCTATGACTTTTTCATATATTATTACAATAATGCAGGGTCTATTAAACATCCTATGAATGTTCTTATTGATTTCTTTTCAACATCTTGCCCTTGCTGTAGGCTATTCTTCTTCCTATTAATGTGAAACTTCTTGTTCCAAAAAGGGTGATCAATGGCACTAGATTTTATGTTTCTAGGTCCATGGCTATGGAATGAAGGTTAATAGCCAAATATTTGTTCCAACCAATTGTGAAACCAGCACAATTTGCAGTTTATCTTTTGAGCTGTAAGAAACTGTGATGCTGTACTGAAGGATACTAAGCAGCACTTTTGATAACCATTTTCTTTGATTTAATTGTGAGTTTTATAACATCCAGATTGATTTTCCATTTCTTTGACATAGTGTAAAGTCACCAAGAGTCCTTGAAAAATAATCATTTGCAATTATATAAGAAATAAGTGATGACTAGTGCTCTGCAATTCTTTTCTTACTTAATGAGATTGATCTGATATTCACCAGAACAACTTCCCCCTCCACCTTAACGAAAAGGGTTTGCCTTCCTCCCAGCAGCCATGGTCTCAATAAGTATCTCTCCTTGCATTAAACTGAGAATATACATTATTCTTTTTCTTATGGCCTGTCAAGTCCCTAAGATTTTGGTCAGTGCTGAGGAAATAAGGCCAAGGGCATCTCTACCCTGGAAGAAAAGGCTCCAAGGAGACAAAGAATCAGACTAAAAGCATGTACCTCTAATGTTTATCGGAGGTGGAGGGCACCAAAGAAGTGGTGGAGAAAAGAATATGCAAATTGGAGCATGATGGTGACTAAATCATCTTGGAAACTGTGCCTTACACCCTGAGAATAACCAATCCATATCCTTACACAACTTCCAGCCAGAAAAGTCTGAAAGAAATATGGGTGGCATCAGATGGAAACTCGACCATTCCTTGTATTTCCATCAGCTTGATGCCAGGGAGGAAGGTATAACTTCACTGACTTAAGAAGGTACCGGCAT
Source organism: Ichthyophis bannanicus (assembly GCA_033557465.1). NCBI lineage: Eukaryota > Metazoa > Chordata > Amphibia > Gymnophiona > Ichthyophiidae > Ichthyophis > Ichthyophis bannanicus. The sequence continues at coordinate 65,069,308 of CM066040.1, forward strand.
TTGAACTTTCCCTCTCAGAAAGAACCCTGTTATTTTAGGGTAAGAATCAACCTCTGCCCCAGATTTGCAAGTTCAAAATAATTTATGGGGGAGGTTGTAGTTACAGTCAGATCTGAATTTAGACGTAGGTAACATACAACTGTCTACAGTGCCAGAGGTTGAAGGCACTAAGTGCCCAATGTAAAAGGAGCCTTTTCCAATGGCTTTAGAGCTGTCCACTTCAAAGAGATGCCACCATGTCACTGGCCCAAGACTCGACCCCTGCTTTCAAGTTGCAAAGGAGGATCCCTCACCAGAACCTTAAATCCAGCCCTTATTGTAGTCCTATCAAAACAAAAAACCTCCACAAATGTGATGACACCCCAAAGGGAACAAAGTAAAAGTCAAAACATGAAAAACCTGGGAAACTATGAAAGAAACCCACAGTAACAAACAAACTTATGTTTATGTCGGAAGCCGCCGACCTGAGACGGGGAGAGGAAAACCTCCCCTCTCGCTGTTGGCAGAGTCCTTTTGTTGCTTTTATTGTTTATTGTTTATCAAGCATTTGATATACCGCCCCCCATTACACCGGGGCGGTTTACAATTCAAAAAAAAAGAAAGAGAAAGAAAGAAAGGAAATACAAACAATAGAGACAGGAAAGAGAGAGATCAAGAAGAGGGTAATGAGACTCATAAAGTAGAGGGGAAGGAGAGTCAAGGGTATAGGGGGAGGTTGAAATGTGCAAAAAAGTCAAAACTATAAAAAGTGAAACATCACTTATCTGAGAGCAGGCGAAGAGGGCAGCAAAAGGTGAAGCAGTGACATGCATGTTTCGAGCCCCGAAAGGGCTCTGTATCAAGCTGTTCCCAACAAAGCGCACGCCCTAAAAACCGCCAGGGACACCAGGCTATTTAAAACATCAAAGGAATTCAAAATGGCTGCTGAAGCAAACGTCATCAATAATGTCATAATGACGTCTATGTCGTCACAAAGAGGAGAAGGAGATCGGAAGGATCAAAACCAAAAATAGAACTAAAGTAAACTCCACCAGTCACATTCAAGATTGAGTCCCGTAGGGAATACCATCTGAAGCTGGAAAATCCACCGCTGTTCACAACGTTGTAGCTGCTGCTCACGGTCACCACCCCGGGGATCCAAGGGAACTGAATCGATCACTCTCCAGCGCAGATCTGCAAAGGTATGTTGGTACTGAAGGCAATGGTCCACTATAGGGGCGGAGAGAACCTTATTAGTCAGTCGGGAAGCATGTTCACCCAGGCGAACCCGCACTGGGCGAATGGTTCTACCAACATAGGACAGGTTGCAGGGGCAGGTGATGATGTAAACTACAAAAGTTGTCAGACAGGTGGAGTGACCCGTAAAAGAAAAAGACCTGCCCAAAAACGCGTGCACCCAACAAACCCCCTCTTCAGAAGTGGCACAAAATTTACAGCGCTGACAGGATCAGTGGCCCACCCGATAACCAGTGGTTCCCAAGGAGACCGAGGGAAGGGCAGCATGGACCAATCGATCACGTATATTACGGCCTCTGGTATATGCTAAACGAAGGGGTTTCCGAAAACAAGTATGCACTCGCAGAACCCCCCAGTGCTTCTTCAACAAAGCAGTAACCGAGGCCGTATGTTGCGTGAATGGAAGAATCCCGGTCACCTTATCTAATCCATCCAAGCAAAGAGTGTTAGGGGTAATGGGGGTGGGCGCAGATGGGGGATCCAAATCACCCAGAAGCCACTCCCTATGGGAAAACTTGGCCCGAGTGTAAGCCCGACGAACCACTGATACAGGGTAGCCCCGGTCTAAAAGACGTGCGCGTAAATCCCGCGATTGATCCTTAAAGTCTTGCAAAGAGGAGCAAATCCGACATAGGCGCAGAAACTGACCCACCGGAAGACCCGTACATAAAGAAGCTGGGTGATGACTATGATGGCGTAAAAGGTTGTTCCGCTGACTAGGTTTCCGAAACAGGGAGGTAGCCAACGCATCATCATGCTTCTGAACTAAAACATCCAAAATCTCCATCTTCTGAGCATCCACATGGCAGGTAAACTGGATGTTAGGTTTTATACTATTCAGCCAGTCCACAAAGAGTAATAACTGGTCAGCAGTGGAAGACCAAAGCACAAAAATGTCATCCAAAAACCGGAGCCAAAGATGGACATGCTGAAAAGCAGGGGCCGAATAGATAAAACGTTCTTCCATGTCAGCCAGATACAGTGTGGCAATGGACGGTGCGATCGTAGCTCCCATCGCTACTCCGTAACTACTTATTGTAGTCCTGGCTGAGGTCATAGAGAAGGAAGGATATTGGAGCAATGGGCTCAGAGCTTTTTGAAAACAACTCTGCAATCAAAAATAATTGTTGATCTAAAAAAAAAAATCCCTTTTTGCCCAGACCACTGGTCAAGCTTAAGAATCAATACAATATATCTGCAATGAACAACCATTTATTGGGAACCATCACAGCATTGTGCCTCAATGGGGTTAATATTCGAAACTATTTCTCTGAGAAACTTAGGGAGTTATTAAGATAAATGATGTTTTAAATTGTGGCCCCCCAGATTGCTTAACCTTTGGTCACTCAAACCTGTCTAGCCAAAAGTTAAATATTTACAATCAGAAGGGATCAAAAGCAGAAGAATAGTGCTATAGAAAACGATCATTTCTCTAAAGTAGGGGTTCTCAAACCAGTCCTTGGGACACATCTAGTCAATCTGGTTTTCTGGATAAGCACAATGAATATGCATGAGAGAACTTTGCACTCATGTAAGGTCAGTGTGAGTAAAGGTGAACATTTTTTTTATTTTTTTAATCTTATCAATATACATGAGAATCATTCCAATCTTTGGTGTGGTGTCGAAATTTTCAACTGCTGTTTACCAAAATTTGGAGAGTCAGTTATGTCTCTCTCTGCAAATGTTTTTGTGGCCTTCTTTGAAAATACAGTGTTGTAGGGACTTTTCTCCATCCTCAGAGTCCTGTGCCTTCCTTCTGCCATCGACTGGAATCAGCTGAAGCTGCGTCATCCATGCTTGTATGTTTGCATTGGTCTTGAGAAGGTTCTTGCATCCAGCAGACCTAATGCCTTCTCAATTTATTACAAATTCCACTTCTGGATTTTCTCCTGGCTATTCATCAAATGATTGAAGTCAGCCCGGCACAAGATTTTGTTCCCTTAATACAGAAGCCTAGCTTGGATTCTTCTATACTTTCACATTTCCGTCCTCTATCAAATCTAACTTTATATCCAAAATTTTGGAAATAATTGGCTGTGAGAAACTTCTGGATTATTTCGAGAAACTATTAGTTTTTCACCCTAAGCAGTGGGGTTTCCACCCTGGCCACAGCATAGAAATGGCACATGTGGCCATGATCTGGAAAATTCTCAATAATCCTGATGCTGGGAATGATTCACTCCTGGTACTGTTAGACTTAAGTACTGTATTTGACCTTCTGAACCTCCTCCTTTTGACATCAGTACTGAAAGAATCTGGAAAAGGAGTATCAGTTCTGCACTCTTTATTGTTTTCTCTCTAAGTAGACTGTTAATCTTAACTATAACTATTTGTTCTCTGTTACCCATTCCATTTTTGTGGTGTTCTGCTTTAGCACCTACATTACTTAATGTCTGTCTATCCGCTTTGTTAACTCTGATTCAAAATTTTGGAATTAGCCGTCTTCTTTTTTTTTTTTTAATTTAAAGTCTTATTTGCTTTGCAACTGAATTCACAAATACCCAATCAGGAATATACAGCAAAAGATATCCTACAGTATACAACAAACCATCGTAACATATCCCCCTATGAGCAGATATTCAACGTCCTGCTTTTATGGACCCTAGCAACCCAAATCCTGGTCCTTCATAGGATCTTTACTGTTTAAAACATAAATTCATGTAGAATCTCTTTATTCAGAAGCAATTTGGTTTTGCAGGAAGAGGCCTATTTCTTCCTTGTCTTCAACCATACTATGTCTGTTTCTCTAAAGAGGTCTGCTGCCACATTTGGAGTCTAGTTGAATTCCCTTTTGACTTTTGGAGAATAATTTTATAACAGGGCGCTGAGGATAAGAGAATAAGCAGGCATATCTTTTCAGCCTATTTTATAAAAACATAGGCACCAATATATCCTTGTAAAATACAATAGTAAGTCGCAGAAATCATGCCTTGAAAACAGAGGTGGACATTTATACCTGCTGTAGAACAGATGTAAAATATCCATACATAACTATAGTGCTGGAAGATGAGATCTCCAGGTTGGAAGGCACTCAATTGGCTACTAGGGAGGAGCTCAAGCTCTTTCAGAGTAAAGCCAGCATTTACGATGGCTCTCGGGACGTCTGACTGTAGATGTACCTGCGCAAGAAATGAGAGTCAGAAGCTGCAAAGATGTCTTACATATTGGGACATGGAACATATAAAGCAGGAGCCAAGGGAAGTTGGAGGTGGTCAGGAATGAAATGGAATGTGTATAACTCAGTCTGTTGGGTGCAAGCGAACTGAAATGGACTGGCATCGGGCACTTTGCATCAGATGATCACATGGTCTACTATGCTGGAAATGAAGACAAAGAAGAAGTGGTGTCGTATTTCTCAATACAACAAAAATACAAGGCCATTTGTTTTTTATTTATTTTATTTATTTAACAATCATTTTTATACCGTGCTTTCCACATGATCAAGCGCGGTTTACAAAAAACAGATTCTGAATAGAGCAATGAACATATTGTTATTCAGTTACATATAACTATTTTAACTATTTACATATCAAAGTATACATTGAACAGTGAACTCATTACAACTTTAACTATATACAGTATATGCGCTGTTCGAATTTTATGGTATTTCTATTCATGAATCGCTATTGTAATTTGATTATGTAATTTATGTAATTTCTCAGCCCCAGCTGTCAGTTGCCTTCTCCCCTTTCTCCGGATGATATTGCTCCACCCTTTTGTGATTCTCCACATACCCTTGGCATCATCCTGGGCTCATCCCTTTCCTTTAAACCCCAACTCAATGCCGTTGTCAAGTTCTCTTTTTTTCAACTCTGTAAGATCTCTTCTGTTATGTCACTTTTCTCACTGTCTAGGCTTCTGGTATTGCTGCTCTTTAGCTATATCTAGAATGGATTACTGCAATGCCTTCTACTGTGGACTCCCAACCTATGCACTAAAGTGACTATAACTAATTTAATCCACTGCTGTTAAACCTCTTTGCAATGGGCATCATTCCAATCATACTACATCCCTCTTAATCCAGCACCATTTGCTCCCCATCAAAACCCCTTTAAATATAAGATTTTGATCTCAACTTGCCCATGCCTTTTATCAAGATTCTGTATCTTACCTCACTACAGTAGTCTAAGCACCTCATGTCTGCTCTCCCACTCTTTGTGCTCTTCTCAAGTCTTACTTTCTCTCTTTCCACTCTCTCATCTTCTCCTTGAATACTCTTGTAGCTCAGTCTTTGTATACCTTGGCCCCTATCTCTGAAACTCCATGTCTCTGTACCTTTTCCAAGAATCTTCTTACTCCAGTTTTAAAAAGATCTACAAAGGTATCTTTTTTAGCTTGTTTTTGCCTCCACACTTGGGGCTGAGGATGAGTTGTTCCTTGGACTGTTGCTAGGGTGGCTAAGAGCATTCTATCTGTAGATCCCCTTTATTCCCCCCCCCCCCCCCACACACCTTTTGGGACAATTTTGTATCTTTTTCTTTTTCCATGTCTGTTTTCATCTCATTTTCTAAATTGCTCTGTTGACCTTAAGGCCATAATGGTGGTATAGTAAATGATAAGAATGAATAAAAACATTTTTTAACATTTGCATGTGTATATGAGAACTTTATGCTCCAGTAAAACACGCACTATCATGTCAACATGTCTGTTTTTATGTTGGTCAGGATATTATTAGAGGCCACATACATGTGAAAAAGATTTTATAAAATACCCCGTAGATGTCCAAATTTCTATATTTATGAAATCTAGAATTTTGTGCTATGGAAAATTTGAGTTGTTCAACATTTGCTTAAAGGTTAGAGAATTCAAATGATGTCCCATTCCTTTATCTAAAGTAATACAGAATGTATCTGAGTGTAGAATTCAGGTGGCATGACAATACTATGTAGACACAGCATCATTTACACATGCAGATTGCATACATGTGTAAATGCTGAGTTTAGAATATAGCTAGGCATGTGCATTAGTTTTCATATGAATTGAAAAATCATTGAAAATCTTGATTTTCATCTGGTTCCAGGGTCAACTAACCGACAATGCATGCTAGGAAAATTTTCACAAACTGTTATTCGTTAATTTTGTTTGTGTTGAGTGTGCAGGCACTACCAGATACATGGGAGCCAATCTGGGAGAGGTAGAAGGTCAAGGAGGGTGACCAGCAGCCAGCATGAGGCACCTCATCCAGTCACATTGCAAATCATTGACTGGCAATCAGAGAAATGTATCCATGCTTGATTTCGGCAAATCCCATGGGTGATGAGGTCACAGTAGGGTAGCAAGACACAGGCCAGCCCAAGCTTCAGAGATCCATTTTATATTTGACTTTCAGAGAGTGAAGGAAGAGATGCTAGAATTAGGACTACAAATGAGTAAAAAAAACCAGCAGCTCCAAGTCTGTCTTTGAAGGAGTGGGGAAAAGATTCCTTGGGGCTTAGAACATTAAGACAGAAAAAACCCGAAGGCTTCAGGTCTGAAGCTGTGTCAGTGAGGAAGGAGTGATGGAGCTTGCTACATGAAAGCACAAAAGAAAACCTAGAAAAAAACAGCTTGAAGGAAGCATTATGTTCTTACCTCCACTAGTGCTGCTATGTTTGTTTAAACGATTGAAGGCTTTCTCTTCCTATCTGCTCCTACAGGAAGTCTCTCTCTGGGGTAGGGGAAGGAGAGCCAGAAAGGAAGGGAGGCTAGAAAAATTCTACCTTTACAGTTTCCCAATTAGCAATTCCTCACTGTCCTATCTATTGCTGGAAGGAGTGCAATGTATACAACCACATTGTTGGAAGTGACAGTGGGGAAGAACAAGCTACTAATCTATATATAACATTGTACAAGAAGAATATACAGTGGCATTTTTAGGTAACAACAATCTTGTTCACCTATTGTCTTTAACAGAAGCTGAGGGGGTGGAAGTGCACTTTACTGTATCCATCTATTCCATCCCATGTTCAGAGAATCCAGTTAAAGTTAAAAAAAATTGTTAAAAGCTACAAGACATTCTGTTGCTAAGGGCTAGGAATCCAGTCCAAAGGGAGCATTAGCTGTGCAGACACATTCCCCCTTTCCTCAATCCATTAAAGGGTATGTGCAGATGGGGCGGTTAACTGGGCATTGCAGGACATATGCCAGGCTGGATAGGTGATCCCAGGCTCAATATCGGGACAGCATGCTTGAAGTGATGGTACTCCAGGGACACACAGGTTTGCACGTTTGAGCAGGACACTAAAGGCAGGTAGTCCCTGCTCTGAAGAGCTGGTAATCCATTCTGATAGGAGCATTAGTCAGGCAAACACATACCCCTCTCCCCAGTCTGTTTAAGAGTGTGAGCAGGCAGGGAAGATAACTGGACATTGTAGAGGATACCCCAGGCTGGGTAGGTGATCCCAGGAAATGTATCTGAGGCAGCACACGTAGGGGGATGGTATTCCAGGGCCCCATAAACCTCCTGGTTACTACTTACTTACTACTTATCATTTGTATAGCACTACAAAGCATACGCAGCACTATACAGACGCATGTAAAAGATGGTCCCTGCTCATCAGAGCTTACAATCTAGTCAAGACAGACAACACAAGAGCTGAGGACAAGGACACATCTAGGGGAGTGGCAAGAAAACACATAGGAGACCAAGCAATCATGATCCAAAAGTAGACTCGAAGAGTTGAGTTTTTAACCTGGATTTGAAAAGGGCCAGAGATGAAGCCTGACACATAGATTCAGGTAGCTTGTTCCCGGCATAAAGAGCAGCAAGATGGAAGGATCGAAGTATGAAGTTAGCAGTAGAAGAAAAGGGCACAGATAGAAGGGATCTGCCAGAAGAGTGGAGCTCCCAAGGAGGGGTGTAGGGAAAGGTGGTGAGGAACAGCAGAATGAGGCACTTATAGATCAGTAGGAGAAGTTTGAACTGGATATGGAAATGGATAGGGAGCCAGTGAAGCGACTTGAGAAGGGGGGTCTATATGAGCATATCGAGGCTGGTGGAAGATTAGCTGCACAGTTGAGTTTTGAACAGAATGAAGGGGAGAGAGATGATTCAGAGGGAGACCAGCAAGAAGGAGGTTACAATAGTCTAGACGAGAAGTGACTAAAGAGTGGATGAGTCTCAGTAGTGTGTGTATCTGGTTGGCATAGAGTACTAAGGAAAGACAGTCCTTGTTCCCAAGAGCTTGAAATCTAGTCCAAAACATATCATGATGCTTGGGAAGGATATATTCAGAAAATTAAATGGCCACAGAAGGAAAGAAGGGAAGAAAGGTAGAAATGATGGATCATTCTTAGAGTATGCTTATGGGCTCCTCTAATCTTTTTACGAAGCTAACAAGAGATGTCTTTACAAATAAAGTAGAAAGAGCTGCAGTCCCTGGTGCAACTGTGAATGAGCAGGTATCTGCTCTCATCTCCACAGAAGTGAAAAGGGATACAGACGCAGTGCAGGGAAAAGAGACATGAGAGAAACAGCAGGTGAAAGCAATCTAGCAGAGCTGCAGCCACGCCATCTTTCCTGCTGAAAGGTATGTGCATATGGTCCTGGCAGAATTATCAGACATTGAAAGAATACTAGCTGAAGAGGATGTTGAAGAAGTTGTTTTAAGCATCATAATTGATAAGGAGGTAAAGAAGGGGCAAGGGAAGGTTTGATTTTTCATTGTGAGATGAGATTTCTTTTAGAAGGTCCATTAGCAGGAAATGGTTATAAGGGGTTGTTGGCCACTAACACTTTTTTCCATTCTTATGTGTGGTAGGGGTATACAGAGCCCTGGACTCAGATAGAGCATGCCCAGAATCTTTGCCAATGTTTCTTTCAGATGCAATGTTATATTTCAAAACAATTTTGATTCTAGGTAATTTTAATATGCCGTTTGGACAGCTACCATTGGACGAGATGTCTTTTCAAGACAGCTTAAGTGATCTAAGATTTGTACAGAAGATTAACTTTTTGACCCATCAGGGAGGGAATGTTTCAAATTGGATTTTGGAAAAACAGGATAACTGATGTTAGTGTTCCATTTTGGAGGGTAGTCCTATCTCACGTGCTCAGCAGATACAATGGGTAGTGTGTCAATGGTGAGCTGTTCAGTGTGAAGACATCGTTAGTCAGCTTTCTGTGAAATTAGATGGTTAGGATGATGTCTCGGTGAATAAAACAGATTCGACCAAAGAATGTAACTTTTGATATTTTGTGTAACCTGGCCCCTGAATGGATTAAACTGGTGTATTTTACAGGGCCAGGAGTGGACTGGCTTCATTCAGGGCTGACTTTGTTGACAAATCAAGGACACGTTAAAATTGGCAGGGCAGAAAACAAGATCTGCCAAGGCACGACAGCTTTGCAGGGAGCACTATCATTTCTAACAGTCTGAATAGTAAAAGCTAAGCAGGACTGAATACAAAGGTATGTAGATGAACCTAGGGGTGGTCCAAAGGTCCCTTTTCAGTACATGAGTTGGGAAAATCAGCAGAAGAGCTTAATATGAAGGAATTATCTACATTGTCAGCAGAAAATGTTAATGCATTTTTTTATAGAGAAAATTGAAAAGTTGAAGATTTTCTGTGCTTTTTTCCCAAAATGCAAGCACTAGTTTTGTTGTGGGTGAAGAACTAAGGGACAGTCTGATGGAGACTGTGGGAGATAAACATTAATGTTGTACCTGCTTTTCAGTGGGAAGTAGAGGGTTTTCTTTAGTGCTTTAAACCTTCAAGATGTGTGTTGGACCATTTGCTGCGTTTTGTTTTCAGGTGTGTTTAGAGAAGGTGGTTCTACTTTTGACTAGTCATTAATACTTCATTACAAAATGGTTGGTTTCATGATGATTTCTAATCAGCTGTAGTGTTGCCCACTTTTGATATTACTCACCCTGCATCTCATCGGCCAGTGTTTAATTTACCCTTTGTGGGGAAAGTTCTTGAGAAGGTGGTTTTCTCATGGTTATCTTGGTTTTTTTTTAGAGAACCACAAGACTTTGCATCCTGCCCAGTCTGATTTCTTGCAGGGCTTCTCCACAAAGACTGTATTGATCTCTTGGCTGAATATGCTTTGAACGGATGCAGCTCAGGATAAAAAAATTGTTATTACTATGTTAGACTTGTTGTCAGCCTTTGATCTTATTGATCACTCCATATTATTAGATACAGTTGTGGTCAACATTATTGGCACCCTTGCATTTTAGTTATGTTGTGTACAATATCTTGAGAAATAATTGGAAATATTCCAACTGTATGTTATCATAACATTTTAATAGTATGTTTAAAGGTATACAAAAAAAAAGATGTCTGTGCAATGCAGGCGTAGTAATTTCTGAGAAAAAAACAAAACAAAATATGACCTGCACAGGATTAATGGCACCCTTCACTAATATTTGGTTACACAACCCTTGGCAGTGATGACAGCCTCCAAACATTTCTTGTAGTCATCTATAAGTTACATACATCTGTCTGCTGGTAGTTTCTCCCACTCTTCAACTGCGATGTTGTTCCAGCTCATGAATGTTTCCAGTATTCCTTTTACCAATGGCAGATTTCAGCTCTTTCCAAAAGTTCTTGATTGAATTGAGATCAGGACTCATTGCTGGCCAGTTTAAAACAGTATTTGTTCCTTTTTAATCATACTTTTGTACTTTTCGATGTATGTTTTGAGTCACTGTCCTGCTGGAGGACCCATGACCTTCAACCCAAACTTGACTTTCTGACACTAGGTAGCATATTTCACTCCAAAATATTTTGGTAGTTTTCTGACTTCATCTTTATCTTTATTACTGTTCTTTATATACTGCACTTGTCAAGCCATTAGAGTGGTTTACAATAAAAATATGTCAACGATGTAAAGAAAGGGAAAGGAACTATACTGCAAAAATAGGAAAGGGATAGAGGTAACAGTAGAGACACTAGAGACAGTCAAAGGAGACAATAGTTAGGTAGGACTGTTACAGGGAAGATCAAAAGCCTGTTGGAACAGGTGAGTTTTTAACAAATTTTTAAAATTTGGGTATGAAGGTTCCAGACGGAGGGAAGATGGTAGGGTGTTCCAGAGTGAGGGTCCGAGAAAAAAAGAATGCAGCATGACGGGTCTGTTCTAAAAGGGCCTGAGAGGGGGAAGGTAAGGAAAGCCGGTTGACATGTAATGAACGAAGTTGATGGTAAGGTGTGTGAAGAGAGATGAGGTTTGCTAGTTAGAGTGGATTTGATGTGTGGATGTCCCTATGTGTCAGAATTAGCAGCTTTTATTGAAACCTTAATACATTCCAGGCCTCCAAAGGCAGCAAAACAGCCCCACAATAATATGGAACCTCCACCATATTTAACTGTAGGAAGGGTGTTTTTTTTCTTATAAGCTTTATTTCTTTGCCTGTAAATGTATTGCTGGTCTGCATTGCCAAAGAGCTCAAGTTTGGTTTCATCTGTCCACAGAACATTTTCCCAGAAGGATTGTGGTTTCTCAAGGTGGGTTTGGACAAAGATCAGGTGTGCCTTTTTATGTCTGTCTTTGAGCTGTGGGGTCTGTCTTAGACCTTTGTCCATGAGGTCCTTCTTTGTTTAGTTTGTGGCATATGGTGTGGGTTGAAATCACCATTCCAGATTGCTCCTGGTCAGCCTTAAATTCTTTGGATGTTGCATGTGGTGTTTTTCCAACAGTTTGTACTAACCTTCAAGGATTTCTTGGATTTATTTTTCTTTTCCCACCACTTACTGGGAGGTTCTTGAAAGTTCGATGAGCAGAAAACGTCGTAATAACATTATGAACTGTAGACATAGGAATCCCAAGGTCTTTGGAGATGGCCTTGTGTCCCCTTTGAAATTTGATGATAATGGCTTTTATGATGGTCTCAAGCAGCTCTCTTGTCCACCATTGTGATAAGGGAGTGAATGTGGCCATTTTAAATATTAGAATCATCATTCATTGGCTGATTCAAGTCATGTGAGTACTGACAATTGATCACAGGTGTGTCTAATTTTACTGACACTGCAATGTGGTGGTTCTGTTCAAACCTATTTGAATTTTTTGTAAGGATACCAATAATCATGTCCTGGCAATGTCTCAGTTTTTATATTATTTCTTCCTATTTCCTTTTTAATTAATCTTATTTTATTATTTATTTTTGTGTGTCAAATATGTGTGCATATATAGTCCAAAGCCATTTCAGTGGCCACTTTTTTTTTTTTAGGAGATATTGGACATTAAGGGGCAGAACTGCAAGGCTGCCAATAATCTTGAACACAACTGTAGGTTGTATATTGAGGGAGTATGGAGGGAGGGGGAGGGGTGGGGGAAGGAGTTTGCAATGGATGGGTTCGTTTTGGAATCATAAGATTTAGATGGTAATCTGGAATGGAGAATCTTTGATCTCTGTGGTGATGAATTGCCAGTTACACCATAAGTCAATTTTATCCCTTTCACGTTTCAATGTTTATTTGAGCTCTTTGATGTCTGTTATTAGAAGTTACAGAATTCAATGTTATGCATATGTTGATGATATCCAGTTTGTAGCTGAGATGTCTCAAGAAATCCGATGAGACATTGCTCTTGGCAGAACCGCTATGATGGACCTAGACAAGATTCTCAAGTGAAGAGATGTATCTCTGTATACAAAGATTTGACTTGTCTAAGCCATGGTGTTTTCCATAATCTCATATGGATGCGAAAGTTGGACATTGACAAACAGGAAGAAAAAATGATCTCTTTGAATTATGGTGCTCGTGAAGACTACAGTGTATATCATGGATTGCCCGGCAAATCAATCAGTCAATACTAGAAGGGATTAAACCTAAGCTTTCTTTAGAATCTCAAATGGCAAGACTTTGTCTTTCATACTTTGGATACATCACGCAAACCTAAAGATGATTAGAAAAAGATATCACAAGCACTCATAGCTCCCCAACTAGACTACTGTAACGCCATTCTCCAAAGGTTGCCAAAAAAACCCTTAACATGGCGCAAAACGTCACAGCCAGAATTATCCTCAACAGAAAACTCACCAAACATATTACACCTATACTAATTGAGCTACACTGGCTTCCCATTACAGCCCGCATAAAATACAAACTATTAGTAACTGTATTCAAGCTGATACGTAATATAGCACCATCCTACCTCTCCAACCTCATCACCACACAACCCCCTAACAGAAGCAGAAGGACTCACAACTTAAACATCCTTCACGTCTCAACCAACATCCGAACTGTAAAAGTTTGCACACGCAACACAGCATTTACCTACTCAGCACCCACATTATGGAATCAGCTACCAAACGAACTAAGATCGAACAGCGACCTACAGGACTTTAGTTTTCTCCTAAAGACCCACCTCTTCCAGGATCATTACAACTTAACATAAACTATCCAGAATGAACATAACCTCGCAACCCAAACGAACAAAAGTATTAAGAACCGATTTGTTGTAACCAAAATGTATATATTGCAACAACTGAAACAAAGCTGTACATGGCCCATACTGTTTAAATACTATATAGATGCCTTACACTGTATAAATGAAAACAAAATTTCAATATTCAAATCTGTAAAAAAGCAAGCAAAACAATATAAAATGTAAATATGTATAAATGTACAGTCAAGTACACCTCAATGAAAATGTAAATTGTTGATTCTTACCATATGTAACCAATGTTTGATGTGTAGAGTAAACCGCTTCTGATCGCTGGAAGTAGCGGTATACAAATCAAACCAAATAAATAAATAAAATAAATCATGCTTGACAAGGTGGTCATTACAAAAGAGGAAGGCCAGCAATGCGATGGATCGATACAGTAACAGCAGCTATGGATGCTACTCTATCCCTCCTCATGCTATCTACACTTTCCATGGTGCCTACCCTGTTGAAGATTTTAGTATCCTTTCCTGACAGACAGTCCACAATGTCACTTAAAAAAATATTAAAAAGAATAGAACTAAGGATTGATCCCTAAGGCAAGGCACTTGTAATGCCCCCTATATTCAGAGGAACTCTGTTTACTACTACTTTCTGGCACCTCCCACTCAACCAGTTTCTTTCCCAGTTAGTCAATTTAGGGCTCATACCAAGAGCACTCAGTTTATTTATAGGTTGCCGACACAGAATTCGGCAGTGAGGACCTCCCCACACCAGGCCCCGGTGGTGGCTGTCGTGCCCTAATTCGCCAAAAAACCCCTGCTTTTACCACCTGTGAAGTGGTATAAGCAGTATGGCCCAGCAGGCCCGGCAGCATTTATGGCCTGTCCCTGCTCCATCCCGATCCGGTCCCCCCACATCCTGAAGCCAGGATATATAAGGAGAGCCAGAGGGGGAATAGGGTTTAGGCAGATTGCGGCGCTGCACGTCCTGGCAGGGCAACCCGCGTTATAGAATGAGGGCCATAGTTTTGCTACCTCCTCTTGAGCACACTCTTCTCAAAATGGAATTCTCTCTCCCGTTCTTGTTTGTTTTCTGAGGTTCCATTCATGGCCTTTCATCTGTGAACACATAACAGAAAGGTTTGTTAAGCAATTCTGCTTTATTGTAAGCCTCTCCATATTCCTTCACCCTTGCATCATTTTGTTGTTTGTATCACTTCTGATGATGGTTTCTAGTACTCATCTTGCAATTGTACATACTTGCTGACCCTCCTCTGGTGCCCCTGAGGGATTTGTGGTTTGCAATGCTGTTACGGATGTCTGTCATCAAGTTTCAGGTAGGTTTGGTTTGAAAATAGATAGCAAGCTTGACTGTTCTACTGTTAAATAGCCTCCCCCATAGATTTTACTGGGGACAAATGGGATGAATGCAGGAATGCTTCACTTCCTGAAGACTAACAAAATGACCCTGAAAATCTTTGGTGTACATATACCTATTAGACATACTATACAAAATAGAACTTTAAGGAACATGTTTACCAAAGTGCAGTAAACGGTAACTATGTAAATTACCACATGGTGAGAGTTACCACATGGACATAGAAACAGTTATAATGACCTGAAAATGGGAACAACAAGTGAGGTAATCAAATTTGCAGATGACACAAAATTACTCAAAATTGTTAAAACACAATAGGATTGTGAAAAATTGCAAGAGGTCCTTGATAAATTGGAAGACTGGACATTCAAATGTCAGATGAAATTTAATGTGGACAAGTGCAAAGTTATGCACCTAGGAAAGAACAAACTAAACTATGGCTACAAGATGCAAGGTTCCACATTAGGAACCACTTCCCAGGAAAAAGAATTAGGCGTCATCGTGGATAACACGTTGAAATCCTCCGCCCAGTGTGTAGCGGCAGCCAAGAAGGCAAATAGAATGCTAGGAATATTGTGTTCTGTTTTGGAGACCATATCTCGCAAAGGTTATAAAAAGGCTGGAAATGGTTCCGAGGAAGGCGACAAAAATGATTTGGAACCTCCGTCAGAAGACTTATGAGAAGAGACTTGAAGACCTAAATATGTACATTCTGGAGGAGAGGAGGGACAAGGGAGATATGATTCAGACCTTTAAATACTTGAAGAGTATTAATGGACAAACAAACCTCTTCCAAAGACGGGGAAGCTGTAAAACTAGAGGGCATAACATGAAGCTGCAAGGGGATAAACTAAAAGGCAATGTCAGGAAATACTTTTTCACTGAAAGGCTGGTGGATGCTTGGAAAGCCCTCCCAATGGAAGTGGTGGGGGCAAACACAGTGACAGAATTCAAAATGGCATGGGACAGACATAGTGGATCCCTTTATAGCAACAGGATCAAATCAAAATAAGCATAACTATCTCTTATATCTGAACAAATAGGGGTGACCTACATGGAGCGGTGGATACACTCCTAATCAAAGGCATGGGGAGAGGTGACCTGCACAGAGTGGCAAGTGCACCTACTCTTGCTGCCTTGCTGGGCAGACTAGGTGGACCATACTGGACTTTATCTGCCATCATATACTGTGCTACTATGTTACTATAAGGAAAGGAATGGAGAATAAAACAAAGGATATTATAACGCCTCTGTATCATTCCATGGTGTGACTGCACCTTGAATATTGTGTGGAATTCTAGCCACCGTATCTTAAAAAGGATATAGTGGAATTAGAAAAGGTACAGAGAATAGCCACCAAAATGGTAAAGAGGACGGAAGGCTCGCCCTATGAGGAGAGGCTAAAAAGGTTATGGCTCTTCAACCTGGAAAAGAGATGGCTGAGGGGAGATATGTTGGAGGTCTATAAATTAATGAATGGAGTGGAATGGGTAAATGTATATCGATTATTATATCATCAAAAAGTAGAAGGACTAGGGGACATGCAATGAAGCTACAGTGTAACCCATTTAAGACTAATAAGAAAAAATATTTTTTCACTCAACACGCAATCAAAGTCTGGAATGTGTTACCGGATGATGTAATAAAAACTGTTAGTGTAGCCAGGTTTAAAAAAGGTTTGAACAGGTTCCTGGAGGAAAGCCCATAAACCATTATTAAAGAAGACCCAGGAAATCCATTGCTTGCCCCAGTACAAGCACTGTGGAACCTGTGTGTCTTTTGGGAACTTGCTAGGTATTTGTGACTTGAATTGGCCACTTAGAAACAGGATACTGTACTTGATGGACTTTGGTCTGACCCAGTATAGCATTTCTTATGTTCTTAGATAGCTATGGCACGTAGCATACTATAAATCAAGCATTAACTGCTTGTCCCACAGAGGGCGCAAGAAAGAGTTGGAGAAAGGGTGGGTTATGTTTGCGGACAGCGCTTGCAATAAATGTATGCTAAGTTGTTCTTCCTGCAAATAGTGTGGGTGCACTTTCAAGTGCAGCTATACTATCAGCATTCAGTCACAAGCCTACTATGGGAAAATATTACTCTCCATTCCAATCAGCATTTGCATCAACTCCCACCCCACTAATCACCATCATCCTCACCCGATCGACATCAGCGTCACCTCCTACCCCTCTAATCACCATCATCCCCACCCGATCGACATCAGCGTCACCTCCTACCCCTCTAATCACCATCATCCCCAACCGATCTTCATCAGCTTCACCTCCTACCCCTCTAATCAACATCATCCCCACCCGATCGACATCAGCGTCACCTCCTACCCCTCTAATCACCATCATCCCCACCCGATCGACATCAGCGTCACCTCCCACCCCACTAATCACCATCATCCCCACCCGATCGACATCAGCGTCACCTCCCACCCCACTAATCACCATCATCCCCACCCGATCGACATCAGCGTCACCTCCCACCCCACTAATCACCATCATCCCCACCCGATCGACATCAGCGTCACCTCCTACCCCTCTAATCACCATCACTGATCAGCATCAGCATCACCCTCCAGCCGCCTTCACAATCAGCACCCTGAATTCATCATCATGCTTGTAGTGTCCCTAATGAGTTAGCAATGGAACAGGCGTGATCACTAAATGTTCCTGTTCTGTTGACACCCAGGTTTAAAATGGCAGCTCTGAACCTCAGTAGTCGTCTCATGACACTGCCACTAGGGGTCAAGCTGTCAATTAAGAAACCAACACAGCTGTTTACCACTAAATCTGAACTTTTTTTTCCTATTCTGTCTGTAAAAAAACTTAAGAAGCCAAGTCCAAAAAAACTGGGCCCCCAATTAGTAAGATAAAGCAATATTTAAAAAATATATACATATGGGGACTAGTGCTGTGGTATGAAAAACTGGATTTTCTTTGCCCAGTGCATTATAGAAATGAGAACCCGGAGACCAAAAGCACAAATCAGCTTTAATGATATTGAAATGGGGAATAGCAGTGGTGTCCCTTCAATAAATCACATTATACTCTTGGAGTCCAGATCAAGTTATTTAATTAAACCCAAATGACCAATTTCTACAAGAAAAATGTCATGTTAAAAAGAAAGGAGAAACGGTTCAGTGTAACAGGATCTGGAGTCAATACTAAACCAAATGTTCCACCAACCAGAAATAACTTATTTCCTTCTGTCTCATCACTGACACTGTTACTGCTGCTGATTAACCAAAATCCAGGGAAATTATGTGAGTATCCACATAAGAAAAAAAGAATGCAGGAGAAGAGAGGATTAAAAAAAATGTATCTTTATGAGCATTAGAAAATGCATTTTCTATGATTATTCGAGAACATGTGGAGATTCATTCATACGAATGATTAGAGATGTGCACAGAGTCAGTCTTGGACTATTTGTTAAAAATGTTTCACATTTGGTCCTTTTCAAACTTTTTTTACTACATCTTTTAACATGCACTAGCACTTTTTACCAGTGTCAACGATAGCACATGATTAGTAGGATAGGATGCCACAAGAACTGTGCAGGGAGGTACATGGTAAATTCTGAAAGGGTTTGCAAACTGTACGGAGAGTTCACTGACGTGCATTAAATACTTGCGTTAGCGGTGCCATGGCAGCAATGCCCATATCCAGGCACACCCAGACACAGGCTGCCCAGGTAGCATGGGGTTGGTGCCAAAAATGTGTGCTAATCCACATGCTACCCCAGTAGCACACTTTAGTAAACATGCCTCTAATATTTTAAAAGCGTGCTAACAGATGAAGATCTCTTTGCATTAATTATGATGAAAAATATTTGGGTAATGCTCAAACTCCTCGGTTGGCGTTTTCTTTATGCACCAACCGTGTTATTTAAAAATGAAAACTGATCTTCAGCGCTTGAATCCAAATATTCTCTGGCCCTGAATATTTAGTTCTATAGCGGCAGTATTCAGCTGATACCTGCCTAACTTTGAGGCACGTTTACTAAAGCATGCTAACCAGCAGCATGGGGTTTAGTGTGCAGTCAGGGCTCCATGCCAACACTTAGGGGTATGTTTACTAAAGGGCGGTAACAGAGCAAGTGTGCCATTAATGCGTGTTATCAGTGCCCTTGAGCAGTTAATGCCGCAGAAAGCACCAATAATGCTGGAATAACATGTGGAAGCAAGGCCCTCAGTGTTAAGGTAAAAGAAGGTGGAGAGTGGGTATTAATGAGCAGAGAGTAGGTGGGGATAGCATATGCTCCCTTTACTGCAGGGTTGTGTTACCGTGTGTAAGAGTTCTCAGCACTAGGAACTTTAAAACCATTTGAACGCTCATGGAGAGGGCTATTTCTGAGGGGAGAGAGCCTATATCAATGTATGAAATGTACTCCACCCACCGGAGTTCCCAAAGTTGTGATAGTAGTGCCCCATTGTCTGCAACAGCATAGAGCCCTGTTAAGAAACGGCACTATGTTGATGTTGCCAAATTGGCCGAGGGGGTATCAAGTGGGTCATGCAGTATGTTTTGCTGGTCCACAAAGCTGATAAGGCCGCTGCCTATAGTGTACATCTGGATGTCTAGTATGACTTAAATGTGACAGTGGCAGCACACATACATGTTGCCGCAGTCAAAAAGATGTTGCACCACTCTCACTGCCACCATGATGACATGTCAGCATTGTGTAAGACTGGGGGTGGAGGTTGCAGTGGCTGAGACCTTCTGCAGACAAAATCTTGACCTGGCCTCTGTGTCCGGTGCAACGCAGCAGTTGCCACAGTCAGTGGAATGGCAAGCATGTCAGTAGCAGATACAGCGGAGCACATGGCGATCCCTCCCTACTGAAGTCTAAGCACACGTGCCCACATCCCCCGGTGGAGGGGGGCAGGAGCAGTTTACACCATCAAAATACAGAAATAGAAAGACTAGGGGACATGCAATGAAGCTACAGGGTAACCTATTTAAGACTAATAAGAGAAAATATTTCTTCACTCAACGTGTAATTTGTTACTGGAGGATGTAGTAAAAGCTTGTAGTGTAGCTGGGTTTAAAAAAGGTTTGGACACGTTCCCAGAGGAAAGGTCCATAAACAAATTATTAAAGGGGACTCAGGAAATCCATTGCTTGACCCAATACAAGCACTGTAGAACCTATGTCTTTTGGGGAAACTGCTAGGTATTTGTGACCGAGATTGGTCACTGTTGGAAACAGGATACTGGGCTTGAGGGCTCTTGGTCTGACCCCGTATGGCATATTTTATGTTCTTATGGTCTGCCTAATTGCATATGTGCAAGTTCATTGAGGCCGCCTGCAGTACTGAAGAGGTGCCTGTGCCACAATGGCAGGGAAGGAGGAAACTGTTGGCATGCTCTCCACCATGATTCGCTGGACCCTGGCACCTGGCTAGTTTTCAGAGTGGATGGGCTGACTCTGGGATTAGGATGCCTCCCACCTACACATATTGAGTGGATATGTGCATGGGGGGGGGGAACACAACTGAGGCAGGTTTTTATTATGCATTTTTGCTTCCATGAAAAGTTCCTTTTCAAATTCTCTTCGCCTGCTTTATCAATATCTTGCATCTAGGTTACCAGTGTTTATGTTGTTTCCTGTTTTTGTCATTTGGCTCCTTTTTCCATTTCCTGAAAGATGCTTTTTTGACTATACAAGTACAGTCTCTCCGACTTTGCCTTTAAACTATTCCAGCAGACGTTTGGCCTTCCTTCCACCTTTCTTAAAGCATGGAATACGGCATAGGTCTCCTGGTCTCTGGAATGTAATAGCTACCTCCTCAGTTACATCCTCAGGGACAACAATCTTCACTTCCATGCCTCAACCTTTGGAAAAGGTAAACAACGTCTTATATTGAAACAGTGCACCATGTTGATTGCTTCCAGCCAATGATCAAACTAAATTGTCAAGTGAGATTAAGGCAATGAAACCTCAATTTCAAAAGTCTTACAGAACCCAGGTAGACAAATGAATAAAACTGATCTTGTGCCATTTTTTATGAAAAAGGGGGCTAAATATCATGCCAACATACTCCTAATTAGATTTAATGCTTTGTCGGAGCTTCTGAGATTAATTAAACTTCAGGTGAACAAGGTATATTAAACGTATTAGGTACAGTTTTATTAGTATACATATCCATAGCAAACCATAGTAAGTAAAGAACTTAGATCTAAACACAAGCTTAAAACTAAGATGCAGACAGCAGTCCAGCAGCGAGATGGGGGCTTTCCAGTCTTTTGCACTGAGTGTCACATGTATGATTTTCTCCCAGTTGGTGAGAGGTCTTACATGTGCACTAGGTGCAAGGAGCTCTTTGCTCTCAGGGAACAAGTCAATTCTCTAGAGGCTAGAGTAGCAGACTTGGAAAACATAAGAAAGACAGAGAGGTACATAGAAGAGAACTACAGGGATATAGTCCTGAAGTCCCACCTCCAGTCTGGCAGCATCCCTGTTGCCATGGAGGAGAGAGGCCACGTGACAGGAGAGCATCACGCTGGTGTGTCAGGAAGTGATCCTGTAACTAGGACCTGTCCTCCAGGTGATATAAAACCCTCTCACACCGAGGAAGTTTCTCCAGGGCCATGTGCCCATGAGGGAAGGGTTAGGACAGCCATTATAGTTGGTGATTCAATCATTAGGCATGTAGATAGCTGGGTGGCTGGTGTACGTGAGGATCACCTGGTAACATGCCTGCCTGGTGCGAAGGTAGCAGACCTCACGCGCCACCTAGATAAGGTCTTAGATAGTGCTGGGGAGGAGTCTGCTGTCTTGATACATGTCGGTACCAATGACATAGGAAAATGTGGTACGGAGGTTCTGGAGGCTAAATTTAGGCTTTTAGGTAGGAAGTTGAAATCCAGAACTTCCAGGGTAGCATTCTCCGAAATGCTTCCCATTCCATGCACAGGACCCAAAAGGCAGGCAGAGCTCCGGAGTCTCAATGCGTGGATGAGACAATGGTGCAGAGATGAGGGGTTTGGATTTGTTAGGAACTGGGAACATTCTGTGGAAAGGAGGGGCTCTTCCAAAGGGATGGGCTTCACATTAACCAGGCTGCTGGCATTAACCTATAAAAAGGAGATAGAGCAGCTTTTAAACTAGATAATAGGGGAAAGCCGACAGTCGCCCAAGAGCGCATGGTTCGGAAGAATGTATCCTTGAAGGATACTAGCAAAAGCAGAAAGGTTCCAAAAAAGAATAAAGTAGCCCAAATGCCCTCGAGTATGGAGCAGACACAGCTTAAAGATCCCAAATTACCCATGTCTACCAATAGCCAGATTAATATGAATAAAATACAGTCTCTAAAATGCTTGTATGCAAATGTTAGAAGTCTAAAAAATAAGATGGGAGAATTCGAATATATAGCACTAAATGAGAGGTTGGATATGATTGGAATATCAGAGACATGGTGAAAGGAGGACAACCAGTGGGACACTGTGATACCTGGGAACAGACTATATCGTAATGATAGAGCTGATCAAATTGGATTAAAGTTTTGCAGGAAACTCAATCTGCTGTAGAATCTCTATGGATTAAATTCCATGTAAAAAGGGGAAGGCGATGGCAGTGGGGGTGTACAATCGCCACCTGGCCAGAATGAACAAATGGATGATGAAATGCTCAAAGAAATCAGGGAAGCTACAAAAGTTACAACACAGTAATAATAATGGGTGATTTCAATTACCCCGGTATCGACTTGGTCAGTGTCACGGCAGAACATACTAGGGAGATAAAGTTTCTAGATGAAATAAATGACTGCTTCTTGGAGCAGCTGGTTCATAAACCGACCAGAGGGGAAGCCATATTGGACCTAGTCCTTAGTGGAACACCAGATCTGGTGCAAGAGATAATGGTGTTGGGGCCACTTGGCAATAGTGAGCATAGCATGATCGCTTTTGATTTATTTAGTGGAGGAGGGATAGTAAGGAAATCCACAGTACTACCTTTTAACTTTCGAAAGGGAGACTATGATAAAATCAGGAAACTAGTTAAGAAAAAACTAAAAGGAGCAGTTGCAAAGGTTAAAGACTTACATCAAGCTTGGGTGTTCTTGAAAACTACTATCTTGGAAGCCCAGACCAGCTGTATTCCACGCTTTAAGAAAAATTGAAGGAAGTCCAAAAATCTGCCAGCATGGTTTAAAGGTGAGGTCAGAGAGGCTGTTGTTGCCAAAAAAGCATCTTTCAGGAAATGGAAAAAAGAGCCAAATGATGAAACCTGGAAACTGCACAAGCACTGGCAAGTCAAATGCAAGGCACTGATAAGGCAGGCAAAGGGAGAATTTGAGAAGAAGCTTGCTGCAGAAGCAAAAACGCAAAATAAAGACTTTTTCAAGTACATTTCTAGCAAAAAACCTGTGAGAGAGTCAGTTGGTCCATTAGATGATAGAGGGGTTAAAGGGGCACTAATAGGCGAGAATATGACACTCACTTGGTTTGCAGCTTGTCGAGCTGTGAGGGCTTGCGTGACTCAGTGATGCTGAGAGCTAAACTATCGGTAGTTTAACTACTGGCAGGGTCTCCCAAGATGGACAGGTCTCAGCTGAGGTGCCAGACCAAGACAAACCACCCATCTGGGCAGCAGCAGAATGGGATAGTGTTGATGGCGGAGGATCACATTTCTGTGACAACGGCAACAACACCAAACTTAAACTGTGCGGAAGAAAGGCCCGGCAATCTACTTCTGTATCTTGCCATGAAAACCCAATGGATAGCTACAACAAACCAAATTGTGCTATGGTGCTGGAAGATGAGACCCCCAGGTCAGAAGGCACTCAACTAGCTACTGGGGAAGACCTGAAAACTTTTCAGAGTAAAGCCAGCATTTATGATGTGGTTGGATCAAAGCCCTTGGGAAGTCTGACTGCTGATGTAGCTGCACATGAAATGAGAGTCAGAAGCTGTAAAGATGTCTTACACATTGGAACATGGAACGTACGAAGCATGAACCAAAGGAAGTTGGAGGTGGTCAAGAATGAAATGGAGCGTGTACAACTTGATCTGTTGGGTGTCAGCGAACTGAAATGGACTGGCATTGGGCACTTTGCATCAGATGATCACATGGTCTACTATGCTGGAAATGAAAGACAAAGAAGAAATGGTGTTGCATTTATAATAAAGAAGAAACTTGCAAGAACTGTAATGAAATACAATGCAGTCAGCGAATGCTTAATCTCTATTCATCTACGAGGAATGCCTATCAACACAACTATAATTCAAGTATATGCCCCAACAACAGCTGCAGAAGAGAATGAAATTGAAGAGTTCTATGAACAAATACAAGCTGAAATTGACAGAACATGCAAACAGGATATCCTGATAGTCATGGGTGACTGGAATGCAAAAGTTGGCAACAAAGAAGAAGGCAAAGTAGTTGGAAAATATGGACTTGGCAACAGAAATGAAGCTGGAGAAAGACTGATAGAATTCTGCAAGACCAACAATCTATTCATCTCAAACACCTTCTTCCAGCAACACAAGCGGTGACTGTACACATGGACTTCACCCAATGGATTGAATAAAAATCAAATTGGCTACATCTGTGGAAGTCAAAGATGGAAAAGCTCTGTAACATCAACAAAGACAAAACCTGGAGCTGACTGTGGTACAGATAATCAACTACTAGCATGCAAACTCAAGCTAAAGTTGAAAAAGAGCAAACCACTCATGAATGCAGCAAAATATGACCTTGAGAATATACCACTGGAATTTAAAGACTGCCTGCAAAATCGATTTGCTGCTTTAGATACAAATGACAGAGCTCTGGAAGAGTTATGGAATGACATCAAGAAGGTTGTGTTGGAAGAAAGCAAGAAGTCTCTACAAAAGATGAAAAAGCAAAAACGGCCAAACTGGATGATGGAAGAATTGCCCAGAAACACAGAGAAGCTAAAGCCAGAGGAGAAAGAGACAATGAACTCAACAGAGATTTTCAACGTGCAGCAAGACAGGACAAGGAAAAGTACTACAATGACACTTGCAAGGAAATAGAAGCAGAAACTATTAGAGGAAGAACAAGATCGGCTTTTCTAAAGCTACGAGAGTTAAAGAAAAAGTTCCAGCCTCGAATTGGAATGTTACAAGATGCTCAAGGTTCTATGTTGAATGATGCTGAGAAGATCAAGAAAAGGTGGAAGGATATACCGAGTTTTTATATGATAAAGATTAAGTGGACCAACAGCCGTTTCAACCTGTACCTTATGATCGGGAACCATTGGTGATGAAAGGAGGAGTTGAAGCAGCATTGAAAACCTTATCAAAGAACAAAGCACCGGGCATTGATAGTATTCCCATAGAAGTATTGCAGCAATCTGATGCAGTTGTTACCATACTTATAAGGCTTATAAGAAATATGGAAGACAACATTATGGCCAACTGACTAGAAAAGATCTGTGTTTATACCAATACTAAAGAAAGGTGATCCAACTGCTGATCTAGCAAGATTCTACTGAAGATTATTCAAAAGAGACTACAACCATACCTGGAACAAGAATTACCTGAAGTGCAAGCAGAAAGGGCGAGGAACGAGAGACATCATTGCAGATGTGAGATGGATAAGCAGGATTGTATGAAGACAACAGAGGTGTGAAGACTGATGGAAGACTCATCAACAACCTTCGCTATGCTGATGATACCACATTACTGACTGAAAGTGAAGATGATCTGAAACATTTGCTTCTCACAATCAAAGAACATAGTCTCAAAATGGGCCTGCACCTTAATGTAAAGAAGACAAAGATCATGACAACTGGCATAATCAACAGGTTCATCATTGAAGGGTAGCTATCCAGAGGGTCGCCATGAGTCGACGCCGATTCGATGGCACTTAACAACAACAACAAGAGGCAATAAGGCGATAGCGGAGAGAATGAATGAATTCTTTGCTTCGGTCTTTACTGAGGAAGATGTAGGTATGCTACCCATGATTGGTGGAAGACTCAAAATGGGCCTGCACCTTAATGTAAAGAAGACAAAGATCATGACAACTGGCATAATCAACAGGTTCATCGTTGAAGGAGAAGAAATTGAAATCGTGAACAACTTTAACCTACTTGGATCAACTATCAATAAAGAAGCAACAAGCAGAAATCAGACGATGCATTGCTCTTGGCAGAATGGCTATGAAAGACCTAGATAAGATTCTCAAGAGCAGAGATGTCTCTCTCCATACAAAGATTCGACTTGTTCAAGCCATGGTATTTTCAATAACATCATATGGATGTGAAAGCTGGACAGTGAAAAAGACAGACAGGAAGAAAATTGATGCCTTTGAATTATGGTGCTGGCGGCGAATACTGTGTATACCATGGACGAACAAACCAGTCGGTACTAGAAGAGATCAAACCTAAGCTTTCTTTAGAAGCTCAGATGACAAGACTTCGACTTTCATACTTCGGGCACATCATGCGAAGAGAGAGATCATTAGAGAAAGACATCATGCTTGGCAAGATAGAAGGTCAACGCAAAAGAGGAAGGCCAGCAATGAGATGGATTGCTACAATAACAGCAGCTACGGGTACCAGTCTGTCAACAATGAGCCGCCTGACTGAAGACCGAACACAATTTAGGATAGCTATCCAGAGGGTCGCCATGAGTCGACTCCGACTCGACGGCACTTAACAACAACAACAACAACCCATGACTGAAGTGGTATTTAAAGGTGCGGAAGAATTGAAGGAAATATTGATACATCGGGAAGATGTATTACAACTATTAGATAAACTGAAGAGTAGCAAATCACCTGGGCCGGATGGTATACATCCAAGGGTGCTGAAAGAACTGAAATATGAGATTGCAGACCTGCTATTAGTAATCTGTGAATTTTCATTAAAATCATCTGTAATACCTGAAGATTGGAGGATCGCCAATGTAACGCCAATTTTTAAAAAGGGTTCCAGGGGTGATCTGGGAAACTACAGACCGGTGAGCCTGACTTCAGTACCAGGAAAAATGGTAGAAACCATCATAAAGAACAAAATTACTCAGCATGTAGATAGTCATGGCCTAATGGGAGACAGCCAACATGGCTTTAGACAAGGAAGATCTTGTCTTACGAATCTGTTATGTTTTATTGAAAGTATGAATAAACAGGTAGACAAAGGTGAGTCGGTTGATATAGTGTATCTGGACTTTCAGAAAGCCTTTGACAAGGTCCCTTATCAGAGACTTTTGGCAAAACTAAAGAGTCATGGGATAGGAGGCAGTGTACTACTGTGGATCAGGAACTGGTTAAAAGATAGAAAGCAGAGGGTTGGGCTAAATGGCCAATTTTCCCAATGGATAAAGATGAATAGTGGTGTACCCCAGGGATCTGTGCTGGGTCTGCTGCTTTTTGAGATATTCATAAATGACCTGGAAAAGGGAATAACGAGTGAGGTTATCAAATTTGCAGACGACACAAAACTATTTAAAGTTGTTAAAACCCAAGAGGATTGTGGAAAATTGCAAGAGGATCTTGATAAATTGGAAGTCTGGGCATCAAAATGGCAGGTGAAATTTAATGTGGACAAGTGCAACGTTATGCACCTAGGGAAGAACAACCCAAGCTATGGTTACAAGATGCAAGGTTCCATATTAGGAACCACCAACCAGGAAAAGGATTTAGGCATCATTGTGGATAACATGTAAAAACCCTCGGCCCAGTGTGCAGCGGTGGCCAAGAGAGCAAATAGAATGCTAGGTATCATAAGGAAAGGAATGGAAAATAAAACAAAAGATATTATAATGCCTCTATATCTTTCCATGGTGGGAACGCACCTTGAATATTGTGTGCAATTCTGGTCGCTGTATCTTAAAAGGGATATAGCATTATTAGAAAAGGTTCAGAGAAGAGCCACCAAAATGGTAAAGGGGATGGAAGGATACTCCTTTGAAGAAAGGCTAAAAAGGTTACGGCTCTTTAACCTGGAAAAGAGACTGCTGAGGGGAGATATGATAGAAGTCTATAAATTAATGAATGGAGTGGAACGGGTAAACGTAGATCGATTGTTTACGTTATCAGAATATAGAAAGACTAGAGGACGTGCAATGAAGCTACAGGGTAAACTATTTAAGACTAATACAAGAAAATATTTTTTCACTCACGTGTAATATTCAAGTTTTGCAAATAATGAATAAAGAATAAAGTAATCAAACTCTGGAATTTGTTACCGGAGGATGTAGTAAAGGCTGTAAGTATAGCTGGGTTTAAAAAAGGTTCCATAAACCATTATTAAGAATGGACCCAGGATACTAATGCTTGACCCAGTACAAGCATTGCGGAACCTGTGTCTTTTGGGGAAACTGCTAGGTACGTATGACCTAGATTGGCCACTGTTGGAAACAGGATACTGGGCTTGATGGTCCTTGGTCTGACCCAGTATGGCATATCTTATGTTCTTATGTTCTGGCATTTTGAAAGTACATTATGAGAATGCAAATTGCATAGAAGGACTGATGGCTGTTAAAATATGTGCATTGTAAACCTTCAGGACTAATATTCAATGTTTGGATTGGAGGAGTAATCTAGTGGTTAGAGCAACACCCTAGTACCCAAGAGATCAGGGTTTGATTCCCACAGGAACTCCTTGTGGCCTTGGGCGCAACACTTTACCCTCCATTGTAAAGGCCTGGCAATCTACTTCCAGTCATACCTTGCTTAAAAATCCAGGAACTGCTGGGTTACTAGAAGTCAAGTGTTGGCAGCACTTAGAAAAAAAATGCTAAGCAGAGAATGCATAAATTGCTTATCCATATACAGTATTTTACAAAATTATGTGGATAGGGTATGACCTTTCAGTGATTTAAATAACTTCATACTATTTGTATAATTGTGGGCAGAGTTATGGATCGGGCAGAACTGGTCCTAAAAATTATCCACAGAGGATCATCTATTTTTAGGTCTCAACAATGCCCTTAAATATCAGTATTTTTGTCATTTATACATGCAAGTGGTCAATTAGCTGCATAAATTATCACTTATACCAGCTGACATAAAAGCAAGCATGCTGTTTCCATCATGTGGACTTTCACTGTAGGTGTTCATATGGGCAGGACAAACAAGTATATATGTTAATTATAAGATACTATGTGGCCCGTTATTAAAAAAAAACCAGAGTTCCTAAATCAGGCTTCTAAATTTGTGCCCTATTTTTGGTCTCACTTAGGAGCCTAAGTTTTCAACTGAAAATTCATCCTAATTTAGAAGCTTAAAATTTATGCTCCGAAATTTAGGGCTGCCATTTATTAGTCTAGTGTCTAGTGCTGAAAATCAGTGCTAACCTCCTTTTCCCCATCCTAAATCCACTTCCCTTGCCACCTACGTTTAATGCTCCTAAATATAGGAATTTAGTGAAATTTTAAGAATATATTTAGGCACTCAGCCCTAGTAAATTTTCAGAGGCCAATGTAGGAGCGAAACTCTCAAGAAGCATAAATCCTTTGAATATCGAGCCCTTTGATTTGCATGGTCATTTACACCAGCAGCTGGTGATGATCAGTTCTCCCATGTAGCAAAAGGTTCACGTAGATTTGTTTGGCCCCAGTATCACATTTTATACATCATCAGTAAGCAACCAGAAATGCATTGTGTGCACCAAGTTCTAATAGCTTAGAGGAAATTAAAATAATGTATTCTTAGAAACACGAGGGATATATGATGATCTAGAAACCAAAAGCAATTCATTCTGTAAGTTAGCTCATTCTTGGCTACCCTGAAGCCATCACTAAATATTTAATAGGTTTTCTTCTCTTTGCACTGACCACTTGAGCAGTAATTAATACTACTTTGAATCTTAAGTTATATGTAAATCATGCCCCAGAGGTCAAAGTAGTGCTTTATCCATTAATATTCCTTCATCTTTTCATTAATTAGCACTGAACCTTAAAAGATGAGTGGATTACTGTATATTGAAGTGCTGTTAGGTTGTTGGTTTAAAGCTGGGTTATTCCATCTCAAAAAGTAGACAGAAATTCTAAAGCCAAATGCACACTGTTCAGACAATTCATTCACTATCAGAATTTAATAACCATCACTTGCAAAGTAATACCATGCATATTGAATATTTTTTTTTCATTTTATTGATTCACTTTTTTAAAGATTTATGATCCTATTAAAAGTTTTTCAAGCAGCTGTAAAATAATAACAGTTGAACCTTTTTTTTCTTTATAACAGGAGAATCGACACAGAATGTAAATGCACCACTAATATGCAAATTTGGGATTTCAAAAACAAGCATGGTAACCTGCTTCTGAATACTGCAGTGGAAGGAAAAGCCAATCGTATGTGATTCCCCCAAATATCAATAGATAATTAACACCTGGCAATAAATAAAGGTTTAACATTTATCAATTTCATTGGCATCTTTCTTTCTAGACATCACAGTGGGGTACAAAGTGAATATGTAGGGCAAATTGTACAAGTGGTGAGACAGACATGGCACACAAGGAATACAATATATCAGAGCCGGTAGTACAATCTGTGCTTTGACAGTCCCAAGTCAGGACACATCAGGGAGCATCCCCGAAAGGACAGGAAATCTGCGAGCTCTGGCCAATGACAGGTAGACATCTTAAGGGATAAGAGACACAACGGGGAAAAGCATTCTTAAATTTGTGATAATTAGACTCCCCTCTAAACTTGGAGGGCAGCTTGTTCCAGAACAGAGGAACAGTGAACATGAAAAAAGAACGGCAGGTCATTTCAAACCTA
This sequence comes from Ichthyophis bannanicus, assembly GCA_033557465.1. Classification (NCBI taxonomy): domain Eukaryota; kingdom Metazoa; phylum Chordata; class Amphibia; order Gymnophiona; family Ichthyophiidae; genus Ichthyophis; species Ichthyophis bannanicus. The sequence goes on from CM066040.1 coordinate 65,099,944, forward strand.
ATTTCCAATGGAGAGGGTAGTCAAAATTGAAAATGCTGTGGAGGTGTTCTGAGGCATGAGAGAGGCTATGTAGCATGACAGGCCTGACTGGAAGACATGGTATGACGAGAGAGGAAACTTAAATTGAATTCTAAATGAAACAGAAAGTCATCAAGGAGTGATATGGTCAAATTTACCTGCTTTGAACAAGAATTCACTGCTAGATTTTGGATAGTTTCGAGCCTTTTCATTGAAGGCATACCTCTATTTGAAGTGAGAGAGAGGGCCGATATTCAAAGCATTTTGGCTGGTTAGCAGATATTCAGTGGCATTAATCAGTTGGTGCTATTGATTATCCCCACAGATCACGTAAAAAATGCTCAGTTAAAACCAAAGTGGTTTGTGGGCAGATTGGAGGTGGTGCCGATTGCTCTCCAGTTAGCAACAATATTCAGCTGCTAAACAGATAGCCTAACCGGTTAAAGTTAGGTCATCTCAACAGCTGTCCTAACTTTAATAAGTTTTAGCTATCCGGATAGCGGCTGAATATCGTCACTTCTCAGAAGGTGGTACTGCTGTCTGATGAACCTGGATATTCAGAGGCGGACAAGTTCTGACGCTGAATATCAGGTTTTAATTAAAGTAGCAACAGCTAGGTCTTTTAAACAGCATATCCTCCACCGCTGTAAACTGGCCTCATGGAGTGTTTCAGAATGTGAAAGTCTTTGATTATTGAACAGAAATTGCACATCAGGTGTAGTAAAGGCAAAAAAAAAACCGAAAGAAAAAGAAAATGTCAATGCCTCAGAAGATTCCAAGTAACCGTGGTACGGCAGACGCGGCGCTCCTGTCCCCGCTACACCCCACCCCCCCACTCCCCTCCAACCACCTCCTCCCTCCCCCCCCTAATTAACCACATTACAACGCTTTGGGAATCAACTGGTCGCAGCTTTATTAACCATATAACATTATCCAATAACAAACTACCAACAACAAAACCTTCATCATTCGAGTTCCGACAGCGGAATGAACCCTCGCCAGCCGTGTGAATAGCAAGGCGAGTTCCTTCCACTTCCACTGTGAACCGGCCTCAGGCTATTCCATCCCCCCTCTTCCGGCTTCACCATATTATTAGCAAAAGCTCCAAGGGGTTCTCCGGGTCAGGGGTACCCCACCCCGGCCTGCATATTGCCAACGGCTCTGGACCCCGGACATCTCCGGGATCCTGCCTTCCTCCTCCAGCTGCAACCCCCCTCTCCCACTCCTGCCCAACCCTAGGGATGAGAGGGTGGGATGCCAGCCACCTTCCCTCACTCTCACGGCGACTGCCGTCCCGCCGGCTTGCTCAACCCTCAGGCTGCCTCCCGCCTTCCCGCCTACTCTCCTATTGGCTCCCGCGCTCCTCACTCACCCGCGGGAGCCAATGGGTTTAAATGACACTGCCCGAGCCGCCGGCCTCCCTCTTCCCTCCTCGAGGGCCGGGACCACGCACCACGCCGGCTCCCCGGTTAACGGCAGCCATCAGTTACGTGGCCCCGCGGCATTTTTGTTATCAATGTCTCTGTTTAATGTACATTACCAAGTTTAAATTACAATGTAAACCACTTTGACTAAAATGATAAAGCGGTATAAAAAACTTGCTAAATAAATACAAATATACAACACATGCATTCAGATTCAAAGACCAGAGACATCTATTGGCACAAAAGCTTAAGGGAGAAAACAAACAAAACAGTAGAACCCAACATGGTCATGTTTCATCACTAGGTCTGCATCAGGAGTGTATAAATCACATGACTATGTCCTTAAGTCCATGCACACCTATGTAACCTAGAGTTAGATTGCCAGATACATGCAGAGGAGGGACTGGAAGGAAAAAGATAAAGGAAGACTAAAAAAAGGAAGGAAAAGGGAGGAAAAAAGAAAAATGAATTGTGGCATGTATTACAATAACAGCAAAATACAGCCTTTCAATACCAAGCATACGATGAAGTAATATAAAACTCTAGAAAGAGGTGATCCAGGATCTACCAAAAATCTACCATGCCGGCATTCATTTCCAAAACAAGGACCCTACCTAGAAAAAGGTAGTACTGTAAATATTTCAGTGAGCCCTAGAACATCAGCACACCAATTAGGAAAACTGAACAAGCCAGAATAACTACACATTCTTACATATAAACTCCACGCTGACATATCACCCAGCCCTGACATACATACTTTCCAAAAACTGACTTATTCTAATCACTAAATAGAAAATAAAATTATTTTCCTACCTTTGTTGTCTGACCATTTTAGTTTTCTTCTTATGTTGATCCCAGACTCTGCTTTCTGCTTTCTTCTGTCATCTCTTAACTCTTTCCAGGATCTCCTACCCTTTGTCATTTCTCTCTCCTCCTGTCTTTATTTCCTCCCCTTTATTCATCTCTGAGACGTCTCGCTTTCTTCTAACACAACCCTCTTGATGTCATCCCATAACTCTTCTGGAACGCTGTTATTTGTATCTAAAACAGCAAATCAATTTTTCAGGCACTCTTTAAATTCCATTGATATATTCTCAAGATCATATTTTGCTACATTCATGAATGGTTGTTCTTTCTCAACTTTAGCTTGAGTTTGCATACTAGTAGTTGGTGATCTGTACCACAGTCAACTCCAAGCTTTGTCTTTGTTGATATTATCAAGATTTTCCATCGTTGTTTCCATGGATGTAGTCAATTTGATTTCTGTACAATCCAATGGGTGAAGTCCACATGTATAGTCGGTGCTTGTGTTCTTGGAAGAAGGTGTTTGAGATGAATAGATCATTGGTCTTGCGGAATTTTATCAGTCTTTCTCCAGCTTCATTGCTGTTGCCAAGTCCATATTTTCCAACCAATCTGCCTTCTTCTTTGTTGCCAACCTTTGTGTTCTAGTAACCCATGACTATCAGGATATCCTGTTTGCATGTTCTGTCAATTTCAGCTTGTATAGGATGACATCAAGAGGTTTGTGTTGGAAGAAAGAGAGAGGTCTCTCCATGGGGTCAGGGGGCAGGGATGACCAGGATGAATAACTGAGGTTGTCCAAGGATGCAGAGAGGCTGGGGTCAGAGGAGAAAGGGAGGCAATCGCAGGACTGAGCAGAGATTTCCAATGTACAGCGGGAAGGGACGGGGGTGGAGGGGGTGCTGCAGTGACAAATGCAGGGAAGTGGAATCAGAGACTATTGGAAGAGGAATGGAATCACATTTTCTGTAGCTTTGAGAGTTGGGGAAAAAATTCCGGCTTTGAATTGGAATGCTGCGGGATGCTAAGGAATCCATGTTGAGTGATGCTGGGAGAATCCAGAAGGGATGCAGAGAATATGCAGAGTCATTGTGCCATGGAGATCAAGTGGACCAACAACTGTTTCAACCTGTGCCTTGTGATCAGGGGCCATTGATGGTAGGTCGAAGCAGCATTGGAGGCCTTGTTAGGGAATGGGGTGCTGGGCATTAATGGCATTCCCACTGAAATATTGCGGCAAAGGATGAAGCTGTTGCCAGCCTATCAGGGGTCTGCCAGGAAATTTGGAAGACGGGTTCATGGCCAACTGACTGGAAAAGATCTGTGTTTATACCAATACTGAAAAAAAATGACCCAACTGACTGTGAAAATTATTGCACAACTGCTCTGATTCCACATGCCAGCAAGATTCTACTCAAGATCTATCAACAGAGACTACAACCATACCCAGAATGAGAACTGCCTGAAGTACAAGCAGAGTTCAGGAAAGGGCAAGGAATGAGAGACATCATCGTGGATTTAAGATGGATCCTTGAGACTTCCGGTTTGGCAAATGAGTTGATCGGACGTGTGCTGATCAGCTCCGGGTAACCTACCCCTCAAACCAGCAATATTCTCCCACTCTTGGTGGAATCTCCTCATACTAATTGTTCGCTGCGCTAAATCCTTAGCGGCTTGGTGGAGGTGCCTCATCCGCAGCGTAGTAAGTGGCCCGATGGCGACGAAAACTCCGAGGAAGGAGAAGGCTCGGCTCCCGGAGGCTAAAACGGCGGAGAACGTACCTCGTAGCCCTGGCACTAGTGATACTCAGGGGCTGGTGGCAGAGGTTTCCGCGGCAGTGGTGCAAGCCCTCGATGCTCGATTTCAAGAAATATCGGAGCAGATACACAGTGTCGGCCAACGTGTAACAGATTTCTCAGGCCGCGTTGAACATGTGGAGACACGTGTGTCCGATATCGAGGACACACAGAACTCGTTACAAGCCCAAGTGGAAGCCCTGGAAAAGTTGGTTAAGCAACATGGTGAAAAGCTTGATGATTTAGAAAACCGAGGGCGGCGTAAAAATCTGCGATTCGTCGGGATCCCAGAGACTGTGGCAGATAGCGCCCTGTATGATTTTATTCTGGCTTGGATTGCTAAACCTATGGGCGATAATGATAACACCAGCACTAAATTGGAACGGGTGCACAGATTGGGTCCACGGAGAGAACAAGCAAGGAGCCCGCGTGCTGTTATAGCGCGCTTCTTGGACTGCCGGAGGAAGGAAGATGTGCTCCGAGCAGCCCGGAGCCGCAGCGGGCAAGACTCTAATGCAGAGCGCATATTGGTTTTTCAAGATTACTCGATGCTCGTTAGCCAGCAAAGACGGGCCTACGCAGCTGTGTGCACTCAACTCCGGAGAAAAGGGGTGCGTTTCTCCCTCCTGTATCCAGCTCGACTAAGAGTGGACTACCAGGGTCGGCCTCGGTTCCTGCTCTCACCCGAAGCGGCAGCTTCCTTCTTGGACACTCTCAACACTGCTGGTGGTTCCAGCCCATGACTCTGCTGACTGATGTCTTACTGACACACTGACATTGTGGGGGGAACCCCAGTGATCGAAGGACATTTCCGACGGCCTGGGACTGCTCCTTGCCCTTGGGGGCTGTGTAAGCGCTGTCTTTCCCCGCTCCCCTCCCTCCCTCCCTCCCCTAACGACTTGTTGTGATGCTATTCAGATAATTGCCTTAGTGAGGCTGGGAGGTCGGGTGGCATTAGTGGGCTTGATGATGAGTGTTGCGTTTGTTTCCGATCCCTGCTACACTGTTCCGCACTGATGCTACGTTCTAACACTTGAGCAGTAACATTGTTACCGTTGAGGTTTTACCTTGCTTTTTAGAATCCAAGATGGCTGCCGCCACGTGCTGAGGGTGAGGGAGCGCGGGGAGCAGCGGGGGTTGGATTGACTGTGCATGTGTTGGTTTGAGTGATGTGTACTTAGTCGCGGGAGGGGGAGGGATAGGGAGGGCTCGGGGGTCCCTGGTTAGCGGCTCCGCTACCAGACTGGTTACTAAGTTATATTATACTGCACTAGTGCTGCATAGTGGCACTTCAGTGATGACCTTGTTATAACTGTAGTATATCTTGTTTATCAGACTTTAAGTGTTGCGAGTGGGGGAGAAGGGGGCGGGGGAACCTGGGTTGGGTTGGGTTGAATGTGGATGTGTGAGTTGAGCGGCGTGCACTTGCTTGGGAGGGGGGGGCGTGCGAGTGACTGGGATGGCTTTGGGTGGTTGTTGACCGGTCCCTCCCTGCCCCATAGTGGTTATTGTAGCGCGCAGTTAGTTGTGCTTTGGGGAGAGAGAACTGTCGGCTTCCGACAGGAACACAGCCTGACGGCTGCACTCCCGCGTGGACCCGTAGAGGGGATTATACGTGGGGGGGGGGGGAAGGGAGGGAGGAGTTGCATGTTTCTGATGGAGGGCGGTCTAGCTATGGCCCTCTAAGAATAGTTGGCCCTTTACTCCCTTCATGTGTATCCCCCTCGGGCCTGGTGAGTGGGTGGGGGGAGGCTGTCACTCTGGCCGTTGGACTCCCGACCTGTGTTGGGGGTTGCGGGTGGGGATTATGGGCTCCCCAGGATGTGTACTGGGTCCCGGGGAGCTGCCCGGGACTCATTGGGCTCTGACGGTGTGCTAGGTGTGATGGAGCGCAGAGGGGCACTATGGGTCTCGGAGAGTGGGAAGGCATAGAGGGCTATGGGGTGCTGAGCAAATGCATGGGTAGCTGCTGATTGAACACCATGGAGGAGGCTATGAAGGTTATAGAAGGGGTAGCCCGTTTTGTCATGGGAAGTTTGTCCGACCACTCGGACGGACTGATAGAGGAGGGTTGGGGAGAGGAGGGAAGGGGAGGGGGAGGGGGGGAGGGGGGGACTGGGGGGGTGGGGGGGGACTGCGGGGGAAGGGGAGGGGGGGATATTTGTTACTCTGGGATTTTCCAATCGGCAGCAGGGTTCTCGATGGAGGGCTGGTTTAGGAGGGCTCCAGGCCGGGGGGGTCCTCTCTTCCCGCATAGGAAGGTACTCATGCCAGAGCCTTGACACTGCCCCGTTGCTCTGAAGATTATCTCCTGGAATGTTTGTGGCCTGGGGAGCCCTATTAAGAGATATAAAATCCTACAGGCTTTGGCCAGACATCACTGCGATATTGCCATGCTCCAAGAGACTCACCAGTCAGCGGAGGAACATGCCAAACTCTGTAGGAACTGGGTGGGGCAGGTGTGGGGTTCACCAGCTAAAGGGGTTAAGGGGGGTGTGGTTATCTTAGTCCACAAACGTCTTCGTTTTGTGGCGGGCACCATTCGCTCGGATACAGACGGGAGGTCCCTTTTGGTCTCAGGCCACCTCGAGGGGAGACAGGTAATTCTTGGAAATTTGTATGGCCCCAATATATGTGACTCGGGTTTTTATAGTGGCTTGGCGTCGGTGGTTGAACAAATTCCTGATTGCCCCCTGATCCTTGGGGGGGACTTCAACGGGGTCCTGGATGCCGACCTTGATACATCTAGGGGGGGGGAGGTGCAGGAGAGAGTCTTGTCGTCTCGAGTGCTGCAACATTTTTGTCGGCGCCTGGGCTTAATTGACCCCTGGCGACTGCTCCACCCCTTAGAAAAGGACTATACCCACTAATCTAGGGCCCATGGCACTAGCGTGCGTATTGACTATCTTCTCCTCTCAGCCGCGTTATTCGCCCCTACGGGCGATGCCCAGATTGGCCCTTTGGAGGTCTCTGATCACGCCTTGGTTTGGGTGGATTTGCAATGGGGGGAAGTAGTCCCATATACACGGATTTGGCGATTCCCTCTGGGACTCTATCACGACCCGCAGTTCCATCAGTTTATCCGGCAGAGGTGGAAGGAGTTTATTAGTGACCATCAAGGCCATATCGACGACCCTGAATTGATATGGGAGACAGCAAAGGTGGTCCTTAGGGGGGATATTATAGGGTTTGCTGCTCGGAAGCGTCGAACTTTGGCTGCACGCATCATTACGCTTGAAAGACGAGTGACCAAACTTCGTCGCAGCTGTGCTCATGCTCCCTCCCCCGCTCTTAAGAAACAGCTCTGGGAAGCTCAAGTGGACCTTAATGAGTTACTGCATCAACGGGCCAAGAAGTCAGTTCTTTACTATCGGTATCGGTTACACTGCTATGGGGAGAAACCTGGGAAGCTGCTGGCGCGTTGTCTACAGGGTCGCCGAGGCTCTTCCTTGGTGGCGGCACTTCGAGACGATAGTGGTAGGGTGCATAAAAGGAGGGAGGACATTGCTAAGGTTTTCCGAGGTTTTTTTCAATCTTTGTATAGCGCGGAGCCCGGGCCAGCTGAGACAATGTCTACCTATTTGAATGGATTGGACTTGCCCCGGCTCTCTGAGGAGCAGGGAGCGGAGTTAGACCAGCCTATTACCCCGCAGGAGATACAATCCGCTATCTCGGTGGCCAGTTGTTGTAAAACGCCGGGACCGGATGGGCTCGGTGCAGAATTCTACAAAATCCTTAGTGACTGTGTAAGCCCGCTCCTCCGAGAAGTCTTTAGTGAGAGGGCGGAGCGTGGGGCCTTCCGCTGGGGGCAGAATCACGCCCACATTACCCTGATCCCAAAACCGGGTAAGGACCCATTATCGGCTGCTTCTTATCGCCCTATCTCCCTCCTTAATTTTGATCTAAAATTGCTAGCAAAGGTTTTGGCTGTTCGATTGGCGGGTGTGTTGGGACACTTAGTTCACGAAGCACAAGTAGGTTTTGTGAAAGGACGTTACGCGGTTCGGAACCTCCGGAAAATTCTGGCCTCCTTGGAATGGGTTCATGCCCGGCAACAGGCCTCGCTTCTTGTTAGCTTCGATGCAGAGAAGGCCTTTGACAGGGTTAATTGGCACTATCTCTGGAACCTCCTGCCGCGCTATGGTCTGGGCACTGCTTTTTGCCAACTGGTGCAGAGTTTATATCTCTCTCCAACAGCGGGTATTTTGTGCAATGGGGTGCTCTCCGACGCCTTTGCGTTGGAGAGGGGCACGCGACAGGGTTGTCCTCTCTCCCCCTTGCTGTTTGTCCTTTCCTTGGACCCCTTGATCCGTGTTATCGCGGGCTCGGGTGAGATAAAGGGGGTGAGGGTGGGCCAACAGGAGTTTACCGTCTCAGCCTTTGCAGATGATTTGTTGGTTCACCTATCCAGCCCCGGTGCTTCTTTGCAGGCCCTCTTAGGTGAATTCACGCGCTTTGGGACCTTTGCCGGACTCCGCATTAATCGGGACAAGTCGGAGGCCCTGGATGTTTTGGGGCTTCTCCGTAACAAGTGGGGAGGAGAGTTCCCCCTTCGGTGGGCGGATGATGATTTTGTGTATTTGGGTATTGTATTGCCTAGACGACCTCAGGCGCTATATGCTTGTAACTTTGATCGTTTCTCAAAACGCTTGTCCGCACAATTAAAGGCATGGGAATCTTTACCCCTATCGCTCTCTGGGAGAATAGCGGCCATACAAATGATTATCTTGCCGCGGTTTCTGTATTGGTTGCAAACTCTACCAGTCTGGCTGCTGGGTCGGGATCTTCGTCGGCTGGAGGCCTCTATTAAAACGTTTCTATGGAAAGGGAAAAGGGCGCGTATCCCTTGGGTCCGGTTGGTAGGGCCGTGGCGTCATGGGGGTATGGGATTGCCAGATTTGAAGTTGTACAGCCTGGCCTGTCAGGCTCGCCATCTGGGGGACTGGCTGGGGGATACCGAAGTATATACACCTAGGGCGTTGGAGGAGAACTTGGTACACCCGTTTACCTTGTTGGGGGTCCTCCATGAACCGAAATGTAAGCTACCCGGGGGTATACTGCGGAGTGCATTGGTAGATTCTGTTAAACGAACCTGGCAACAACTCAATAAATATTGGAATGAAACGTGGAGGGTCTCCAGCTGGTTGCCTCTACAAGGGAACATCAATTTTCCTCCCGGTTCGGAGACGGGGACCTTTCGGGATTGGGGGTTGCGAGGCATACGGAATGTGGGGCATTTGGTGGATTCTGTGGGAGGCTGTAAATCCTTTCGGACGCTGAGCCGGGAGTATGACCTGCCACCTAGACACTGCTTTGCATATATGCAGGCCTCTCACTATGTAGCATCTTTACCGCGGGGAGCACTGCATATTGAACGCTCCGCCGCAATCTTGGAGTTTTTTAGTTTGGGGGAGGATCACCCGCCCTCGATCTCTGCTTTGAAACACCGCCTGGACAGCTTCCGAGCACTTCCTGACTATAGGGGGGTTGAGGTGGCATGGGAGGCTGAGTTAGGAGGGGAGGTTGCCCCGGGATTGGTTGAGACGGCTTTGAGACGGATAGTACATGTGGCACAGGGGTCTCGTTGGAGGGAGGTTCAGTTTAAATGTGTGACCAGAGCTAATTTCTCTCCGCGGAGGGCATTTCATAGCCGCCTACCGACGGATGGTAGCTGTCCTCGTTGTTCCGAGTCTCTGGCCACTCTACTGCATATGTGGTGGGGATGTCGGAGATTACGTTCCTATTGGGCTAAAATAGGCGCTTTTCTGAGCAGGTTACTGCAGCAACAACTGAGATGGACTGGTCTCTTTGTAGTGTTGGACCTGATGGGACCTCCCGCCCCAGCGAAGAGAGGAGAAAGGCTATTAATGCGGAAGGCTTGTCTGGTGGGGAAGGGGCCGATACTCCGCCTGTGGAGGGACCCCCAGCCACCTACCTTTGCTGAATGGCGGAATAGTTTCCACCATTTGATGCTAACGGAGCGCTGGATGGCGCGGGGCAGTGTCAAGCGTTGGGCCATGTTTATGTCAATTTGGGAATCCTATATCCAACAACTCGGGGTTCGTAGTCGCAATGAGATCCTCCAGCTGGGGACTTGAGGCACTGGACTTTGGAATAGTAGTTGCTGCCGATTGTGTTTGTATGATTTTCACACTGGTTGTGGGGTGGGTGGGGGGGGGGGGTGAGGAGGTGGGGGAAGGGTGGGTGGGAGGCAGTGGGTTGGGATAAAATGATATAATCCATCTGTTGTGTTTCTTTATATTGCGCCCTGGCGGGGATAAGAGTGTACTCCCCGGGCTGCTATTGTTTGATGTTTTATTGTTGTTCATTGGTGGAATTTAAATAAAGTTTATAAAAAAAAAAAAAAAAAGATGGATCCTTGAATAAACAAAAGGATATCCATATGTGTATTATTGACTAGAGCAAGGCTTTTGACTGTGTAAACCATGAGAAACTCTGGGCCACATTAAGAAGAATGAGTATATCAGAACACCAGATAGTTCTCTTTCACAACTTTCACATTGATCAAGAAGCAACAATTCAACTAGGAGAAACAGAATGGTTTAAAATCAGCAAAGGTGTATGACATGGCTGCATACTTTCTTTCTAACTCTTTACTTTATATGCAGAAAAAATGATCAGAGAAGCAGGACTGTATGAAGACAATCGAGGTGTGAAGATTGGTGGAAGACTCAACAAATTTTGCTACGCTGATACCACCATATTACTGACTGAAAGTGAAGACGATCTGAAACATCTGCTTCTCAAGATCAAAGAACATAGTCTTAAAATGGGTCTGCAACTTAACATTAAGAAGACAAAGATCCTGGCAACTGGCAAAATCAATTAGTTTATCACTAATGGAGAAGAAATTGAAATTGTTGATAAGTTTAATTTACTTGGATAAACAATCAATAAAAGGACAGGCAGTCAAGAAATCCAACGATGTATTGCTCTTGGTAGAATGACTGTAAAGGACCTAGACAAGATTCTCAAGAGCAGAGATGTCTCGCTCCATACAAAGATTCAACATGTCCAGAACATAGTATTTTCAATTATGTCATATGGATGCGAAAGTTGGACAGTGAAAAAGATAGACAGGATGAAAATTGATGCCTTTGAATTATGATGCTGGCGACGAATACTGTGTTTGTCTTGGACTGCCCGAAAAACAAACCAGTCAGTACTAGAGGAGATCAAACCTAAGCTTTCCTTACAAGCTCAGTTGACAAGACTTCGACTTTTATACTTTGGACACATCATGCATAGAGAGAGAGATCACTGGAGAAAGACATAATTCTTAGCAAAGTAGAAGGTCACCATAAAAGAGGAAGGCCGGAAATGAGATGGATCGATGCAATAACATCAGCTATGGATGCCACTCTATCAACAACGAGCCGCTTGGCTGAAGACCGAACAAAGTCACCATGAGTCGACACCTACTCGACATTTAACAACAACATTCATCTTTGATATTGATCTCTTCCTTTCAGCTTTCTTCCATTTATTTTTCTCTATCAACTCAGATTTTATGTCCCCTTCTTACCATCCCGTCCTCAGTTTCCCTCTTTTTTACTGCATCTACCTACCATTTTTCAACTTTTAACACAGTCCTCTTACTTCCTGTCTCTCTATTCTTTCTCCAGCCACTTATTCCCCAGTCTTCAATGCTCGTTTCTCTTTCTATCTTCCACCCTCCCTGTGTCCAGCATCTTTCCTCTTCTCTCCTCCCCTATCCCGTGTCTCCCTCTCTCTCTCGACATCCAGAGCCTCTCTTCTTTTTCTCATCCTAAACCCCACCATGTACAACATTCCCCCTTTTCCTCTCCCTCTCCCTCACCCTATGTAGATAATCACTCCATCTCCCCCACCTCATGTCCAGCATCTGCCCTCTACCCTTACACTGTATCCAGCCTCTGTCCTCTATCCCTATGCTCCCCCCCCAGCTTATGTTTATTATCTGCTCTCCACAGGACTGGCCCCAACCATTAGGCAAACTAAGTGACTGCCTAGGGTGTCAGCTTCCTGCCTGGCAAAAACAGGGCATTCAAAGCTAAACAAACAGATTCTGACATCCAGGGGGGTAGGAGGGCATAATGCTTAAGGTTTGCCTAGGATGCCAACATTAGAATGAGCTTTGGGGCTGGCGCTAGCCCTCCACTCCGCTATGATCCCTACCCTGTATCCTGCATCTGCCCTCCACTCCCCCACCCCATATCCACCATCTGCATTCCATCTCCTTATGTCTCTCATTCTAAATCCAGCCTCTTCTCTCCATCCCCTCCACCCAATATCCACCATATGCCTTATGCCTCCTTACCCCATGCCCAGCATCTACCTTCCATCCCTCTATGTTCCCTAACCCCTTTCCAGCATCTACTCCCACTACCCCACCCCGTATCCACCCTTATGCTCCTCACCCCATATATAGTATCAGCCTTCCACCTCCCCCCCCCCCAACACACACTTGTGTCCAGCATCAGCACCCCCTACTTTCACCCTCCCATTTTGGTCCAGCATCTAACCATCACCTCCCCACTTGTGTCCAGCATCTGTCCTCTGCCTCCGCCAACATATGTCCAATATCTTCCATCTATCTCCTACTTGTGTCCAGCATAAGTCCTTCACCACCAACTTGTGTCCAGTATCTGCCCTCTACCTCTACCACTTGTGTCCAGCATGAGCACTCTGCCTCCCACTTCCACCCTCCCACTTTGGTCCAATATCTGCCCTTCGCCCTCCCACACTTGTGTTCAGCATCAATCTGCCACCCCCCTCTTGTGTTTAGCATTAGCACTCCACCCCATTGTGTCCAGCATCTGCCCTCTGCCCCCCTCTTCTGTCCAGCATCTCCCCAGGGACCCTCATGATGTGTTCAATTCTACCATCTCCCTCCCCCCCCTCCACCTGCCAATGTCACTGCCACTGTTCTATCTCTGTTGACAGCGGCAGGGCTCCAAGGATCGGATTTAAAGAACAAAGCAAAAAAAAAAAAAACAACAACAACAACGCAGGTTCATGCAGCATTCAGATTCCTATGTGAATGAGGGCCCGGCCGGTCCCGCCTGCTCTGATGTCACGTCAGAGTTGGGTGGGTCCAGCCAGGCCTTCATGCACACAAGAGTCTGAATGCTGCATGAACCCGCGTTTTGTTTTGTTTTTTTCTTTTTTTCAGACTTCTGTGTGCATGAGGGCCCGGTTAGTCCCGCTCCCTCTGACATCGCAACAGAGGGAGTGGGATTTGTTCAGCTGGCTCTCATGCACACAGGAGTTTGAATGCTGCCCAAACCTGTGGTTCTTAATTTTTTTTTTAAGTCCAGTCTTTGGAAGGCCTGTCACTGCTGATGCAGACAGAGATAAAACGGCAGCAACAGGGAGATGCTGACAAATTGATCTTTTGTTTGGTTTTTTAGGCAGCGTGAAGTGGCCACCACTGGAGTGATTTGGGGGAATTTTTTTTGTTGCTCCATCAGCCGCCTCACCCTGCCTAATAACAGAGCCTGACTGCAGCAGAAAACCCCCCAGCTTTTCCACTGCCAGTTTTGAGGGTCTGTGGCAGCTGGCCTGACCATTTAAAAACCAGCCAGCCTGGCTGAAAACTGGCCAGTTGGCAACCCTATTTGTAGCCCTGGGCAAGTTACTTATCCTTCCATTGCCTCAGGTTCAAACCTAGGTACTGTAGGTATTTCTCTGCCCCAGAAGGCTTATAACCTAGGTGGCAACCCAGGGCCTCTTCTCCCCCCAGGCTCCATCTCTATTCACTCTCACCTGACTTTCTGCTGTCCTTAGTTCCCCCTAAGATTTTGTCATTTTCCCCTCCTTGCCGGCCTTCTTCTCTCCCCTCTCTTTTCCTCCCTCCATTATATTTTAAACCACCCTGAAGGCAATATATCCTTGGGTAGTATATCAGGTACCTAGAAATATATAAAAACTTCCTTATGTCTCATAATCAGCTTTCTCTTAAACACACACACCGAATTGGTTCCCAAAGTCTGTTACTCTCACATAACCCCTCTTCTCAAGTCATTTCATTGATTCCCTATTCTTTTCCACATCCAGTTCAAACTTCTCCTATTAACTTACAAGCGCACTCATTCTACAGCTCATCATTGCCTCTCCTTATCTCTCACTATCTTTCTCGTCCAGAATTCCACTCAGACCAATCTCTTATCTGTGCCCTTACCTTATGCCTGGAAGAGGCGGAGTCATTACTGGAACTTTCCACTCCCCACCCACGGCAAGATAGAATAGGCTTTTTCCTTTAGTAGGAGTATCTCACAGCTACCAGGAAACCTAGGTAAGTATGATAAACAAAGAAAAGATGCCTCCTGACTCTGGAGCAGTGGGTTAAAAAGTGCAATGTTTAATCGGTTTGCAAATAATAAATGTTAAAAATCAATGTCTCAAGTTTCTGACTTTTCACAAGACTCAGTTTTCTAAACAGGCAAGTAATATCTTTTTGGATATTTGAGCTCAAATGTGGAATTGCATCGGGGCCCAGTTGCTGAACTCTCTCTCTCTCTCTCTCTCCACGAAGTGCTTGCTTGGGAAGGAATAAACCGTCGGGACGTCTTCCCTCTTTAGGAGAAAACATGGTGCTGGAGCTGATGCTGTTCCACACTAAACACTAACCTCACCCTAATTCTAAAAAAAACCATTCTTTTCACTAGAAAACTATACTTTTTTTTTTAAAAAGTTTGCTTGATACTTTCCTGGTTGACTTTGGACACTTTTCACCTCCCTGCCCTACCTCCCACTAAAAGACAACCACTCACAATTCTGCCTCACAAGTCACTTTCTTCCCATTCAATTATTCTTTCACAAGCAACTAATCAGTCACTTTCTCCCTGCTCTCTCTCTCTTCAGCTCTCAGATTCCTACAGGATACTATATACTGCTTCTCCCACCGTTCTCTGAATTTTAAAGTTTCCCAGCAAAACAGACCATTAATCTCTCCCAAACGGTCACTAACCTTCTTGTCACTGTAGTTACCTTTAATCCTAACTTTCTATTCACCTTAACCTCACATTCTCTCTATAATCTCTCCTGGCTAAAACTCCCTGAATACAAAACCCCCCAAAATAAACCTCAACCTCTTCCCCTTTCTGCACTACGACCCACCTTCCTTCTTAACCTCCTCTTCTCTTTGCTTATCCTCCCTTTCCCTCTGGCTTCTCAAACACACTTTCACTCAAACTTTCACAAACGCACTCAACAATCCTCACAGACATTCCATTTGATTTAAACTCTCTTTTTTCCTCACTCAGACACTCAGACCATCCGATCCAACTCTAAATCGCAGGCAAAACCATTCAAAACTGGGGCCCTGTCACCAGCCATGCTGACATGCAGTCACACACTTCACCAAATATTCTCCAACTGCCAGTTTCTGTCCACCTTACATTCCAAAAGCGTCCTTACTTACACTAGTGTTATTAAATAGTCCTAGACCTACTCTTCTTGAGCTCTATAAACTTTCTTTTTTTTTAAACAAAATTCCTACACCACTTTTCTTTCAGAGCCATTTATAAGCCTGTGATAAGGAAGCTTATCATAGCTCAGGAAGGGGCTATAGAAAAGGTGAGGTGTCTCTGAACAAGCAACCTGTCAGTGCTGGTAGAAATGAGAAAACAGAATTTTGCCATAAAAGACTACCAGTCCCAGAGTGCACCAGGTTTCCAACAGCCATGAGAGGAGATGAAGTGGGAAGGCGTGTGTTCAATCGAAGGGGCTATGGGGTAATCCCCAAGCACTCATTGCGGGGGGCAGGGCTTGATTCGGCACAGCTGCGCTGTGCTAGGATGGAACACTCATCTCAAAGGGCGAGGCCTGATTCAGCACAGCTGCGCTGTGCTAGGGTGGAGCACTCATCGAGGCGGAGTGGAGATAGAGTCTATTCTACAGAGAATCATCCAGAGCTGGGATGTCATGGTCATTGGTATCTTGATCATCCACGGGATCCTGATCTTCATTCTCATCAGAAGCAGAGGTCAGAACGGACGGACAGAGAGAGCAAGAAGCCCTTTAAAAGAAGGAAGAGAAAAGCCTCTGGGAAGTCTACAGGAGTCCAGCACAGTACGTATACTGGGAGACAGACAAGAGGCCAGCATACACCATTGGACTGGGGGAGACCAGAGGAGTGGTATTGCAGAGGCAGGAATCTCCAGATGGCACCTGTGAGGGAAACAGCTGCATGTGGAAGGGACCCTAAGACCCATGCCAGAAGGTATGTGAAGAGAGATCCAGTGTCCAGGGATCTAGATTGGAAGGCTGGACACAGAAACTGGACTACATATTGGCCAGGCTATTTAAAGGGGAACTCTAACAGCAATGGAAGCTCAGGTATGAACACTGATCTATACCCTAGCTATAACTTTGAAAGGAAGCAGGGAAATGATTATTCTCCTGGTAGTGCTCCATTGAGAAATTCCTTTGTGCCAAGCCAAGATATTGAACCTATGATTATTGAAGAAAGGGGAGAGGTCTTAGAACCAGAATGTGAATATATGGACTGCTCTCTGTCCAAACTCAAATGGTAGTTTTCTGTTACAAAGTGCAACAACCATCACAAAGAAATACCAACTTGTTCTTTAATCTACTCAGAAAACCTTCTGAGTAAGATTTTGAGCTACACAGTGAAAGCAAGCCAGCTAAGGGGTTTCAGCTGGGTGATTGCTAGCAATTGAGCTTACCTAATTGCTTGTGTGCTCTGAAGGGAATCACTTCTGAATTTATATGTAAAGATATAAGAAGTTAACCTGAAGAAAAGAACATTTTTCCTACTTTGTGGGTTTATTTGGTTGCTTACTGCATTGCTAAGACATTATTTGCTAAAGCCTACAAGAAAGACCAGTTTGTTGCCAACCAGGTCTTTAATCCTTTGCTTTAATTACCTGACAAGTTCAGATGTTGGTTTTTTTCCTGATTTTGTTTTCCTAACTTTAAAACTGCAAGCAAGTATCCTGAGTTCTGTGCTACCAAGCATTATCTGTGTTGGGAGAACCCCTCATAAATAAAAACCTTATTTGCTTTACCCTTGAGCAAGTATAATTAATTATTGTTCACGGCTGTGTCTGGAATGAATGGACTACATTACCCACAAATCCTTGCAAATCATATATGCTTTTGCCAAGACTGTGAACATTCTCACCCAGGCGGCCATCTGACAAATGGCGTAGTTGTTGCGGATTGCTTTTGCGCAAAGGGATTTACTTGCTAAAAGGATTACAAATCAAGTCTGAAGAAAAAAAGACAGTTCAAGCTTAAAGCTGGAAAAAAAGATTTTTTTTTCTCAACGGCACTTTGGAGAAGAGGTGGCTGTTCCAGGAAGAAAAGACTTGTGCAAAGCTGGATTCATCACTGGCATAAGGTAAAAAGTACCTAGGCATGTCTAGTGGTGGATGGGAATAAGGCACAGGGGTAATTGAAAAAAAAAGAGTGTAGAAAAAAACACCTGTTTGGAAGGTGGTGCACTGTGTTTTTTTTCTTTGTATTTTCTTACAGGGTTCAAGATGGATTCAAAGGAACTAGCTCAGTGGATGGCAGCCCAGTTCAGCAGGCAGCAGGAGCTAGCACAGCAGGCTCAGGACACTGCTATGAGAGCCTTAATGGACCAGCAGAGGCCAGTGCTTGATCTGGTGCAAGCCCTAGTTGAGCTGAAGAACCAAAGTGGAACAGATGCAAGACCAGCAGTAAATACTGGTACACCACATGTGGACAGTGTGGGACTCAATCAAGGGATTGGGGCATTTAGTTTTGGGAAGCTAACTCCAGATGATAATGTTGATGATTTTCTAGAGTCTTTTGAAAAAGTGGCACAGGCATTAGCATGGCCAGAGACCCAGTGGGCAGTAAGGCTGGCAGCCTCATTAACTGGAGAGGCGCTTGCAGCTTATAGAGCAATGCCAGCAGCCCAGGCTTTGATTTATAGGGATGTAAAGGCTGCTATTAGGGATCGCCTAGGGTTGTCTATTTCAGAGTATAGGCGAATGTTTAGAGCTACTACATTTAAAGTGGGTGAAACACCCAGGGCTCTGAGTCAGAGAATCAGAGGTTTAGCTGTAAAATGGTTGGAGCCTGAGCAAAAGACGGTAGAAATGTTATTAGACATTGTGATGCTTGAACAATTTATGTCTGCTATGCCTAAAGATCTGCACACTTTCCTTATACAGCAAAATTGCCAAAATCTTGGAGAGGCAACCATGCTAGCAGAGAGATTCTTGGGAGCCACGCAGGCTTGCCATAGAATGGGTGGCCCTCTGAAGATAGGTGCTGAGGCAAGTTGTGCTGTATCAGAAAAGAAAATAGTTAAAAATATTTCTGAAAATAAATGTACTGTGCCAAACCAGATGACACAGGGGAGTGAAAAGAAATGTTTCAAGTGTGGAAGCTGGGGACATTTAGAGAAGGGATGCCAGTCACACACTAGCTTAATGGGTCTGGATTTAAAACAGCCCAAAGAAGGATTTCTTTTGATGGTTGATGTGCAAGGAATTACCATAAATGCTTTGTTAGACTCTGGGGCAGACCAGAGTATGATGTCAGAAAGGCTTTGGAAGAGAATAGAGGCCCAAGAAGGATTTGTGCCTAGAACCCCTGAAAGCCAAGTTCACATCGGATGCATTCATGGTGCTGCAACATCACATCCCACCTATAGGCTAAAGGTTAAGTGCCTGGGGGAACAAGAGGAAGCCTTGGTAGCAGTGGTGCCTAGGCTACCCTTTGATTTGGTTCTAGGAAAGGACTGGCCAAGATTTAAGCAGGGTCTAGTGGAAGGGCTAGGAAAGAAGGAGGGAGAAGGCTTAATAATGGAAATAGCTCCCGGGCCTTTCTTTGGAAGTCCTCAGTCCCTAGCTAAAAAGATGGTTCAGCTTCCAGAAGGCCAAACTATGGGTAATAAGAGGGGCCTTGTATCCACCCGCTCGCAGGCTAAGATAGAGAGCCAGCAGAAGGAGGAGGGGGAGCAGGCAGAGTTATTAGGAGACTTACCCTCTCATGATGATTTAATAACCCCATCATCTGGTAAAGTAAGAAAGTTGAAAGCACAAAAGCGGCGTGAGAGACTTTGCAGAGCACAGGGTAGGGCTGAGATGTTAGCTGGTCAAAGTTTACCCTGGGTGCCAGCTGAGTTAGTGGCAAAGTTTCCTAACTTTCCACAAGAGCAGCGAGCTGATCAAGCTCTCACCCGAGCTTTTAAGTATGCTCAGGAGGTCAGGGAGGAATTGCCCAGATTCAGACTAGATAATGAAATATTATATAGAGAGAGTCAGGACCCCAGAAATGGGACCATACGTAAACAATTGGTGGTACCCACAACTTTCAAAGGGCTAGTACTTAGATTAGCACATGATCATCCAGTTGGAGGTCATAAAGGGATGCAAGGAACGCTGGATCAAATACTTAAGCATTTTTACTGGCCAGGTATTTTCAAAGAAACTGCCCAGTTTTGTGCTGCGTGTCCAGCGTGTCAGCGAGTTACAGCGGCTCACCCACCGGTGGTGCCATTGATTCCCATGCCAATTATTACAGACCCAATTGGTCGCATTGCCATGGATATTGTAGGCACATTAGTCAAAACGCCCCGAGGTTTCCAATACATCCTAGTTATGGTAGATCAGGCAACAAGGTTTCCCTGGGCCATACCATTGAGGAATGTTTCTGCAAAAACAATAGCTTTAGAGCTAGTAAAATTGTTTTGTGAAGTGGGATTCCCAAGAGAGGTGTTGACTGACCGAGGGTCCAATTTTGTATCCAAATATTTGGCCCAGGTCTGGGATGCCTTTGGCATTCATCACGTAAAAACCTCAGCATACCATCCACAATCAAACGGTTTGGTGGAGAGATTTAACCAAACTCTCAAACAAATGTTGAAAAGGGGGTTAGCAGGAGAGGTAAAAGAATGGGATATGTTATTGCCTTTTGCCTTGTATGCCTGCAGGGAAAGAATTCAGGTGTCCCTAGGTGTAACCCCATATGAATTGATGTATGGTAGGGCTCCACGGGGTTTGTTAGACATTTTGAGGGAACAATGGATTGATCCTGAACCAGGAAGTCAGGAGGTGCCCCTGTTTCTACGTGACTTGAGAGCACGTTTGAAAAGGACGTCGCAGGTTGCTGAGAGGAACCTGCAGGACAGTCAAGTGCGCCAGATAGGGTGATATGATAGGAAGGCCAAAAGCCGCCAATTAAGCATTGGTGAAAAGGTTTTGGTTCAAGTAGCAGCTACAGCTCCAAAATTTGAAGTACAGTGGAAAGGGCCATGGAAGGTTGTTAAACAAGTGAGCCCAGTATCTTATGTGGTAGAAAATGCAAGAGGGCGTAGGCAGACCTACCATATTAATGTACTTAAGTCTTGGAAGGAGAGGCCTGTAAATAATATTGTCCCTGAAGCCAGTCAGGAAGTAAGTGAGCTTCAAAATGATAACACTCTCGTAGGTATTACGGACTGTAGGAAAGAAGTTTCACCAGTTAAACCAGTCCGTAATAACTTAAGCAGGGGGGTATGTGATAAGGAAGCTTATCATAGCTCAGGAAGGGGCTATAGAAAAGGTGAGGTGTCTCTGAACAAGCAACCTGTCAGTGCTGGTAGAAATGAGAAAACAGAATTTTGCCATAAAAGACTACCAGTCCCAGAGTGCACCAGGTTTCCAACAGCCATGAGAGGAGATGAAGTGGGAAGGCGTGTGTTCAATCGAAGGGGCTATGGGGTAATCCCCAAGCACTCATTGTGGGGGGCAGGGCTTGATTTGGCACAGCTGCGCTGTGCTAGGATGGAACACTCGTCTCAAAGGGCGAGGCCTGATTCAGCACAGCTGCGCTGTGCTAGGGTGGAGCACTCATTGAGGCGGAGTGGAGATAGAGTCTATTCTACAGAGAATCATCCAGAGCTGGGATGTCATGGTCATTGGTATCTTGATCATCCACGGGATCCTGATCTTCATTCTCATCAGAAGCAGAGGTCAGAACGGACAGACAGAGAGAGCAAGAAGCCCTTTAAAAGAAGGAAGAGAAAAGCCTCTGGGAAGTCTACAGGAGTCCAGCACAGTATGTATACTGGGAGACAGACAAGAGGCCAGCATACACCATTGGACTGGGGGAGACCAGAGGAGTGGTATTGCAGAGGCAGGAATCTCCAGACGGCACCTGTGAGGGAAACAGCTGCACGTGGAAGGGACCCTAAGACCCATGCCAGAAGGTATGTGAAGAGAGATCCAGTGTCCAGGGATCTAGATTGGAAGGCTGGACACAGAAACTGGACTACATATTGGCCAGGCTATTTAAAGGGGAACTCTAACAGCAATGGAAGCTCAGGTATGAACACTGATCTATACCCTAGCTATAACTTTGAAAGGAAGCAGGGAAATGATTATTCTCCTGGTAGTGCTCCATTGAGAAATTCCTTTGTGCCAAGCCAAGATATTGAACCTATGATTATTGAAGAAAGGGGAGAGGTCTTAGAACCTGAATGTGAATATATGGACTGCTCTCTGTCCAAACTCAAATGGTAGTTTTCTGTTACAAAGTGCAACAACCATCACAAAGAAATACCAACTTGTTCTTTAATCTACTCAGAAAACCTTCTGAGTAAGATTTTGAGCTACACAGTGAAAGCAAGCCAGCTAAGGGGTTTCAGCTGGGTGATTGCTAGCAATTGAGCTTACCTAATTGCTTGTGTGCTCTGAAGGGAATCACTTCTGAATTTATATGTAAAGATATAAGAAGTTAACCTGAAGAAAAGAACATTTTTCCTACTTTGTGGGTTTATTTGGTTGCTTACTGCATTGCTAAGACATTATTTGCTAAAGCCTACAAGAAAGACCAGTTTGTTGCCAACCAGGTCTTTAATCCTTTGCTTTAATTACCTGACAAGTTCAGATGTTGTTTTTTTTCCTGATTTTGTTTTCCTAACTTTAAAACTGCAAGCAAGTATCCTGAGTTCTGTGCTACCAAGCATTATCTGTGTTGGGAGAACCCCTCATAAATAAAAACCTTATTTGCTTTACCCTTGAGCAAGTATAATTAATTATTGTTCACGGCTGTGTCTGGAATGAATGGACTACATTACCCACAAATCCTTGCAAATCATATAGAGATATGCTTTTGCCAAGACTGTGAACATTCTCACCCAGGCGGCCGTCTGACAAGCCTTACAAACATTTTTATTCACAATTTTTATATGATAACACATCCCCCTTTAAAATTTTGATACCCTTTTAAACTTTCAAAAAGGTAAATTGGGAACACCAGAAAATCGCCACAATTTTTGACTCACCCAGGAACTAAACACTCCCCACCCCCCAAATAAAACCCCTCAATTGGAGTTCCGACCTTCCAGCACCTCCTGAGGACACATTTTAACTTTTAAAACTTAAAATATTTTATTTTTAATATTGGACTGATTTTTGCTGTTGGCCATGCCCCATTTTTCTAAAACACTGTAAAATACATTAATTCCAGACTCAACAATTTCAAAAATTAACCCATAGGACGCTCCCATGTTTCCCAATCATCCAGTTCTCCAAAACCTTCAAAAATTTAACTTTTGTATTTCAACCATTTTCAGCTCAAAGCCACGCTCCCTTTTTCGATAACACCACAAATCACAGCTAAATAAACTTTTAAAATTCAAAATAAGCACTTAAAACTTCCCAGTGTTTTCCTCAACCTTTCCCTACTCTTCAAACATTTAAAATTATTACTTAAAACTCCAGGCCTTTTGGAAGGAGTTCAACCCCTTTAAGGCCGGCTCCACCTCCTACTTCTGCCATTTTTAGGCCTCAAATAGACCCTACAGCAGTCCAGCCACTTCTAAGGCCCTCACCAGATCAGCCCATACAACCCAGGCATAGACATCTGCTAGCTCTCCAGAGAAAGGCATGATGTCTGACACTATATGTCCCTGTTTAAAAAATGTCAGGCCAAGACCTTTCAAGGAGGAGATATACACAGGCACATTCTGAAATTGTGCTGCGGGCATGTCAATGTGCTTAGAATGGCAGATGTCCATATCAGACAAGTGAAAACTTCTGAAATTGGAAGAAAAGTAATGTGTCAAACACATGCAGGTCAACAAGTTTCCATTTTGCCTTGCATGTGGTGGACACATGTATCTTTCATACCCACCTTCTCTGCTGCCCCGCCTTCCAATTCAACTTCTGACATTCTGACTTAGATGCCCAAAATCTCACTTACACAGCCTTTCTAAATGTGCCTTCACATGTTTAGGCTAGGCGTTTAGCCAGATGCTCCAGGTTATAGCTGGGTTTGCAATGCCTAAACCAAACGTATGGTCTAGGCATCTAGTTGCCAAAACTCCACGCTTCGACATATAAACGATGTCTTTCAGTGGCTCCACCCTCATAATACCCCAAACTTGCCCTCCATGCTGAATGTACAGCATTATGCATACAGCGGGATATTTAAACACAGCTCTACGTATAATGCTGATGAAAATCGCAAACTGCAAGAACCTAGACATTCGGCATATTGCCGAACATTTAGGTGTCTTTTAAATATTTATAGGAGTGGAAGAGAAGCCTAGTGGTTAGAGTGGCCTGTAACCAAACAGACCAGGGTTCAAATCCCACTAGCACGCCTCGTGGCCTTTAGAAAGTCATTTAACTCTGCAATGCCTCAGGTATAAATTTAGACTGCAAGCCCCCTCCAGGTACAAGAAAATATCTACTGCACCTGATTGTAACTTGCCTTGAACTATTGGAAAAGCCTGAGCTAAATACTACTAAATAAAAATTGAAGGGGTTCTTTTTAAAATAAAACCCCAAGTAGTTCATCTCGAAAGATAAACATTACTAAACAGTAAAATACTCAAACAAGAATACATAGAGGTAGATTGAAGACAGCATGTGTGGGGGAGAGACCTCACACATTCATGCTGGAATGTAGAGAAATACCATAGTGTTTTACAAAAATCTCTGCCACACAGTCTCTTAATAGAGGTGCAGGGCTGCACACTGATGTCTCTCCCTGTTACATTGGGGCAGTGATTTGAAAAAGCTGCATGTGGGGGAAAAAGCCATGCAAATATGAGCTTTTCAAAATTGTTACTCCTGCTTTTGACAAACAGACCAAGGCAGCTGGAGCAGCTCCCCCTTCTCCCCTCTCCCCCCGAACACCCTCTATCTCACTCCACTAATCAGCCTCCTAATCTCAATCCCGCAATCACCCTACAAGACATCCGATCCTCTCCCCAATCCCATGACATCCAATCATCCCACCCCACAAAAATCCCATCCCCCCCCCCACCTGCACGCCTGTGGCATGATCGTCTCCCAACCTGATCTCAATGATAATAATAAAAATTTTAAAAAAATCACGAGGACCCTTGGCAGACTCCCCCATCCTCATCCCTGGCCTTCCTGGGACTCCTAGTGTCATTTATATGCAGACGATATAATGCTGTATACCCAACTGGACATATGTAACCCACTTTATGACTCTATAGCAGCCTGCCTCAAAGAAACACAAATATGGCTTCAGGAAAATAACATGAACATCAGCCTTAAGAAAACAGAAGTAATGCTCATCTCTAAAAACCCAGAATTCATCCCCCCTCCACTATCCTACTAAACAACAACATATACAACATTAAACAAGAAATAAAATACCTAGGAGTTACCCTTGATAAGACACTTAGTATGGAGACCCATCTAAGATTACTAAACAGAACAATATTCAATAAATTAAGAATATTACAACCACTATGTAACCTCATTGATCAGTCTGATTTCAGATCAGTAGTTCAGGCGCTCATAACTCCACATCTGGACTACTGCAATGGCATACTTCAAGGAGTCCCTAAAAAAACTCTCAACATGCTTCAAATGGCACAGAACGTTACAGCGCGAATCTTAATGAAAGTGCGATTCACGGATTATATTACACCTATTCTAATGGAGCTCCACTGGCTTCCCATTCAAGCTCATGTACTATACAAGATAATAATGACAATGTTCAAATTAATACACAAGATAGCCCCCTCACACCTTCCCACACTCATTGAAATACAACCCCCTAATAGACACAGAAGAACACCCAACCAAAACACTCTACATGTTCCTAACACTATATGCAACGCCAAAACAACCACGTCCAACAGAGCATTCACATACATAGCCCCCATACAATGGAATAAACTTCCAGATACACTACGAAATAACAAGGACCTTCAATCCTTCCGAAAAGATCTAAAAACGTACCTATATCAAAAATTCTTCAATACTAACTAGCCCAATTCCTCTATCTACTCCCTTCTCCCTTCTAATCCTACTTTATTCTTTACTTTTCCATTTCCCATAGAAAACTACTGAACTAACAAACATATAGATATGTACAAACCACTATGAACAACAATATAAATACAATGTAAATAGTTACAGCGAACATGCTCTGTATCGCATTATGTAAATAGTTCGAGGGCTTTACGTACAAAGTTCTGAACCTGTTATATGTAACTGTTACTGTTAAAGTTCACTGTTATAATGTAAACTGCTCCTGATCACTGGAAGGAGTCGTATAAAAATGTAACCAAATAAATAATAAAATAAATAATAATGGGAACTGGAACAATCCTCAGTCTCTCTTGCTCTTATGACCTGCAATAAAAACTTTTTTAAGGACAATTACTAAATTGCAAAAGCATAGACACATTTTACAGACTGGAGGTAGAGTTGTGCCAGGAATGGTAATTTTAAACTGGACCGAAGTATATTTGCAGATTGCAGGAAATTGTATTGCTCACCTTATCACAAAAGTGCAAAAAATGTCAAATCTGAAGTTCAAGTTGAACATGAAAAAGATCAAGCTAATTACAAGTTTAACAAAACTCATCATAAAAAGACATTAATTGTTAAATATAACTTAAAACTAGTGCAAGCAAGACAGATTGCTAAATTAATGGAAAACAGAGACAGAGACAATTTGATGGAAATTAGATCCAACTTTTATCAATAAAAACAGAGTAGAGAACTTTACAGGAAAAAAAGAGTTTACAATAGCATATTGATAAATACCATGCTTTAGAACATCTGAAAGCTCAAATTCCTGTGTGCTGAAATTTGGTTCTCTTGATCCAACAAACTAGGGCATGGACAGTTTAGTGGATATGCTAGAGTTATTGATGGGAAAGGAAATTCAGTAAAACAAGATGAGTTCCCTCTCTACCAGTCTGGTTTCTTAGAAAAAAAAAAGAAGCTTATCCCCATACTTCTTTATAACTGGAGTTAAGTTTGCAAACAAGCCACAGTTACATAAGAGTATGCCTGGATATTCTCAAGTAAATCCTGAAGCAAATACCAGACCTCTTGAAGTAAGGAATTATGGGCCCGATATTCAAAGAGATTAACGGGGTTAACAGATCTGCTAACCACGTTAAACGCAGTGAATGGGATATTCAGTTATATATCCATGGCTTCCGGCTCTAGATGCCCTAATACTAACAGTTTAGCATTGAGGTGAGTTGGGGGACATTCCGAGATGGCGCCATTCTGTAGCAGGTCAGCGGTGATATTGAGCCGCTGCCCAGTTAGGGATATGTGGTGAAAGCCAGGCACTGGTAACCCTGGTCTAACCTCCAAGGCATATCGCTAACCAGGCAGTGGCTCAATATCGGTACTGCCCAGTTGTCGATCAGCAAGAACGGCAAACCTGATAGTCACTGTCGAGGCTGGATATGACCCCAGCACTGAATATCCGGGTCTGCTATTCAGTGCCGGTGGCAAGCCATGTTGGCAGCACTCACCGGCGGCAGTGAATATGAAGCCGTATATCCTTAACCAACCACAAGAGAATGGAGAAAAACAGGAAACGACTAATTCCCTATTAAAAGTTGACCCCATATGATATATGAAGAGGGTAATTTCAGAACAGGTGGAGTAGGTAGTAAGGGAAAGCTTTGCAATGCCTGCAGAAATTGTAGTTCAAATGCACCCTCGGACGCAGGTGTGAATGTAACCAGGTGGAACGTGAACATGAACTACAGGGGAGGACGGGGGAAATTCAAAAGCATTAAGGTGGTTAGTGAACCTGCTAACCGCATTATTCCTGGTGAGCGGGATATTCTGCAGCACGTAGCCATATCCCCTCCTAAATCTGCTGCATGCCCTGATGCTAATCGTGTAGCACTGAGGCATTCCAGGGATGTTCCAGGGGCAGTGCTGAAATTAGTTGTTCAGCAGCAATATTCAGCCACTGGCCAGTTAACATAAACTGGCTAAGTCTGGCCACAAAAAGACTGGCCTAACCGTAGCTGGTTTAGCTAACCTGCCGTGGCTGGATAACACTGCTGCTTAGTTAGCTAGATGCTATCCGGGCATACAGGATATTCAATGCCAGCACTTTACTCAGGCTGGCCGCCGTCATTGAGTATCAGCCTCTACATGTGTACTTTTTAACTCCTTCTGCACTCTGCCTAAGCTACGCCCCCACACAAGCTTACATGTATGAAAGTCTGGATCTTTTCGTCGCCATGTTTACACACGTAAAAGGGCTATTATATAATAAATGTTGCATGTTGACAAGATAGACCATACTATGTTGATAGGCATAAAGAGGGGTGAAGTTTGGGCACAACATAGGTGGACTCTGGCATATTTTATAGCCTATGGGCCAGATATTCAGCGCCAGCGGCTAGTTCTACTAACTCGACTAACCGTTGGCGCTGAACAATAAACCTGTATATTCAATGCTGAAGTCATATCTGGTTCTGGCATTGAATATTTGGGTTAGCCACTCTTGCCGATCGGTAAATGTGCAGCGGTGATATTGATCGCTGCCTAGTTAGTGATATGTGGTGGAGTTTAGGTCAGGGTTACATGCGCCTGACTTTCACCACATGCTTGTAGTGATTGTAAACTGCTCTGATGCCCTTCAGCCTGGGCAGTATTATCAAGGAATTGCATAAACATAAACATATCGCTAATCGGGCAGTGGTTCAATATCGCCACTGACCTGTTACGGATTGGGGCCAGCTCAGAATGCCTCCGATTCACCCCAATGCTAAGTGGTTAGCATCGAGGCATGTAGAGCTGGTAGCCTCAATACTGAGCTGCTCACCAATTGGCTCCACCTCCGCTGTGCCATGGAACACCCCCAACATGTTCCAATGCTAAACAGCAACAGGGCATGTAAAAGCTGGCAGATGTGGATATTTAGTGGTACTAACCATGTTAGTGCAGCTGAATATGCCGTTCACCGCAATTAAGAACTCTTCTATACATGTTAGCACCTACTTATTTTATTTTTATTTATTTAACAGTATTTCTATACCACCTTATCCTACAATCAAGGCGGTATCACAGCAAGACAATCAAAAGTAGTGAACGTGTATTTCATGCAGTGAAAGATATGTCATGATTTGTGTGTAAGATGTTATAGTGTGTTAGATTAGGTTGAACTATGTACATTGTGCGCTATGATACAGCATGTGCTATAATACATTCTTCTATACAATGAGGGTTTAAGATACATCGTGTGCCGTTATACATTTTCTTATCAGGGGGTCGGAAGGGGGTATGTTGGTAGTTCCTGGTAGTTAGATCAGGTGACGTGTCCATAGTGTTCTATGAACAGCGTTGTCTTCAGCTGTTTGCGAAAGTCTTTGAGGTCCGTCGTCGATCTCAGTTCGTCTGGGAGGGAGTTCCAGATTGTTGGGGCAGCCAGGGAGAGTGCTCTTTCTGTGGTGTCTTTGCGTAATTTTCTGAAGTCTCTAGGGGTGTTAACTCGGTTGGAGGTTCCTTTTCTTCTTGGGCGTATGCTTGTGTCTGGTTGTACGAGGGTGTGCAGGCTGTTGGCTGAAGTGTGTTGTTTGATCTTAAATATGTTTATGATTGTTATGTATTTGATGCGTGAACTGGGAGCCAGTGTAGGTCTTTCAGAACAGGAGTAATGTGTTCATGTCTTGTTGATCCAGATATTATGCGGGCTGCTGTGTTTTGTGCTAGTTGTAGTGGTTTGAGTGTTTGTTTTGCTAGTTCAAGGTAAATGGGGTTGCAGAAGTCCAGTAAGGGAGTTATTAGAGCTTGACATACGGTACAGAAGTGTTCAGTGGCGAGGAGGGGTTTAAGTCTTCTGATGATTCTCATCCTGTGGTATGCATTTTTGATTGTTTTGCTTACGTGTGGCTTGAGATTCAGTTCATTGTCCAGGGTCACTCCGAGGTATTTTACTTCCGATTTTATTGGTATGGTTGTGTTTTGTACCCTGATGTCCAGTGGGTGGATGAAGTCTGGGTTGCGAGTGATTAGTGTCTCCGTCTTGCTGTAGTTGATTGCAAGGTTGTTGTCTTGACACCATCTTGTCATTTGTGTGAGGCAGTCTGTTATTTTAGAGTAGTCCGGGTTGTCAACTGAGATAGGTGTGTATATCATGATATCATCTGCATAGATTGTATATTGAATGCTGTTCGCTTTCAGGATGTCGCATATGGGCTGGATGTAGATGTTAAACAGTAGTGCCGAGAGGGCGGATCCTTGAGGCACTCCTTGGAGGACTTTTATGGGTTGAGAGGTGTTGTGGCCTACCTTGACCTGTATCTGCCTGTCGCTTAGGTATGAGTGGAACCATTTTAATGTGGGACCATGTAGCCCAATGTTCTTTAGTCTTTCCAGGAGAGTTTTGTGGTCTACTGTGTCGAATGCTGAAGAGATGTCAATGAAGACATTGACATCATACTTGCCTTCTTAAGCTGAAGGCCCTGTTATAAACTTACTCCCTAGGGATATAATTTTAGAAAGTCATTAACGTGAATGCAGTGATATTCTTTACCAGTAAGCATGCCTGGGGATGTGCTATGGGTGGAGCCCAGCCTTCTCATGAATGCACAGAGGTTACAAAATACATTAATCCACACATGTTCTTAAATTACGCAGAATCATTTACACTTGCAAGCAGGTATAAGCGATTTCAATTATATTCAAGGTGCATATTACTGAAAATGCCTCTATAGGTTCTCACCTATGGTGCCTGCTATGAAGTTACCCTCCATGTGGGTGATTTTGTATGGATTGCTTAGGAAGCTAAATAGATGTCTACGCTATTTTTTTTTAATTTTTGTAAGATTTGATATACTGTCTTTCAATATAATATAAGATAATATTGAATGTCAAGATAATATCAAATCAATTTACAACGAGTAAAACCAGGAATACAGAACATGCTAAAGAAAAAAAGAAAACATGTAAAGGTAAAGCACATATGGATTTCACTTTATAGACTAGGGGTATTGGATGTGCCTTAATCTAGGAGCTGCTGTTACACCTAGATTGGCACAGTGATGCACAATTTATAGTATTCTATGACTTAAACACAGATATAGGCCACGCCAATGCTCCACACCATGCACAGCTCAACTAAAGGTAAGCATTATGGGTCTTATGTGTGCACTTACAGAATAGCGATTGCCTTAAGAGCACACAAATGCACTTATTCACATATGTCAGTCCTTTAAAATGTAGCATCCTGTGTTCCCTTTATAAAACCAGCCCCCTAGGGGCATGTCTATCAAAGGTTAGCATATGTTCCTAAAAGTGCTGGCCACAGCCTTTTCCTTCCTAGGGGTCCTGGCAGCACATAACATGCATTGATTTTCATTAATGTGTGTTAACATAGTAACATAGTAAATGACGGCAGATAAAGATCAGTATGGTCCATCTAGTCTGCCCAGTAAGATGACAAGAGTAGGTTGTCGCAACCCCAGCCCCCGAGCCATGTGCTTAAAGGGTCAGGGTGGACATTATTGTTTTCATCCAAGGGTGAAACTTTTCTTAGCTCAGATGCATGCTGGTACTAGTAGTCCCTTTCTTGAAATAATTAGTTGTGAAAGCCATGTGTAAGGTAAAGGATAAGGTTTATTCCCATAATGCACAAACAAAGGAAAACAGGATTCTCACCTCATTCAGGATTTTCAAAAAGGTATTTACAGAATTCAAAAGTTAGACGTGCTTTACAGTCTTATTAGCTATGCAGGTGTTAGAACAAACCAGTTCATGCAAACAAAAGCAAGCTTCTTCTTTTAGCTTATCAAAACTGTATTTTAACGTATACCCTGTGAGCTATACTTCTGCCAAGGATTCCAAACTCCCGGCTAGACAAAGTGTACAATCCATGAGACAGTCAGGTAGCAATGAATCGGGTTCAGCAGGGTCTATTTGCATCTCCTCCTGTTCTGACGATATATCTGCTGGCCCTGAGCTTTCCTCATGTAATTCTGGCTTCACTTCAGAGTTTCTCTCTAAAACTCTCCTGCCTTGCTCTATCTGGTCTGGAAAACAGGTAACAGGATTTTAGTTAGCACTTTTTGTACAGGTTCCCAAACCTCTCTCCATCTGTGTTTATTGCACCTATGGCTCTCTGGCTTCCATGCCTTTCTAGGGCTTGGCCACAGTTCTTGGTTTAGTGTTGTGTTTCTCAGACTCCTGGGCTGAGTCTTGTGCACCCACCTCTGAACTCCTTGTAGCTCACGGTCAGGAAAGGAAGTATGCAGGTACCTCTGCTCTCTGAGCTGTGCTTCTCTGGTACTTTCGTTACCAGGCACTTTCCAGGTCCCTCTCCTTTCTCTGTCTTCCTTGAAGACTTCTCCCTGTAGCTTTCCAGCGTGGAACTATTTCTCTTGGAACTTATTCCTCCTCTGTAAGGACCACAAATCCAACAGCCTCTCCTCTCCTCGGAGCTGTCTGCTTCCTCTCTCTTCTGCGTTGTCTGCTGCTGCAGCTGCCGCCCTTTCTGTCCTGTCTAAGCCATGCTTATGAAGCTGCTTCTCAGTTAGGGTTTCTCTCACCCTGACCAGGTCTGTCTGATTATCCCTTGAGTTAGTTATTGCATCATCCAAGCTTGGGTGTGTCAGCCTATCCTCTGATTCTTCGTGCTTGCTCCCTCTGGCTGCACTTTGCAGTAACTGCACTTTAGGTCTGTCACTTTCTTTAAAGGTATCAGTGATTTTTCCTATCTCCATAGGTTCACTGGCCTCTGCTTCATCACAAGGTGCACCTGCCGCTCCATGCAGGCCACCCCTCCCCATGTCTTTGTTTTAGAGGCAAACTCACCACTTCATGTTGGACATCCCTGTATGCTGAGAAATTAGATAGTTAAGTTTATTTTGATTTTATCCTGTTGCTGTAAAGAGATCCACTGTGTCTGTCCCATGCCATTTTGAATTCTGTCACTGTATTTGCCCCCACCACTTCCATCAGGAGCGCATTCCAAGCATCCACCACCCTTTCAGTGAAAAAGTATTTACCCCCTTGCAGCTTCATGTTATGCCCTCTAGTTTTACAGTTTCCCCGTCTTTGGAAGAGGTTTGTTTGTTCATTATTTCTCTTTAAGTATTTAAAGGTCTGAATCATATCTCCTCTGTCCCTCCTCTCCTACAGAGTGTACATATTTAGGTCTTCAAGTCTCTTCTCATAAGGCTTCTGACGCAGGCTCCAAATCATTTTGGTCGCCTTCCTCTGAACAGTTTCCAGTCTTTTTACATCCTTTGTGAGATATGGTCTCCAAAACTGAACACAGTATTCCAAGTAAGGCCTCACCGGTGACTTATATAGTGGCATTAGTACCTCTTCCTTTTTGCTAGTAATTCCTCTTTAACGTTTAGTAGACATGCCCTTCCTACTAAAGCAAGGCAGGATTTTGCACTTACAACATGCTAGAAGCAAAGCTGAATGTGTGGCAAGTGCAAAACCCAAAGGGTAACTGCCAGGATACGCCCGCCATGGCCCCGGCACTTATCACAGTGAAAAGTCTCTTATGCTGTGTTAAGATCATTTGCAATTACTGCACTTGCACTTATCACCACCTAAGTAGTTGGAAAATATGGACTTGGCAACAGAAATGAAGCTGGAGAAAGACTGATAGAATTCTGCAAGACCAACGATCTATTCATCTCAAACACCTTCTTCCAGCAACACAAGCAGCGACTGTACACATGGATTTCACCCAATGGATTGTATAAAAATCAAATTGACTACATCTGTGGACGTCAACGATGGAAAAGTTCTATAACATCAACAAAGACAAAACCTGGAGCTGACTGTGGTACAGATCATCAACTACTAGTATGCAAACTCAAGCTAAAGTTGAAAAAGAGCAAACCACTCATGAATGCAGCAAAATATGACCTTGAGAATATACCACTGGAATTTAAAGACTGCCTGCAAAATCAATTTGCTGCTTTAGATACAAATGACAGAGCTCCGGAAGAGTTATGGAATGACATCAAGAAGGTTGTGTTGGAAGAAAGCAAGAAGTCTCTACAAAAGGTGAAAAAGCAAAAACGGCCAAAATGGATGATGGAAGAAACTCTGAAAATTGCCCAGAAACGCAGAGAAGCTAAAGCCAGAGGAGAAAGAAAGACAATCGCAGAACTCAGCAGAGATTTCCAACGTGCAGCAAGACAGGACAAGGAAAAGTACTACAATGACGCATGCAAGGAAATAGAAGCAGAAACTATTAGAGGAAGAACAAGATTGGCTTTCCTAAAGCTACGAGAGTTAAAGAAAAAGTTCCAGCCTCGAATTGGAATGTTACAAGATGCTCAAGGTTCTATGTTGAATGATGCTGAGAAGATCAAGAAAAGGTGGAAGGAATATACAGAGTTTTTAGATGATAAAGATCAAGTGGACCAACAGCCGTTTCAACCTGTACCTTATGATCGGGAACCATTGGTGATGAAAGAAGAAGTTGAAGCAGCATTGAAAGCCTTATCAAAGAACAAAGCACCAGGCATTGATGGCATTCCTATAGACGTATTGCAGCAATCTGATGCAGCAGTTACCATACTTACAAAGCTCTGCCAAGAAATATGGAAGATAACATCATGGCCACTGACTGGAAAAGATCGGTGTTTATACCAATACTAAAGAAAGGTGATCCAAATGACTGTGAAAATTATCGAACAATCGCTCTGATCCCACATGCCAGCAAGATTCTACTGAAGATTATTCAAAAGAGACTACAACCATACCTGGAACAAGAACTACCTGAAGTGCAAGCAGGGTTCAGGAAAGGGCGAGGAACGAGAGACATCATTGCGGATGTGAGATGGATCCTTGAAAAGACTAAAGAATACCAAAAGGATATCTATTTGTGCTTTATCGACTATAGCAAGGCTTTTGACTGTGTAAACCATGAGAAACTCTGGGCCACATTGATCAAGAAGCAACAGTTCGAACGGAACAAGGAGAAACAGAATGGTTTAAAATAAGCAAAGGTGTAAGACAAGGCTGCATACTTTCCCCCTACCTGTTTAATTTATATGCAGAACAAATCATCAGAGAAGCAGGATTGTATGAAGACAACAGAGGTGTGAGGATTGGTGGAAGACTCATCAACAACCTTCGCTATGCCGATGATACTACATTACTGGCTGAAAGTGAAGATGATCTGAAACATTTGCTTCTCACAATCAAAGAACATAGTCTCAAAATGGGCCTGCACCTTAATGTAAAGAAGACAAAGATCATGACAACTGGCATAATCAACAGGTTCATCGTTGAAGGAGAAGAAATTGAAACTGTGAACAACTTTAACCTACTTGGATCAACTATCAATAAAGAAGCAACAAGCAGTCAAGAAATCAAACGACGCATTGCTCTTGGCAGAATGGCTATGAAAGACCTAGATAAGATTCTCAAGAGCAGAGATGTCTCTCTCCATACAAAGATTCGACTTGTTCAAGCCATGGTATTTTCAATAACATCATATGGATGTGAAAGCTGGACAGTGAAAAAGACAGACAGAAAGAAAATTGATGCCTTTGAATTATGGTGTTGGCGGCGAATACCGTGTATATCATGGACTGCCCGAAGAACAAACCAGTCAGTACTAGAGGAGATCAAACCTAAGCTTTCTTTAGAAGCTCAGATGACAAGACTTCGACTTTCATACTTTGGACACATCATGCGAAGAGAGAGATCATTAGAGAAAGACATCATGCTTGGCAAGATAGAAGGTCAACGCAAAAGAGGAAGGCCAGCAATGAGATGGATCAATACAATAACAGCAGCTATGGGTACCAGTCTGTCAACAATGAGCTGCCTGACTGAAGACCGAACACAATTTAGGATAGCTATCCAGAGGGTCGCCATGAGTCGACTCCGACTCGACGGCACTTAACAACAACAACACTGAGGTAGTTGTTAGGTGCAGCCATCCAAACTACAACATTGACAGTGTACACTAAGTATTGTGTGCTAGCTGCAGTGTGCCGTGCATGCTTGCTGTCCACCTCTAACCTGCCGATTCCCCACCCCATTGAATGATGAGCAGTTAACACAAGAATTAGCGTGTGGTAATTGACATGCCAACACAGTATCAGCTCTAACGTGGTCCTGTGCTAACAGTTACCACATGCTAAAATAGATGTTAAGCACTTAACACACTTTAATAAAAGGGTCCCTTAGATAAAATAATCAACATGGTGAATGAACCCAACTCAATACACACCACCATAATAAAGAATTCAAACATTATAGCCATTAATTGGAGGATTACTTTCAATACACCCTACATAACCATCCCACTACTCCTGTTTATCTGCCAGAAATGTCTCCAAATGAGATGGGTCAAGAAAAGCATAGGCATGACCCTGCAACATTACAAAACATTTGCAAGGGAACCACAAGTTAAAAGCTGCACCAAGTGCAACAACCCGCTGTCTTAACGCCCAAAATAATTTACAGCGTGCCTGAATAGATCTTGTTACATCCAGAAAAATATTTAATTTTTGCCCACAAAAGGGAACACTTTTGTATTTGAACAGTAACTTCAGTATCTTAATCTTAGTTGTCTCAACAGTGAAGGTTACCAATAAAGTGTTCCGCTTTGCAATAGTATCTGTGAAATCTTTCAAAAACTGTGTCATGTTCAGACTGGCAGTAGGAAGAAGGGTCTCAAAATTCCCCTCCTCCATGCCAGACACATGAGCCTGAGTAGGTATATACTACATATGAGCAATTTCTACAGGGTTTGGTAACTTAAGTATTTCTCTAAAATATTTAGCAAGCAAATTCTCCGGTGACAGCAAGTGTGTAACCATAAAATTCAGGAAACGGAGGTTACACACCCGGGAGGCATTTTCCAGCACTTCTAACCGGGCATGAACCAACAAAATCACTTGCATAGTACTGACTGACTCTAACTGGGCTTCCATTTGGGGCAAAGAACTATGTGCAGTAAGACACCTAGCATCCAATTCTGTAATCTTATCCACCATACCCAAACTAAAATTGCACAAGGAAACAACCGTGGCAGAAAATTTAACATCAATAGCGCTAATCACACCCCATAAGTCTTTAAGTGTAATTTCTCCAGCAGGCAAGGGCATGGGCAGCAGCACAGTCTCTGGAAGAGCTACTGGTTTAGATGTTGGCACCTAAGGTCCTTCTACCCCAATAACTTGGGGAAGAGTCCAAAATACCATTGAGGCATAGGAGCCCTGGAGCTAAAAGATGCTCCATCGGGGGAGGGTGTAGCGATCTGCAAGGGAACCAGATGCCTATCGAGAGGACCGACAGTTTTACCAGTAGGTGATGGCACAGCAACAGATTTCGTACCCCCTTTGATCTTACGTTTCCCCATGTTCTTAACTACTCAAACTGCCGCGTTCCTCAAATGCTGGGATGTCGAAGGGGCACCAAAGGAACATGTTCCACCCCTTTGATCATGTCCTTTTGGCACATGACTCGTGGGCCATGACCCATGGCAGTGTGGCCGCCGCAAATTTGTAGAGCAGGAAGCAGGACCTCTACACAGAACAGCCGTCCAAAGAACTGCCAGCCAGTTAAGGCAAAATTGGCAGCAGGCCACTGGTAGGAGAACCCAAGAGCAGGTCACACACCCTTGTCCTCCACAGCAAAAGACATTCCAGCTCAATCTCACTTGCCTTACCAGTTGTCACAAATTTGTAGAGCAGTTAGTGGGACTTCTACACAGAACAGCCATCCAAAGAGATTCCAGTCAATTAAGGCAAAATCGGCAGCAGGCCACAGGTAGAACCTGAGAGTAGATCACACACACCCGTCCTCCGCAGAAACAGACAGTCAGGCTCAATCCCACTTGCCTTATTTGACGCCGCAAATTTTTAAAGCAGGAAGCAGGAACTCTACACAGAACAGCTGTCCAAAGAGATGTCAGTGAGTTAAGGCAAAATCGGCAGCAGGCCGCAGGTAGGAGAAAGCAAGAGCAGGTCACACACCCCTGCCCTCCGCAGAAATGGAGAATCTGGCTCAATCCCCGTAGTCAGAGATTTAATTGAAGACATTTGCAGTATCACTTTGAAAGGAGAGGTACTGCTAATAGGTGATTTCAATATGGCAGATATTGACCGGGACATCCCTGCTGTGGTGTCATATAGAAGAAGAGAGATCCTGGATTCTTTATAGGGAGAAATAGTAACAGAACCCACATGTGAGGGGGCCATATTGGACCTAGTGCTAATGAATGGGAGAGTATTTCTGATCTTATAGTGGGTGATCATCTCGCATTAAGTAATCATCAGATAGTGTGGTTTAATATTAGCACTAGAGCTGATAAAGTCCATTCAAAAGTGAGGGCCCTAGGAATGCTAACTTTGCCAAGATGGGACAATACCTAAATTGTTAAAATATTCTACAATTGTTCTTTGTAAAAATAATAATAGCTTGCTATTATTAACGTTTTGTTATCTGTAAACCATCTCTGATCTCTGGAAGAGGCGATATAGAAAAATGTATAAATAAATAAAGATATGCTATATGCCATATTGGGTCAGACCAAGGTCCATCAAGCCCAGTATCTTATTTCCAAAAAGTCATTAACAGTCGAGAACAGTAATGAACTGAAAGGGAATATTTTAAGGGCAACAAACCTTTTTTTATTAGGTAAATAAGTAAATGTAAAAGGAAAAGGAGGCCACTATGGTTCTTGAAAGAAGTAGCTGAAAAAGTGAAAAAAAGAGACAGTGACCTTCAAAAAATAGAAGAGAGGAAGACAAGCAGCAATATTCAAAAAAACTTAGAGAAGCTAGGAAAGTAGCCAGACAAGCAAAGATACAAATGGAAGAAAAAAGGGGTAATGCAGTAAAAAGGGGAGGAAAAAGCATTTTTCAAATATGTTAGTTAGAGGAAAAAGTGCAAAAGTGTGATAATATCAGACTTAAGGGTAAAGGGAAAGAATATGTAGTAGCTGATGAGGATAGAGCAGAATTGCTTAACAAATATTTCAGCAGCAGGACCTCAGTAAACACCGACAAATATGAACAGAAGTGAACTGGATTGTGAACAATTTTCAAAAGACTGTGTTCATAAGCAGCTAGATAAACTAAAAGTAGACAAAGCAATGAGATTGCATGGGATACATCTGAGAGTACTGAAGAAATTTAGGGAAGTTCTAGTAGCTGCATTGTCTGACCTTTTCAATGCTTCCTTGAGTCTGGCATGGCTTCAGAAGACTAGAGAAAGGCACATTTGATACCGCTACACAAAAGCGGAAATTAAGGATGAGGTTGGGAACTACCGGCAGGTTAGTCTGATCTCTTTGGCGAGAAAACTAATGAAAAGACTGTTAAAACAGAGGATAGTGAGGTTTCTGAAATCTAATGGATTGCAGGATTCAAGGCAGCATGATTTTACAAGAGGCAGGTATTGTCAGACAAATCTTGTTAATTTCTTTGACTGGGTGACCAGAGAGATGGACTGAGGTAGAGCTCTAGATGAGATGCACTTAAATTTCAGTAAAGCCTTCGTCACTCTTCCGCATAGGCAATTTGTAGAAAGGGACTTGAAGTGGGGTACCAGGACCATCTGAAAGGGTTAATATGGAGAATTACTTGGAATTCACTAGCAGCCTAACGAGAGATAAGTGTATAGAAGCCAAGGTTGTAATTTGCAGAAGCAGCTCGACCTAAAACATGTGGAGGCACATTTCAAATGAGATGTTCAAGTACAATCTGGGACATCAAAACCAGTACTTCCGAAAAGAAAGACAGGCACGTGAAAGTTCAGGCACAATTCCAGAAACGTGGATGTGCCTGATATGCACGTGTATCAAATGTCTATATAAACATTCCCAGGAGAGCATTTCAGAACCATGACTTCTGATAGCATAATGGTTAGAGTAGTGGCTTAAGATAGGGTTCAAATCCCAGTGTGGGACTTTGTAATCTAAGCTAGTCACTTAATTGTGTACATTCTCTGGATGTTTTAAGGTGCAAAAAAAACCCACTTTCCTGTTGCCTATTCATGCCTGGAGCAGGAATAAACATGCAGGTGCCAGCAGATGGCTCCACTACTTCTGGGATTGATTGGGAAATGTAAGTCCATTGCCCCTCCCCAGATAAGCCTCCTACTGGAGATGTCTGTGAAAGGCATTTGTGGAGTTGGATTTTGACATACACGTGCATGGCTTCAGACATCCAAACCATGACTAAACCTTTTAGAATGACCCCCATAGTGTTTAGCTTGACTTGCAACATGTAGATAAACAAAACATTAGTGTAAAGCATGAGATAGAGTGCTAAGACAAATTTGTACCCCGTAGCAGCTTTTCCTAATAAAAGTAGTACTGTAAGGTAAGGGATTTACAGGAAAATGCTCATTTCTAAATCTGTGGTTCCCTTTCTTAAAGCATTAAATAGTACTGTTATGAATATAATTTTCTGTGTATGTATTTTAATCTCATTCCTTACTTGAATTTAGAGAACAGAAGTCAAAGAACTGAGGTTGAATTTTGCTACCTGGTGATATCCGGTCAAGAGTAGGTCACGCAAAGAGACAGATTTTCCTTTCTCGTCATTCAAAGCAAGGAAGAGAGGATGGAGGATTGTGAGTATTAAGTATAGACAGACTCAGTCTAAGACAGGGCTTTAGCATTTAAGAGAGGCTTATTGCATGTCTTATTGTATTTGTGTTAAACATAGAAATGTTTGTTAAAAAAACAACAACCCTGAAGCAACCCTGAAGCAACAATGGTATTCAATGGTATTCGTGGTAATTTAGTAGTAGTATTTTCTCTGAGGAGAGACTTTTTCAGAGGAGCTTCAATGTTTGAAATATGAAATGGCAGTAGTCATGAGTAGGTCGTCCTTACATGGTGTGAGGCAATGACACATAAAAAAGTTTCAAGAAGAACATAAGTTGTTTGTATTGGAAAAGAAAGTACATAATGATTTATTTGATTGCTTTTCTGACATTGTGTTTTAAAAGGATAATA
Source organism: Ichthyophis bannanicus (assembly GCA_033557465.1). Classification (NCBI taxonomy): domain Eukaryota; kingdom Metazoa; phylum Chordata; class Amphibia; order Gymnophiona; family Ichthyophiidae; genus Ichthyophis; species Ichthyophis bannanicus. Next base: position 65,140,184 of record CM066040.1, read on the forward strand.
TTTTCTGTTAATTAATTGTTGTGTTCTTATATGCTGATTTTCTTCTTTAGTAAGTCAGAGCCGTATTTTGCCAGACTTGCAAGTTGATATTTGAATGTCTGTTCTCTTATCATTGTTAGTATAAAGGCTATGCATATTTGTTTTGTTTATTTTACCCTTGGGTCTTAAGGTAATTTCAGTTGGGGTTTTTTGTGTTTGAGTTATGCGTTTTATTAATTTATTAATTTATTTATTTATTTAACTGTATTTATATCCCGCTTTTCATCGGGTCAAAGCGGCGCTACATTTAAGGGTGGGGTAATTATGTATAAGGGTGGGGCCATCACCGGGTAGGCAACATTGATGATTTCGACATAGGACAGACTTTAGACATGGACAGTATAGTTCAGTTTTCAATCAGGGGTCCCTGATGAGTGATATCAGGGGTTGGTGCACTTTCTGGTGGGGATTGCTTCGAAGCATTCTTGGAATAGGATGGTTTTTAGCTGTTTTCTGAAGGACATTTTAGTTTCCAGATAAGAAGTTGTGGTGAGGAAACCACGGCTGATTATAGAAATGCACAGGAAAAAGGGTCCTGTCACTTTAATTCAGGTTGTATCAAAGGTTTCCCCGGTAACCAGGAGTCGGTGACTCAGAAGCTAGTCATCCCTAAGCCCCGCCCACAGCAGCACGTCAGAAAGAAGCTTGTCCCTAGTCACATGTGCTGGGAGCAGGGTGTGCCTCAAAGGGAAGGAAAGTTTAAAAAGCTGATTCACAGAACAGAAGTTAGTTCAGAGGAGAGCCTAATCCGTAGTCCACGGAGTTCAAAGAGTTCAGAAGAGGGGCCAACACAGAGTCCAGGAGGCAGAGCAAGTAAGAGAGTGTTTGCAGAGCCTGAGAGACAGAGTGTGAGAAATACTATTTGCTGTGAAAAGGAGATTGATGAGAGATTGCCAGACACAGCTGGGAATGAGAGGCTGGTGTCAGCAAACAGAAGGTCTGCACTTGAAGAAAAGCAGGACTGGTTTGCAGGACGGAGGGAATCCCTAAATACCTCAGAACCAAGGCAAGTCTGTCCTTCTCAATGCCTACAGAGGAAAAGCCCCAGAGAATTACCCATAGGAGAGAAAGCTAAGTTTAAGCATAGCCAGAGTCCCAGGGAAAAGAGAGACAGCTGGTCTAATCAGCACGTAGCTCAGCTAACAGACGAGTTGCTGCAGAAGCAGACTTTACTGAGAAGGCTAAGTGATTTAATAAAGAAAGAAAATACTCAGCTCTCTGTGCAGATACCTTATGCCATAAGTGAGGGTGATAGAGAGGAAGAAATGGACACAACGAATGTGGATAATAGTATTATGGATTGTCAGTGTACTATGTGTTTTAACTCTGACGGTGAAGAATCCTAGAAAAGCCATTATAGCTATGCCATGCTCAGGAAGCACGTTAATTTGTGAAGACGTCACAAACTGCAAGAAACAGCTGACTGTGCTGACAAAGTGAAAAGCTAAGTTACATGTTTAAGGAACATTTAAAAGTTTTGTTTGGACAACAAGAAGTTGTTCCTGTCTAAGAAGAAAGCATTTATATGTTTTAAAGTTCTGAAAGTGCCAATTTGATTTCTCAAGCAAAGTGATGCCTATTTTTGTTGGAAGTTATATTGCAAAGCATAATTTGTTCCTGTTGTTTTGAAGCAGTACCGTGGATTAAAAATCCTTTCCATACTTTATGCCTCACGCCTCCTGTGTATGAAGAAACCCTGATTACAGTAAAAGAAATATTCTCTGTCTTGTGCCTAAACCCTCGGATCACAACTCCTTTGCTTTAGGATAAACTACGATTCCCATCAGCCCTTCTGGCAGCCATTACAGGGAGTCTTGTCTTAAGGCTAAAAGGCGACCTCACATGCTGCCAGTCATCTACCTGGCCAGGAGGGGGCGACAGAGTGGCGTAGTAGTTCGGATGCGAAGTAGGCCACACCACAAAGTGATATAAAGTTTGGATGCGGAGTAGGCCACGCCACAAAGGAACGCGGTTCACTGGATTACACCAGAAGTACGACTACACACCAGGAGACGCATACAGTGATTCCAGAGTCGACGGAAGGACACCGGAGAGTTGCAAGCACCTGAGACTAGGAGTCCAGAGTCCTGCAGAGCCGGAGGGTCCGGAGACCTGTCGAGGTCCTACGCTGTTGCTGAGCGAGATGCACCACTTGTACCAGGTAACCCGTGTATAACTAGAGAGAGTTAAAGGATACTGGTACTGGGTGGGGGCAATAGCAGCAGGTAGGGAGGAACGCATATCTTGTGTTAGGAATCGCACTTGGGTGTTGTGTGTTTGTTTTTCTACAGGAAACAGAGACGAAGATGGAAAGCCAAGATATCCTTGCATGGGCGGCAGCAGAGCTCAAGAAGCAAAGGGACTTATCTTTGGAACTTCTAGCGCATGCAGCGAGTCAGACGCAAGCCCAGCAGAAACCGCTGATGGAGCTTATGGAGGCCTGGGTGAAGGAACAGAAGAAACCACCAGAGCCTGATCCAGTGCAAACAGGTTTTTCTTTGGGAATAGCCCATAACTTTGGACTCGGGTCCAGAGAGACCTTTGGTTTGGGACAATTAAGGGATGGTGAAAATGTAGACACGTATTTTGATGCATTTGAAAAAGTGGCACAAATAGCCAGGTGGCCACCCGAACAGTGGGCGGTAAGGTTAGCTGTCTCGCTTTCTGGTGAGGCATTGGCAGCCTACCAAACCGTTCCAGCTGAGTCGGCCAATGACTATTTTGAGGTAAAGAAGGCTATTAAGGATAGGTTTGGTCTAACACCTATAGTATATAGACGCCAGCTTAGGAATGCAAAATTACGCGTAGATGAAACACCACGAGCACTATACCATAGGCTAAAAATGTTAGTGTTAAAATGGCTAGAACCAGAACATAAGTCGGTGGAAACACTGATAGATGAGCTCGTTCTGGAACAGTATTTTGCGGCAGTACCCGAAAAGTTACAAGAATTCTTGTTGCTACAAGGTTGTAAAAACACCGGAGAAGCCATAGCTATGTCAGAACGATTCTTGGAAGCTGAGGTGATAGCTAATGATAGGGCTTCAGCCTATACAAAAACGTCTATGGCTAGGTTGAATGTGACTGGCAAGAATATGCAGAATATTGGTGTTCCCACCAATAGAAGGGTGCGTGAGAAGCGTGCGTGTTATCGGTGTGGAAGTGAGCAACATTTGATGCGTGAGTGCAAAATGAAAACAGCCCTAGTGTTGAGTGACCCTAGTAAGAAAAGGGAAGGCTTTTTACTGGAGGTGATAGTACAAGGCATACAAGTTAAAGCACTATTGGATTCCGGTTCAGACCAATCGATGCTCTCCCAAAAGTTATGGAGGAGGATAACTGCCACAAGTTTAGACACACCTCAGACACCCACGGGCAGTGTGAACATTAGGTGCGTTCATGGAACAAGCAGCACCTACCCTGTTTATCCTGTCCGTATAAAAGGTTTGGGCGTAGAAAGAAAGGTCCCGGTCGCCATTGTTCCCAGACTACCCCAGGAGGTAGTACTTGGAAGAGACTGGCCCCATTTTCAGCAAGGGTTAGGGGTTAAGGAAGGCTTAGTATCTACGCGAGCCCAGTCCCAAGCTCAACAGGTCCTAGAGAAAGAATCCGCAGAGGGGGAGGCAGAGGTTCTACCCTCTCATGAGGATTTGCTAAACATTCCTCAGGAGAAAGTGAGGAAATCAAAGGGAGAGAAGCGCCATGAGAGGCAAATACGCTCTCAAAACAGAGATGAGATTCGGGCAGGTATAGATTTACCTTGGGTTCCGCAGGAACTAATGGAAAAATTTCCCTCTTTTAGCAAAGAACAGGAGGCAGATCCTGCTCTAATATATGCCTTCAAATTTGCTAGAGAGGGCCGGGAACAGTTGCCCAGATTCCAGATAGATCAAGGCGTTCTGTATAGGGAAAGCCGAGATCCCTTTACAGGGGATGCTCGGAGGCAATTAGTAGTTCCAAATACCTTTAGGACTTTGGTCCTAAGATTAGCCCATGACCATCCGGTAGGTGCTCATAAAGGCATTCAGGGTACCTTAGATCAGGTATTGACCCGATTTTATTGGCCCGGAATTTATAAAGAAGTGACCAAGTTCTGTGAAGCCTGTCCGGCCTGCCAGAAGGTCACTGCTATTAGGCCTGTGGAGGTTCCCCTGATTCCCATACCAGTGGTGCCGGTTCCCATGCACCGAATAGCTATTGACATAGTGGGTCCCCTGATAAAGACGCCACGAGGATTTCAATACCTTTTGGTGATGGTAGATCACGCCACCAGGTTCCCCTGGGCGGTTCCCCTTCGTAATATTTCGGCTCGCACGGTAGCAGCCGAGTTAATAAAATTGTTTTGCGAAGTCGGATTCCCCAAGGAAGTGTTGTCCGATCGTGGCACCAATTTCATGTCACGGTACTTGGCTCAAGTGTGGGATGCCTTCGGCATCAAGCACATTAGAACGGCGGCTTATCATCCCCAGACGAACGGGTTGGTTGAGAGGACCAATCAAACTCTAAAGAGCTTGTTAAGGAGGGGGTTGGAAGGAAAGATGGCTGAATGGGACACGATGCTTCCCTTCGCCCTCTATGCCTGTAGAGAGAGAATTCAGGCCTCGTTGGGAACTTCCCCCTACGAGCTTCTATTTGGTAGGAGCCCTAGGGGCATACTAGACATTCTGAGGGATCAGTGGGTAGAGCCGGGAGTCCAGGAAACAGAAATACCCCAATTTCTGCGGGATTTGCGAGGACGCTTAACGCGGGCCTCCCAGTTGGCAGAAAACAATTTGAGGGAAAGCCAACAAAAACAGAAAGTGTATTATGACCGTAATAAAAGACCCCGCCAGCTAGAGGTGGATGAGAAAGTCCTAGTGATGGTAACTGGCACCGCCCCTAAGTTTGAGAGCCAGTGGAAGGGACCCTTCCGGGTGGTTAAGCAAGTGGGACCGGCGACCTATCTAGTACAAACCAGACGAGGACGCCAACAGTTATTTCATATAAACTTGCTCAAACCCTGGCAGGAGCGAACAGCGCAAGGGCAGGTGGTCACCATTACCCAGGCTAGGCGAGGAAGACAAAGCAACGAGAAAAGGTATAAGAGATTTACGTGCTGTGATTCTGGGAGAACCCCAGCACGAAATGTCTTAAGAAGGGGAATATGTGGTGAGGAAACCACGGCTGATTATAGAAATGCACAGGAAAAAGGGTCCTGTCACTTTAATTCAGGTTGTATCAAAGGTTTCCCCGGTAACCAGGAGTCGGTGACTCAGAAGCTAGTCATCCCTAAGCCCCGCCCACAGCAGCACGTCAGAGAGAAGCTTGTCCCTAGTCACATGTGCTGGGAGCAGGGTGAGCCTCAAAGGGAAGGAAAGTTTAAAAAGCTGATTCACAGAACAGAAGTTAGTTCAGAGGAGAGCCTAATCCGTAGTCCACGGAGTTCAAAGAGTTCAGAAGAGGGGCCAACACAGAGTCCAGGAGGCAGAGCAAGTAAGAGAGTGTTTGCAGAGCCTGAGAGACAGAGTGTGAGAAATACTATTTGCTGTGAAAAGGAGATTGATGAGAGATTGCCAGACACAGCTGGGAATGAGAGGCTGGTGTCAGCAAACGGAAGGTCTGCACTTGAAGAAAAGCAGGACTGGTTTGCAGGACGGAGGGAATCCCTAAATACCTCAGAACCAAGGCAAGTCTGTCCTTCTCAATGCCTACAGAGGAAAAGCCCCAGAGAATTACCCATAGGAGAGAAAGCTAAGTTTAAGCATAGCCAGAGTCCCAGGGAAAAGAGAGACAGCTGGTCTAATCAGCACGTAGCTCAGCTAACAGACGAGTTGCTGCAGAAGCAGACTTTACTGAGAAGGCTAAGTGATTTAATAAAGAAAGAAAATACTCAGCTCTCTGTGCAGATACCTTATGCCATAAGTGAGGGTGATAGAGAGGAAGAAATGGACACAACGAATGTGGATAATAGTATTATGGATTGTCAGTGTACTATGTGTTTTAACTCTGATGGTGAAGAATCCTAGAAAAGCCATTATAGCTATGCCATGCTCAGGAAGCACGTTAATTTGTGAAGACGTCACAAACTGCAAGAAACAGCTGACTGTGCTGACAAAGTGAAAAGCTAAGTTACATGTTTAAGGAACATTTAAAAGTTTTGTTTGGACAACAAGAAGTTGTTCCTGTCTAAGAAGAAAGCATTTATATGTTTTAAAGTTCTGAAAGTGCCAATTTGATTTCTCAAGCAAAGTGATGCCTATTTTTGTTGGAAGTTATATTGCAAAGCATAATTTGTTCCTGTTGTTTTGAAGCAGTACCGTGGATTAAAAATCCTTTCCATACTTTATGCCTCACGCCTCCTGTGTATGAAGAAACCCTGATTACAGTAAAAGAAATATTCTCTGTCTTGTGCCTAAACCCTCGGATCACAACTCCTTTGCTTTAGGATAAACTACGATTCCCATCAGCCCTTCTGGCAGCCATTACAGGGAGTCTTGTCTTAAGGCTAAAAGGCGACCTCACCTGCTGCCAGTCATCTACCTGGCCAGGAGGGGGCGACAAAGTGCATTTTGTTTTGAAAACTTTTCTGATCTCAGTATAATTGTAAAAAAGAAATATGTTGTAGCACTGTGATTTTTGGACATGCTCATTTTTGTTTTGGGTTTAGTAATCCCCAGTTTAGGTAATTATTTCAATATTGTGATTTTTTTTATATAGCAAATTTGAATTAGTTTCTTTCTGAAATCATGGAAAGTGCTCCATTACCAAAAAGTATTAATATTCAATGTGTTGTACTCATTGTCCTTCCTAGTGAAACTGATGAAATGTTTTGAAGAATAGTTTTCATGTCATGGGGATTTTAGTTATACTGAATGTTTAATGCTAATTAAGATATACGTAAAACATCATTTGGAATGAGCTGAAATAAATGTATATCTTCTACCTGCAGTTCACTTAAAAGTTGTTGCAAAGTTTTAATAGTTCTTTCTAGAAGCCTTAGTCTGTAAGGATATATTATAACATAAGAACATAAGATATGCCATACTGGGTCAGGCCAAGATCCATCAAGCCCAGTATCCTGTTTCCATCAGTGGCCAATCTAGGTCATATGTACCTAGCAGTTTCCCCAAAAGACACAGGTTCCACAATGCTTGTATTGGGTCAAGCATTGATATCCTGGGTCCCTTCTTAATAATAGTTTATGGAACTTTCCTCCAGGAACTTGTCCAAACGTTTTTTAAACCCAGTTACACTAACAGCCTTTGTTAACAGCCGGTAACAAATTCCAGAGTTTGATTACACGATGAGTGAAAAAATATTTTCTTTTATTAGTCTTAAATAGTTTACCCTGTAGCTTCATTGCATGTCCCCTAGTCTTTCTAGATATATATATTTATGGTAGCTTTCTCTAGTAGGATTTTGATTGGTTCAAAGATCACATGACTGACAAAAGAATGGAATTTTTAAGAAGACTGCTCCTGTAAAAGTGTGACATTAAGAAATAACTTTGGTCTTTGTGTTGTGAAAACATTCTTAAAGCAACTATAAGCTGACATTTTCTTTTGTTTATAATGGAAAACCACTGGTAGTCTTGATTAACTTTATCTGATCCACACAACTGAAGAAATATGAATTTTGACAATAGAATTGATAACTAAAATTATTGTTTTATAATAGGAAGTTTAAAAACATGGAACCCAGGAAATAATTTAAATTCTTTTCCAGTGAATTCTGTAAAGCATGAGCAAGTAAAAAAAAAACATACTTAGAGGCAGATGACTAATGGAATATATTTTTAAACTAAATGAAGCCCATATTAGTGTTGGAAATAAGAATAAGATTACTTTCCTTTTTAAACCTGCCCCACTGTCTGAGTTGGTTTCATTCCTCTTCTGACTTATATTTGTAATGCAGTCTTTTTTTTTTCAGTTACATTTGTCTGCTTCTTTTCTCTGAAGATGGCCTAATGATATGAAGTGATGTGTTGGTTTAATTAATATGTAAAGAGAGATGAGATTTTATGATTGATTTTCAGCAGTAATGTACATAGTACAGCTAATGTTTTTTTCTTGCTATTTGTATGGGTTTGTACTGTAATATTAGATTCTCTGAGTCAATAGATTGGGAAGAGGAATGTAGTGTACCCTGCAGTAATAACTTAAGAAGAAGACAGCACAGATAACAGCAACAACAGCTTGGCAGAGTTGTTTTTTTACAGTAGTTCTGCTAGAGGAGAAATTGCTGAGTTGTTCAAGGCCTTATTGCCCGATTAACACTAAGCCGTGTTACAGAAGCTACCTAAAAAACATAGTTGTGGTTAAAGTAAAGCAAGCTAATTTTTTCTTTTTCTTTTAAATACACAAAAGAACAATTTCTGATTCCATTTGGCAGTAGTATTATAGAGAAATAAATCTGCATGATTATAGCAAGATTGTGTGGAGTAGAAGAGTAGCCTAATGGTTAAGAACATTGGCTTGGAAACCTAGAGACCAGGGTTCAATTCCCAATAGCACTCCTTGTGGTCTTGGGCAAGTCACTTAACCTTCCATTGCCTCAGAAAAATCCAAGTTATCAATATCCCTGTTTAATGTACATGTTTAAGTTTCAATGTAAACCACTTTGATTGAAATGATAAAGTGGTATATAAAACCTGTTAAATAAAAACATTTATACAGGGATCCTGGCTTTCACAGATGTGACAGAGGGGAGAGAACTAACCCCCCCCCAAAAACAAACAAACAATTAACTATACCTTTACTCATGCTTGTGTTTATAGATAACACTGGTCAACATTGAAATCGTTACTGACTTTAAAAGGCCCTTATCTGTAGTATCTTGGCGAGCTGAAAACGAATATAACATTTAAAAAAATGTATCGGCTCTCGTTTTGAAGATATTGCATGTAGTTCATTTTTGATATTTACCGTATTTATCCAGTAGGACATCAATATCCCAAATAAGCCTTGAATGATGTAATATTGCATCACATTGCATAATACCAGCATGCACACATCATCCAGAGTTGATTGCATCATTTTCTGATGCAATGCAATACTACTAGCAGACGGCTGCTGAAGCCATCTGACGTCAGCAGTGTACTATACGCAGTCGGAAAGGAAAGTAATCTGGTATTCTGTAGCAGATGCATGGAATAGTCTCCTAGTGGAGGTAGTAGAGACAAAAACTGTATTTGAATTCAAGAAAGCATGGGACAACATAGAAGATTGTAGAGCTTAGTGGTTCATATGGAAGGGCAGTCTGGATAGACTGTGTGGACTTTATCTATTGTCATGTTTCTGTGTTTCTAAAAAAATGCTCAGAGGATTCAAAGCTCAGTACCGGGCAAAATGGTAGAAACTATCATAAACAATAAAATTACTCAGCATGTAGATAGTCATGGCCTAATGGGAGACAGCCAACATGGCTTTAGACACGGAAGATCTTGTCTTACTAATTTATGTTTTTTTGAAGGTGTGAATAAACAGGTGGACAAAGGTGAGTCGGTTGATATAGTGTATCTGGACTTTCAGAAAGCCTTTGACAGGATCCCTCATCAGAGACTTTTGGAAAAACTAGAGTCATGGGATAGCAGGCAGTGTACTACTGTGGATCAGGAACTGGATAAAAGATGGAAAGCAGAGGGTAGGGCTAAATGGCCAATTTTCCCAATGGAGAAAGGTGAATAGTGGTGTACCCCAGGGAACTGTGCTGGGTCCGCAGCTTTTTGACATATTCATAAAAAACCTGGAAAGTGGAATAACGAGTGAGGTTATCAAATTTGCAGATGACACAAAACAATTTAAAGTTGTTAAAACCCAAGAGGATTGTGGAAAATTGCAAGAGGATCTTGATAAATTGGAAGACTGGGCATCAAAATGGCAGATGAAATTTAATGTGGACAAGTGCAAAGTTATGCACCTAGGGAAGAACAACCCAAACTATGGTTACACGATGCAAGGTTCCACATTAGGAACCACCACCCAGGAAAAAGATTTAGGCGTCATTGTGGACAACATGTTAAAACCCTCCGCCCAGTGTGCAGCGGCGGCCAAGAGAGCAAATAGAATGCTAGGTATCATAAGGAAAGGAATGGAAAATAAAACAAAAGATATTATAATGCCTCTATATCGTTCCATGGTGAGACCGCACCTTGAATATTGTGTGCAATTCTGGTCGCTGTATCTTAAAAAGGATATAGCGATATTAGAAAAGGTTCAGAGAAGAGCCACCAAAATGGTTAAGGGGATGGAAGGATACTCCTATGAAGAAAGGCTAAAAAGGTTAGGGCTCTTTAACCTGGAAAAGAGACAGCTGAGGGGAGATATGATAGAAGTCTATAAATTAATGAACGGAGGTGAACGGGTAAACGTAGATCGATCGTTTATGTTATCAGAATATAGAAAGACTAGGGGACATGCAATGAAGCTACAGAGTAAACTATTTAAGACTAATAAAAGAAAATATTTTTTCACTCAACCCAGTATGGCATATCTTATGTTCTTTTATAAAATGCACTTCTCTGTTCATCACAATACGCACAGAAAAAAAAAATCCAAAATTAGAGCATGGGACATGTTTACTAAGCTCCGTGCTGGTAGCACGTGTGTGGTCTGCATTACCAGCGTGAGGAACCGGAACTAATTGCAGGAGGTGCGTGTGCTCATCCCTTTGTAGTAAGAATGGGCCCAAGATGCTGCTTCGTGCTAGCTGACATGCCAACACACTTAATGCCGTCCACTGAGCTGACATTAAGTGCATCAATGCTAAGAATGGCAAACACAATTAGCTGAGACTTGTAGCATCCATGCTAGCCGTGATGCGCCAGAAAGACCATAGTTCCACCCTATTGCATTTAAATAGGTAGCATGGGATTTTTGGCACTAGGGCCCATGCAACATTTTGGTGCCATACCCAAACCATGTGCTAAACCCTATGCCACCATATTATGCTAGTATTTGTCATATGAGAATACCACTTATAACGTGATCTCATGCATAAACATGCATAATATGACAAGAACACGTAGTTTTATATGATTTGAGGGTCAATGTGCTCAGAGGTGTATGAAGAACTTGGTCAGAGTCAAGATTTTTTGTGTGTAGTTTATCTGTACATTTACATATGCACATTTACGTGTTTATTATTAGTGCTTAGCTCACAGTGGTAGTTCAAGTCAACTTACATTCAATTACGTAGGTATTTCCCTGTCCTCAGAGAGCTTACAGATCTAAGTTTGTATCTGAGGCAATTTGCACCTGCTCCTAAGCAGACAAATGACCACAGCTTCATTTTAGCCCTGATTTCTGCCTGTTTGGTGGAATAATTCTATAAAGACACACAGTCACCCTTGTGCCTTTATTAAATAGGCTTGGAATGGGAATATATTTGGCCTTCACTCATGGACAGCTTGCTATTAAATTTTCTTCCACATGTGCAACCGGCAGGAAAATTTACTAGTTATACATGCATGCTGACTTTACACATATTTATTTATTTAACAGGTTTTTATATACTGCCTTTAATTCAAGGTGCTTTACATAGAACAACAGTATACATGCTCAAGAAAGTTGTGTTACATAGAACATGGGCAAGTCAACTTGGCTTAAATATGAGGGTTATATATCAAAGTGTTGTAGCCATGTGGAGCTGACAGTACTTGCCATCTATCCCCATGTCTTGCTACATTCTCTACAAAGGAAGGGCATATTCTACATGCATGGCAGCATGGTGACAACAAATCTTTAGGGAGGAGATGTGTCCCCTCTTGGTCAGGTTGGTCCTAGTCAAAGAGTGAATTCTGTTTCCAGAGAAAAAGAGGTGGTCTTTCTACTTTCAAACTTTCTGAAGCTGGAAGGAAATCCTGAAATTTCTAGATAAGTAAGCATGCTGTATAGTGTCGCCTACCTCCACACATTTTGTGTGGAGTCCTAGAATTAGTAAAGACTGTAGAGTAGAACTTCATAATCATTACACAAAAACCCAGTATGGTATGATTCTCTGGGTTGCACTAGGTCCACTGGCAGGGCAGACTATATTAGCACCAATGTTTTGGAAGGGTTCAAGACAGTGCCTTTAATCTCTAATGGTAGAACCGCTAGAGTTATGCTGCCAAATAAGGATTGTTTGCTCCTTATGTGACAACTTATCCCCTAGTGGTAGTAGCATGTTTTCCTGAATTCAAATACTGTCCTCATCTCCAGCACATCCACTGAGAAGCTGTTCCACAATATTCATCAGGTATTTACCTTTCTGTAAATACCTGATGAATATTGATCAGATCAGATTCATCAGGCACATATGCATACATTTGATATAACAAATAGATTAATCTGCCCCCCAACCAAAAAAAAACCCCATAGAGATGACAGACTTGTTTGTATACGTCAAGGGCCATAGTTCTGTACCCTTGATTTAAATCTATCATTCTTATCCAGTACAATAATGCCTAGAAGCATGACTATGAACGGGAGGGGAACAAACCAGTTACATAGAGCAAATCTGCAGACGAGTCTCAAATTACATAAATTGGACTAGTAGTGGAGGAGTTACTTGAAGAATTTGTGCGATTGTAGTGAATCTTGGCATGCCATGCTTCTAGAAACAACTCTTAGCAAATTAATAAGTAGAATCAGCAGAGGAATTGGGTCAGAAAACAGCATGCATCAGCAGCAGAGCAACTGGAAAAAGAAGTGTTAGAAAAGAATGTCTGAGATGTATAAGCAGGAGCAGACAATAAAAAAGGAGCAAGCTAGGAGATGCAAACAATGGACTTAGCAAAGAAATAAAGGGAGCTATCTAGACAAACAGGGAGATCTATGAGGGGCAACTAGCTTAGCAGAAAGGAACTGAACAGTGATGGAGGATGATGATGAATGAGCTGAGAACATAATAGACACTAACACAAAGGTAGACCTCAAAAAAGCAGCCATATCCAAGCACAAAGAAGAGACATTACTGAATGGATTCCCGCCTACATATTTAACCTGGTCATGGAACGAAGACTGCTTTTACTCAGCACATAATCAAACTCTGGAATTCATTACTGGAGTATGTAGTAAAAGCTGTTAGTGTAGCTGGGTTTAAAAAAAAAGGTTTGGACAAGTTCCTGGAGGAAAGGTCCATAAGCCATTATAAAAGATGATCCGGGAAATTCACTGCTTACCTCGGGACAATCATTGTGGAATCTTTGTACCTTTTTGGGAACCTGCCAGGTACAGTACTTGTGACCTGTATTGGCCACTGTTGGAAACAGGATACTGGGCTTGATGGTCTTGGTCTGACCCATATAGCATTCCTAAAATCATAGGCCCTAAATCAAGTCATGATTTCACGCATGAGCAATCACCATGACTCCAATCCCCACCTCTGCAGAATTGTCAATACCAATAAAACTAGAAGAGTAGGGAAGACCCAACTCATTCATAGATCAATGAGCCGTCACATTGGCTTGAAATTCTAACTTTCAGAATAAAGAAATCCAACTAAATAGGCCTGTAATTTATTTCATATGACTGATTCATATCAGGATAACATTTGCCAAATTTGAAATAGCAACTATTTATATAATCATGATTCTCTAATTGAAGACACTTGAAAGGAAATAAGAAGCTATAGTTGTCTACAGCAGGCAAAGCATAACAACCAATGCTCCAGATAATAAATTTTATGAATGTATAATCTGTAGCTTCAACATAGGAGTTGTTTGTTCAACACAATAGTAGTAAAGCTTCTACCAGGAGAGCAAATAAAAGGATTTATTGTGATGTCAACAGACCTGAAAATATGACTGTTTAATGTCCAATTTTTGTAGCTATCATTAGAAACAAATTACTTTTAGGAGTAATACCAATTTGCATGTAAAGTAGAAATGCTCTGCATGTTTACCGAGTTATCTGTTTAGTGTAATTGGAGAAAACATGTTGCAAACCAATATCTCTTTAAGAAAAATGAGATATTAAGTATCAGCAATATTCTGGATGAACGGTCCCTGATGGGCTGGGCCATCTGGTGAATTTACTCTGATAATACGCACTTTTTAATGGTAGGCGAGTCATCATGCTTGTGCCCAAGCTTCAAGATTATCTGTGGCTGAAACGAACACAGTGAAGTGCCAGCTGCTATAGCTATTTAAATTAGAAAAACATTATGTATAGGCAGCTGTAACGCCTAAGTGCCCAGTTTTTCCATCATATGGTTTCCAGCATCTGGGCGATAATACCTTTCATCTTACAATGTATACTTACTGCAAGGACATATACTGAAACATAACTGCATGGTTTCCTTGAACATAAACTAAACGGCTTACAATTACAAGATTATCATAGTGTGGAAAACAATCGCGAATATGTCTAACCAAAAGACCTTCCATTGTAAATGTAATCAAATTCATGAGAAAACGAGGATATCACTTCTGAGAATCATATTATAAGGCTTGCAAGAATGACTGGTTAATGACTGAAAAAAAACTGTTCTCCAAGAACAAGCAGGAATCAGTTCTCACATATGGGTGATGTCGGCACCGACAGAGCCCGCGTGGAGCATTTCTCCAGCTTTCAAAGAAAGCCTTTGAGAATGCTACCACGCATGTGTGGTCCCCTTCCCACCCCAAGGGTGCCATCTTGCACAGTCTCCTTTTTTCTGCCAAGCCCAATGGACGCGGTCCTCTACTTTCCCGGAAAAAGTTCTTTAATTCCTTTCTTTTGTCCTGTTTGTGTAGCGGTTCCCTTCCCGCCTCAAGGCAGCAGCATGGGTGCCGATCTCAGCCCCCCCCCCCCTTTTTTTCCTTTCCCGTGTTTCCTCGAGGTTCCACCTCGACTGGCCTTCATGCCATTTTTTGCCCAGGGGTCCTTGACCCCGGCCGGGTGTTCTCCCACCATGACTCCCTGTGGGTTCAAGAAATGTGACTGCTGCAGTCAGACTATTTCAATCACTGATACTCATGACAGCTGGATCCACTGCCTGGGCCCAGACCATGACAGTTCCACCTGCAACCGGTGCCAGGTAATGACCCCTAAAACCAATAGGAGGCAGTCTGAGTTGCAGGGGAAGCTATTTCCAAGATCTGACTGCCCCGGCTTCCCCATCGATGAGCCCCGAAGCCGGCCCTTCCTGAGAGGTACGAGCATCCTCGGAGTCCCGCAGCTGCAGCTCCTCCGGTGAGGCCCTGGAGCCTTCGAAAAGAAAAAGAAGGTCCCAAAGGAGGTGCCTCTGATCAAACCTGGCAAGATTCCTTCCCTAGGACTCAGGCGACTCCTGGCAGCACTCTCAGAAATTCTCAAGGCAGGAGTCCTCTGCTGGCGGAGACCATGCCAAAACCCATGAACCTATAGTCCTCCTCGAGGATGCACTCTCCGGAGTGCCAGCATCGGACCCAAGGGCTTCGGTGACCATGCCGAGTGCTGCACAGACATCAGGCCTCGAGTCCCTCATGGTGGCCATAGAGCAGAGCCTCTTCTCCATCTTGGCCTTACAGTGGGCATTGATGTTGAGGCCCCTGGCATCATCAGCCCTGACACCAGGCCCCCTGGCCTCGGGGGAGCCTCCGGACATTGAACTTGGCACTGAGCACCCCCGGCCTTGGGTAAGTCCTCGGCATTGATCGAGGTCTCGATCACACTCCTCGGGGTTCCAGCCCTCCCCGTCATGTTTTTGGGAGTCTGACTCCCCCGGTCCTCCAGGGTGGTCCAGTTCCTCGGAGCTGCCCCAGGGCAGACTCCTCTATGCCCTCGAGCTCCGACTGGGAGACCGAGGATGAGGCCTCCCCGGAGACCTCCTGACACCAGGACTTCCCCTCCAAGCTGTCTCCCCCGGAGCCTCGGCATCACTCCACACCTGAGGACGTGGCCTTTCATGACTTTGTTTGTGACATGACCCGGGCTCTCTTGATCCAGACGGAGTTGGAGGAGAACCCGTGCACCGAGGAGCTCAAGATCATACAATATGAATCCCCGCCTAAGGAGACTCTCACGGTGCTGGTTCCACCCATTCTTGAGAGACTGCTCCTCCAGATGTGGGTGGTCAGTCGGTGCCTGGATGCCATCTACTGCATTCGGAAAGACCCTGGGTTCCATAAGCCGCAACATCCCCCACAACTTGATAGTGATTGAGTCCTTAAGAGTCAAAAAAACCTACTCCTCAGTTCCCCCCAGCAGGGAAGCCCGGACCCTCGATGCCATGGGGCGCAAGTTCTACCAGGGCGCCATGCTCAGGTGCCGAATACAGGCATATGAATTATACATTGGAATGTACCTTAAGTGCCTGATACAGGAACTCTCTGGGTTCTCGGCAGGCCTTGCCGGGGAACTCCTGCAATGGTTCCAGTCCCTAGCAGCAGGCATCCGGGACTGTTCCAAATTCCTCTTTCATGCCGCCTACAACAATGGGTTTGAGTCTGCAGCCAGAGTTGCAGCCGTGGGCATCTGCGCCCAGTGCCACGTAAGGCTACAGACCTCAGACCTGGAGCAGTGGGTACAGGAAAAGCTCCTGGATATCCCCTGCAATGTAAAGAACCTATTTGGGAAACCAATGTCTGATAAGGTTGCGGAGATTGAGGCCATGGTAGTGACCTGGCAGAGGCTGTCCAGAAAGACCTTGACCCTCCCCAGGAAAAAATCTTCAGGGAAAAAGGGCTACCCCAAGGCCAGCCACTACCAGTCTTACTTGGGGCAGCCTCACAGCCAAAAGGCCAAGGACAGAGGCCTAGGAAGCTCCAAGGCTCCCAAGCCCCAGGTACCAGCTCCTGCCCAAGCGGGGGGAAGCTTTTAACTCCCTGGGCTGGGCCTCCCCTCCCCTGGGAGTCCCACCTCAGCCCACAAGGGGTCAACGGGCCTCTTTTGCCCACAGATGCATTTATTTATTTAACATTTCTTATATACCGCCTTTCATGATATCAAGGTGGTTTACATTGAACAAACTGAAATTACATTGAACAGGGCATTATAACTTGGAGATAACTATTTTACAGGGAACATGGGTAATGGAGGGTTAAGTGGCTTGCCCAAGACCACAAGGAGCACCTGTGGGACTACAAACCCCAGTCCTTCTGGCCCAAGGTTGCTGTCCTCTAGTGGGATTTAAACCCCTGACCCTCTGGCCTGAGGTAACTTGCCTCAACCACTAGGCCACTCCTCCCCCAGATGGGCCAGCATCACCACAGACTAGTGGGTTCTGCAGGTAGTGCAGGAGGAGTACTTCCTACATCTGCAGCAGAACCCTCCAGATTTCTTCCAAGGAGAGCCACCACATCCTCTCCTCCACCAGGCCTTGCTCACCACAGAACTCGCAGACTTGCTCAGGGACAGGGCGGTGGAACTTTTGCCCCAACACCTCAGGGGAAAGGGGTTCTACTCAAGGTATTTCCTTGTCCCAAAAAGAACAGGGGGCCTCCGGCCCATCCTGGACCTGCGCAACTTGAACAAGTTCCTTGTGCGGAAGACGTTCAAGAGGGTCTCCCTTGGAATACTGCTGCCTGGCTCTGCTACTTGGATCTCAAGGATGCTTACACCCACATCCTGATCCACCCCTCCCACAGGATTTGTGGTGGGGGGGGGTCAGCACTACCAGTACAGAGTGCTGTCGTTTGGCCCCACCTCCTCTCCAAGGGTCTTTACAAAATGTCTGGGTGTCATGGCCGCCCCTATGCGCCTCCAAGGGGCCCATATCTTCCCTTATATGGATGACTGGCTCATCAGAGGCAGCACACCTCTCGAGGCCAGTCGGGTCGTAAGGCTCACTATCTGCACCCTGCAGCATTTGGGGTTCATCATCAACTACCAACTATCAACTGCATCAGAAGCCTTATGAGAAGAGACTTGAAGACCTAAATATGTACACTTTGGAGAAGAGGAGGGATAGGGGAGGTATGATTCAGACCTTTAAATACTTGAGAAATAATGAACAAACAAACTTCTTCGAAAGACAGGGAAGCTGTAAAATGAGAGGGCATAACACGAAGCTGCAAGGTGGAAAATTGAAAGGCAATATCAGGAAATACTTTTTCACTGAGAGGGTGGTGGATGCTTGGAATACCCTCCTGATGGAGGTGGTGGGGGCAAATACAGTGACGGAATTCAAAATGACATGGAACAGACACAATGGATCCATTTATAGCAACAGAATAAAATCAAAATAAACTGAACCATCTAACTTCTCAACAAATAGGGGTGTCCTGCATGGAGCGGTGGGTTCACCCCTAAACAAAGACATGGGGAGGGGTGGCCTGCACAGAGTGGCACCTACTCCTGCCATCTTACTCCGGCCATCTTACTGGGCAGACCAGATGGACCATACTGGTCTTTATCTGCCGTCATTTACTATGTTACTATGTTACCCCAAGTCCAGCCTCTCAATGGTCCAAGACCTGGAATTCATAGGGGCCCAGCTGGACACTCTGCAGGTCAGGACCTTTCTCCCTGTGGAAAGAGCCCACCGCCTGATGCAGCTGGCAAGGAACATGCAGAGCTCCAGTTCGGCGCCAGCTCGCCTACTCCTCTGCCTGTTAGGCCACATGGCCTCGACAGTTCATGATATGCCTGGCTCACTTACACATACGGGCAGACCAGTGGTACCTCCATTCCCAGTGGACGCAGGCAACAGGCAGGCTGAGGGACAGACTGAAGGTCACCCACCAGCAGGCAGTCTCTCTCACCTGGTGGCAGTCTCTGCATCACCTCAGGGCAGGGATGCCCTTCCAGGCACCGACCCCTCAGAGGGTCCTGATAACAGATGCCTTCCTTGTGGGCTTGGGTGCACATTGCGAGGGCCAGAGCACCCAGAGAACCTGGTCCCCAGAGGAATCCCTCCTGCAAATCAATCTCCTCGAGCTCAGCGCCATCTTCCTGGCCCTTCGGACCTTCCGCCACCTCCTGGGCGACCTTCTGGTCCTCATACAGACAGACAATCAGGTTGCCATGTTCTATGTGAACAAGCAGGGGGTATGAGCTCCTACTTTCTCTGCCAGAAGGCAGTGGTCCTCCACTCCTTTGCAGTGTGCAACAATATCCTTCTAAGGGTGGTTTACTTACCGGGCCAGGACAAATGTCTAGTGGACAACCTCAGCAGGGTCCTTCAGCCTCACAAGTGGCTCTTCAACTCCAAAATGGCTCAGAGGCTTTTCTACCTCTGTGGAATATCCTGGCGGGACCTGTTTGCCTCCCCAGACAACTTACAACTGCCCAAATTCTGCTCTCCTCAGCCACACCACAGAAGGGTGGTGGCGGATGCATTCCTGATCTCTTGGTCACAGGGCCTGCTTTATGCATTCCCACCGACGCCTCTGATAGCCAAATAAATGCCTTTTCAATATCCAGAGCAAGCACACTTCAGCAATACGCTGACAGTGTGGCTGCTGAAAGGGTAGCACTGGCTCCTTTCAATCTCCCAGTTGAGGTCAAGGAGATCCTCCTGGCCTCCCAGAAGCCATCCTCTATAAGGTGATGGTTAGGCGCTATAGCGCTGAGATGCACCCTCACTGAGTTAGATTTCAAGCCCAAGTGTGAGAGATGCAGCAAGTACTGCAACACGAGATGTATCTGACAGGAGAACGGGTTCTCATTCCTTTCTGTACACCAGACGGGCTTATGCCTTCAAGTGGAGGAGGTTCTCTGTCTGGTATGCATCTCAGCACCATAGTGGCTAACCATCACCATATAGAGGGGAAGCCTTTGGTCTCCAGATTTCTCAGGAGCCTCCTTCTATCTAAGCCCCCTCTCTGCCCTCCGGCAGCAGAATGGGACCTCAATGTTTGAACTGCCTGAGCTATCATTGCTGCACCTGACCTGCTTTGAGCTGGGCAGGGAATCCCCTCCCCCGATAGCTGCCTAGCAACCAATCAGCTGTTCCTGCTGCCTTCAAGACACCAGCTTAGGCGCGGGACCTTAGCTGCTTCCCTCACCGTCCCATTGCCTGATCTCTTATGTGCTGCATAGCCTGTAGGTCACTGCGTGGCCTGGTTTGTAATTATTTGTTGCTTGTATTATCTTACACTACATTGCTATCTCTCTATTGTTACCTCTCTATGTCTTGTATCTCACCTTATAATGAGGCCTTCACGTAACCTCTCAAACCTTATCTATATCCTCCCTAGCCCTGGCTCCTCTAAATCTATCTCTCACACTTTACACAACCCTCCACGTAGTATGTTCATCCGCTCTCGTATCAATCCCATTTATGCTCTCCCTAGGCATTTCTCTCGTGTTTTAAAGTGGCCTTCACGTAAGAACATAAGAACATAAGATATGCCATACTGGGTCAGACCAAGGTCCATCAAGCCCAGTATTCTGTTTCCAACAGTGGCCAATCTAGGTCATATGTACCTAGCACTTTCCCCAAGGGACACAGGTTCCACAATGCTTGTATTGGTTCAAGCATTGATATCCTGGGTCCCTTCTTAATAATGGTTTATGGACCTTTCCTCCAGGAACTTGTCCAAACCTTTTTTAAACCCAGCTACACTAACAGCCTTTACTACATCCTCCGGTAACAAATTCCAGAGTTTGATTACACGTAGTGTGAAAAAAATATTTTCTTTTATTAGTCTTAAATAGTTTACCCTGTAGCTTCATTGCATGCCCCCTAGTCTTTCTATATTCTGATAAGGTAAACAATTGATCTACATTTACCCGTTCCACTCCATTCATTAATTTATAGACTTCTATCATATCTCCCCTCAGCCGTCTCTTTTCCAGGTTAAAGAGCCCTAACCTTTTAAGCCTTTCTTCATAGGAGTATCCTTCCATCCCCTTTACCATTTTGGTGGCTCTTCTCTGAACCTTTTCTAAAATCGCTATATCCTTTTTAAGATACGGCGACCAGAATTGCACACAATATTCAAGGTGCGGTCTCACCATGGAACGATACAGAGGCATTATAATATCTTTTGTTTTATTTTCCATTCCTTTCCTTATCATACCTAGCATTCTATTTGCTCTCTTGGCTGCCAGTGCACACGTAACCTATCCAACCTTATTCACATTCCTCTCCTTTCACCTTCTGTGCTCCCCTTCTCATGTGCCTTATGGAATCCTCACTCTGTCTCTGGGATGCTGTTCCAAGGATTGCAGAGCAGAGATGGCATCCATCTGTCCAAGAAAGGTCAACGCGTCTTCAGTAGTAGACTGGCTAATCTACTGAAGAGGGCTTTAAACTAGATTCGTTGGGGATGGGTGAAGAAAGCCCCCAGGTAGGTGATACATTAAATACCTTTATGGAAATGGGTAACAGGGGTAACATATGGAGAGTAGTGTGTATAAATGCCCGTAGCATGGGAAATAAGATCCCTGATGTTGAAGCTTTGGTGGGAGTGGCTGACTTGGATTTAGTGGCAGTTACAGAAACATGGTTCACAGAAAACCATGATTTTTATTTTATTTATTTATTTAACTGTATTCACCGGGTCAAAGCAGAGGAGGAGTGGCACTATATGTAAAAACTACTATTAAAGCTTTGGAATTACAGAGCTTAAAAGGGAGAGAGGAGGCATTGTGGGTTAAACGAGAAAGAGGGAAAGAGAAATCTATTTGCATTGGTGTGATATACAGACCTCCCTCACAAGAGGAAGAGGTGGACAGAGAGTTAATTGAAGACATACGCAGCATTGCTAGGAAAGGGGAAGTGCTACCAATAGGAGATTTCAATATGCGAGATATTGATTGGCAGTATCATCTAGAAGTAAGGAGATCCTGAATTCTCTACAGGGAGAACTATTCAGGCAATTGGTAACAGACCCCACACGTGAAGGGGCCATACTGGACTTAGTGCTTACCAATGGTGAAAGTGTTTCTGATGTTGTAGTGGGAGATAATTTTGCATCCAGTGATCACCAGATCGTGTGGTTCAGTATTAGGACTAGGGCTGTTAGAATCCATTCAAAGGTGAGGATCTTAGACTTTAGGAAGACTAACTTTGTGAAGATGGGCCAATACATCAGGGAGTCGTTAGTGGGATGGGAACAGCTGCAGGATGTAGAAAAACAGTGGGCAAAACTGAAAGGGGATATTTTAAGGGCAACCAACCTTTTTGTTAAAATGGTAAATAAAGGTAAAAGAAAAAGGAGACTGCTATGGTTTTCGAAAGAAGTAGCTGAAAAAGTGAAGAAAAAGAGGGAGGCCTTCATGAAATACAAGAGATCACAGAGAGAGGAAGACAGGCAACTGTATTTGGAAAAACTTAGAGAAGTTAGCAAAGTAGCCAAGAAGGCAAAGATTCAAAAGGAGGAGGAAACAGCCAATGCAATAAAATGGGGGGATAAGACATTTTTCAGATATATTAGTGAGAAGAGGAAGGGCAAAAGTGGTATTGTCAGACTCAAGGGTGCAGGGGAGGAATATGTAGAAGCTGATAAGGATAAAGCGGAATTGCTTAACAAATATTTTTGTTCTGTGTTCACAGATAAAGAACAAGGAGCAGGACCTCAGAAAGCACCCACAAATAGGAACAGAAGCGAGGGACATCTTGAACAATTTTCACAAGACTGTGTTCGTGAGAAACTAGCTCAACTTAAAGTGGACAAAGCGATGGGACCGGATGGGATACACCCTAGAATACTGAGGGAACTTGGGGACGTTCTAGCAGCTCCACTGACTGACCTTTTTAATGCCTCATTGGAGTCAGGAGTGGTGCCAAAGGACTGGAGAGAGGCTCATGTGGTGCCTTTACACAAAAGCGGAAGCAAGGATGTGGTTGAAAACTACAGGCCGGTTAGTTTAACTTCGGTGGTGAGTAAATTATTGGAAACGCTGCTGAAAGAGAAAATAGTGAGGTTTCTGGAGTCCAGCGGATTACAGGATCCAAGGCAGCATGGATTCCCCAGAGGCAAGTCTTCTCAGACAAATCTGATTGATTTCTTTGACTGGGTGACCAGGGAGTTGGACCGAGGGAGAGCCCTAGATGTGGTGTATTTAGATTTCAGTAAAGCCTTTGACACTGTTCCTCACAGGCGACTTATAAACAAACTGAGCACCCTAGGGATGGACCCTAAAGTTATTGCTTGGGTTAGAAATTGGTTGGGTGGGAGGCGACAAAGAGTACAAGCAATGGAGCTCACTCTGAGGAGAAGGATGTTACCAGTGGTGTGCCCCGGGGATCTGTCCTTGGTCCGATTCTTTTTAACATCTTTGTTAGTGATATAGCGGAAGGGCTGTTGGGTAAGGTTTGCCTCTTTGCGGATGATACCAAAATCTGCAATAGAGTAGACACCCAGGAAGGTGTAGATAACATGAGGAGGGATCTAGCTAAGCTTGAAGAATGGTCTAGAACAGCGATGGCGAACCTATGGCACGCCTGCCAGCTGTGGCACGCGAAGGCCTTGCAGCTGGCACGCGGGTAGGTCCGCAAAAAAGAAAAAGCTGGCTCTGGCTGCTGCCACGGACGCGGCAGCGGCAGAGTGCAGTGTCCCGCGGGGCCCCCTCCGCCCGCTAAGCCCCTCTGCAAGGGCTTTCAGATTCGCGAGGGAGAGCGTCTCCCTCGCGTCTCTGTTAAGCCCGCAGGGGCTAATGGGAAATTTCCCATCAGCCCCTTTAGACGCGAGGGACTGATGGGAAATTTCCCATTAGCCCCTGCGGGCTTAACAGAGACGCGAGGGAGAAGCTCTCCCTCGCGAATCTGAAAGCCCTTGCAGAGGGGCTTAGCGGGCGGAGCGGGCCCCGCGGGACATTGCATTCTGCCGCTGCCGCGGCAGCGGCAGCAGCCAAAGCCCGTTTTTTTTTGTTGTTTTTTTAATATGCCATGGGGGGGGGGTTAGGACTGCTAATGGGCTGGGGGGGTAGGACTGCTAATGGGCTGGGGGTAGGACTGCTAATGGGCTAGGGGGGGTAGGACTGCTAATGGGCTGTGGGCTGATGGGGGCTGTCTGGAAATGGGTGATGGGGGGTTAGGACTGATAATGGGCTATGGGGGGGGGCTAGGACAGGAAATGGGCTGATGGGGAGGGGTTAGGACTGGATGGGCTGTGGGCTGTTGGGGGGGTTAGGACTAGTAATGGGCTATGGGGGGGTTAAGACTGGTAATGGGCTGTGGGCTGATGGGGGCTGTCTGGAAATGAGGTGATGGGGGTTAGAACTGCTAATGGGCTATGGGGGGGGTTAGGACTGATAATGGGCTAAGGGGGGGGCTAGGACAGGAAATGGACTGATGGGGAGGGGTTAGGACTTGAGGTGGGCTGATGTGGTTAGGACTGGTAATGGGCTGTGGGCTGATGGGGGGGGGGTTTAGGACTGGCAATGGGCTGTGGGGGGCTGACTGGAAATGGGCTGATGGGGTTAAGACTGGAAGTGGGCTGATGGGGGGTTAGGACTGGTAATGGGCTATGGGGGGGTTAGGACTGATAATGGGCTATGGGGGGGTTAAGACTGGTAATGGGCTTTGGGCTGATGGGGGATGTCTGGAAATGGGGTGATGGGGGGTTAGGACTGGTAATGGGTTATAGGGGGGGCTTAAACTGAAAATGGGGTGATGGGGGTTTAGGACTGGAAGTGGGTTGATGGGGGGCTAGGACTGGTAATGGGTTGGGGGGTTGCTATGACTGGAAATGGGCTGAGTGGAAGGGGAGGCTTGAACTGCAAATAGCTGATGGGGAGGGAGCTTGGAATGGAAATGGGCTGTGAGGGAAGGGAGCTAGGACTGAAAATGGGCTGATGGAGCAGCTAGGATAGAACTGGAAATGGGCTGTTGGGGGGAGCTAAGATTGGAAATGGGCTGTGGTGGGGGCTTGAATTGAAATGGACTCATGGAGGGGCTAGAACTGGAAGTAGGCTCATGGGGGGGGGCTTGGACTGGAATTGGACTGAGTGGAGGGGAGCTATGATTTGACATGGGCTGATGATGGGGCTAGGAAATGACTAGAAATGGGCTGATGGGGGGCTAGGATTGGAAATGAGCTGATGAAGGGACTCAGACTGAAAATGGATGGGGGAGCTAGGACTGGAAATGGGTTGATGGGGGGCTAGGACTGGAAATGGGCTGATGCAGGGACTAGAAAGGAATGGATGCTGGGTGAGACTGGAACTAGAAGGGAGCTGATGTTGGGGGAGGATTAGAATGGGATGGGGCTGGGAGAGTAAAATGGAGAGGGGAAAAATATTTTGTGTGGGAGGAATGAAAAATCTACAATTGGCCGGGTATTGGGAGAGTAAGTGGGGATTGAGGATGGAGCGGTAAAATTTGTGTGGATGAAATAGGAATGAGGAAAGAGCAAAAGGAGAAAGATTAGTATGTTAAAGCAGATGTAGAGAGAGAGAATGGAAAAAAAGACTAGAAGAGAGAAGAAAGAACAAATGGACAGCAGACGATGGAGAGTTAGCAGAAAACATGAAGAAACCAGAAGAAAGTGGCTGGAGCAATTGCAACTGAAAAAAAATGCACAAAAGGTAGAAAGATATCTCTTTATTTTGAATTTATTAACTGGAATATGAAACCTCTGGGAAATGTGCATCATTAACGTCTGTGCTTTGTTTGGTACAAGAGGAAATTAATTTATAGTTTTATTTCTACAGTGTTGTACATTCCAAGTTTGGCTTTTGGGGTTCCCAGTTTAATTATTGCCTTCCTGTTTCTAAATTGTGATTCCTTGTTTGGTGATGGTCTATGTTCTGCATGTGTAACTGAGCTGAGGTTTAATTGACGTGCTGGCACTTTGAGGAAATTCTTTGGTTTTGTGCGGCAGTTTGGGCACTCGGGCTCAAAAAGGTTAGCCATCACTGGTCTAGAATTTGGCAGCTGGGATTTAATGTTAAAAAATGTAAGGTCATGCATTTGGGCTGCAGCAATTCAAGGGAGCAATATAGTATAGGGCAGGGGTCTCAAACTCAAATTGCTTTGAGGGCCAAATGAGGACTTGTAAAGTAATCCGCGGGCTGCATAAGATGCGGGGCCTCATTTGCATAAATATTTGCATAATGTTACCATACCATGATGCACATTTCCCAGAGCTGAAATATTCCAGTTAATAAATTCAAAATAAAGGAAGTACTTAGCTTCTCTTTAATTTGATGTTCAAAGAGGAATAGCAATTAAAGAGAAGCTAAGTACTTCCTTTTGAAATTCCGACAATATAATAGTCGTTGTTGGAGGAATGTTCTAAGTATAAAAAATAAAATTTATATGTACCCAGTGTAGAGGTCATTGATGTCAACTGGCACATAAGTCAGACTTATATAATGTCCATATAATAGTGCCTTAGTTTGTCTGAGACCTCAGGAATACAACAACAGCAGATGAAATTAAACTAATGAGGTATTTTAGTATTACCTTGGTCAGTTCAGTGAAGTTAATTGCTCAGCCTCCATGCAGTTGAGTAACGTCACTTCCTCTCTCATTAGCCCCTTTCTAATCCCAGCCCCCCCATGTCAGCTCCCTTCTAAAGTCCCACTACCCCCTCAATTCTAGCCCCTTTCCAGTCCCAGCCCCCCCCACAGTGTTAGCCCCTTTCCAGTCCCAGCCACCCCCCCACAGTGTTAGCCCTTTCCAGTCCCAGCCACCCCCCCTAGTTCCAGCACCCTCCCTTCCAGCTCCCAGTAGCCTCCCAGTGTCAGCCCCCTTCCAGTCCTAGTCCCACCACCAAATGTCAACTCCCTTCTAGTCCCACTCTCACCCCCAGTGTCAACCTTCTTCCAGTCCCGGTACCCCACCACTGTCCAGTCCTGTTCTATCCTGTGTCAGCTCCCTTCCAGCTCTCCCTCGACTATCAAGCCCCTTTCTAGTTCTATCCTGTGTCAGCCCCCTTCCAGTCCTGCGCCCCCCCCCCCCCCGCATGGCAGCCGCAGTCCCAGCCTGCCTCTTCTCCCTACTCTTCGTTCTGTCATGCAGTTGCAGCTGATATACACTGCCACAGAAACATTCTTCTTTGCTTCTGCAGTTGTGCCGCCTTAGATGCTGCCAAAAACATAGCGATTTTAAAGGCAATTAGCAGGCACTTCTGGTAGAGCCCTCAGTCAGCTCCATCAGTGGCGGGCTTTTTAAGCTGCGAAGAGAGTATTTCTCTCTTGCGCAGCTCTGCTAAGCCTGCCGGGGCTGATGGGCATTCCCATCAGCCCCGGCAGGCTTAACAGAGCCGTACAAGAGAGAAATACTCTCCTCGCGGGCGGCCCTGAAAGCTGCCGCTGATAGAGCTCAGCTGAGGGCTCTACCGGGCAGATGGGAAGGGGCCGCAGGACAGCTGATTCTGCCGCTGCGACGGCGGCAGCGGCAGCAGCAGAAGACAGGGGGGGGGGGTTTGTTTGTTTGTTTCCTCTCCATCGCGGGCCGCACAAAGTTCTCTCGCGGGCCGCATGTTTGAGACCCAGGGTATAGGGGGTGAAGTACTTTTGTCCACTAAAGAAGAGCGGGACCTAGGCGTGGTTGTGTCTGATGATCTTAAAGTAGCTAAACAGGTAGAAAAGGCGATGGCAAAAGCTAGAAGGATGCTTGGGTGCATAAGGAGAGGAATGGCTAGTAGAAAAAAGGAGGTGATAATGCCTCTGTATAAGTCTTTGGTGCAACCTCATTTGGAGAATAGTGTGCAATTCTGGAGACCGCACCTTCAAAAGGATGTGAACAGGATGGAGTCGGTGCAGAGGGTGGCTACTAAAATGATTAGTGGTCTTTATTATAAAGCATATGAGGACAGACTGAAGGATCTTAATATGTACACCTTAGAGGAAAGGCGGGATAGAGGTGATATGATTGAGATGTTTAAATACCTCTGTGGCATAAATGTTCAGGGAGAGAGCCTCTTTTAATTGAATGCAAGTTCTGCTACGAGGGGACATGGGATGAGGGTGAAGGGAGATAGATTCAGGAGTGATATGCCGAAATATTTCTTTACGGAAAGAGTAGTGGATCCGTGGAGTAGTCTCCCAGTGGAGGTGGTAGAGATGAGAACAGTAACTGAAAACAAAAAAAAGCATGGGACAAACACAGAGGATCTCTAAAGGTAAAAAGTGGACTGTTGTAATTGTTGATATGGAAGGAGAGACTAGATAGGCCATGTGGTCTTTTTCTGTCATCATGTTTCTATGTTTCTAACAAACTTGCCTTTACTCACGACCTGTTTATCTCTCATGCCCTCCACCTCCTCGCCTTAACAGAGACCTGACTTCTCCCTGATGACACTGCATCCATTGCCACTCTCTGTCACGGTGGCTATAAGTTCTCCCACACTCCTCGCCCCACTGGCCGTGGCGGAGGTGTTGGGCTTCTACTTTCTCCCTTTTGTCACTTCCAACCCCTCATCCTTACTCAGTCTCACTCCTCTCTCTCTTTTGAGGCCCATTCCATCCGCCTATTCTCTCCTCTCCCCCTTCGGGTTGCTGTAATCTATCAGCCTCCTGACTTGTCTGTTTCCACTTTTCTTTCTGACCTTGACTCCTGGCTATCTATCTTTTTAGTCTCCTCCTCCCCTACTCTTATCCTCGGCGATTTTAACATTCATGTTGACAACTCCTCTGATCCCCATGCTCGTAAGCTCCTCTCCATTACCTCCTCATTAAATCTTCAATTTTTCTCCACCGCCCCCTCTCACCAACTTGGTCACTGCCTTGACCTGATTTTCTTCTCTAATTGCTCAACCTCCAACTTCTGCAACTCAGTCTTTCCCTTATCTGACCACCACCTCTTAAGTTTTCTTATTCATCATCCCCCATCTCAGCCTCGTCCTGTCTCCACTAATCTTTTCAGAAACTTTCTTGCTATTGATCCCTTAGCCCTCTCCTCCTCTATTTCTTCTCCCCTTTCCTCCTCTCCGTTATCCAAATCCGTTGATGAGGCTGTGACATCCTATAACTTTGCACTCTCCTCTTCCCTGGATACTCTTGCTCCCCTTACCCCACACCCTGTAAGGCGTTCTTCTCCCCAGCCCTGGCTCACACCCACTGCCCGATATTTGCGTTCCTGTTCCCGCTCTGCTGAGCTTCTTTGGCTTAAATCCCACTGCCGTGCTGACCACCTTCACTTTAAATTCATGCTTTTCTCATTCCATTCAGCCATAGCACTTGCCAAACAAGCCTACTTCACCCATCTAACTCTTTCGCCTCTGATCCTTGTCGTCTCTTTAATACTCTCAATTCTCTCCTCAATGTGCCTCCACCGCTGATACCTCCCTCTCTTCCTGCCCAAACACTAGCTGATTTCTTCTATGACAAAATCCATAAGATTACCCTCCAATTCCCCATTACCCCTTCTACCTCACCTTTCTCCCATCTCTCCCCACTAAGGTCTGCTACCCTCTCCTCCTTCCCTGTGGTCTCTGATGATGAAACAGCACTCCTTCTTTCTTCCTCCAAACCCACCACCTGCTCCTCCGACCCCATCCCCACCCGTCTCTTATGCCTCATCTCATCCTCTATTGTCCCTTCCATTTCTCATATCCTCAACCTTTCCCTCTCCACTGCTACCTTCCCTACTAACTTCAAGCATGCCATAGTCACACCCCTCCTCAAGAAACCCTCACTCAATCCTACCTGTCCGTCGACCCATCTCTTTCCTTCCCTTTATCTCTACACTACTTGAGCATGCTGTCCACCTTCACTGTCTCAATTTCCCTTCATCTCATGCCCTTCTTGATCCTTTAGAGTCTGGCTTCCGTCCCTTGCACTCCACTGAAACAGTTCTCACTAAAGTATCAAATTACTTGTTCCTAGCAAAATTCAAAGGTCTTTATTCTGTTCTCATCCTTCTTGATCTTTCTGCTGCTTTTGACACTGTTGACCACAGCCTTCTTCTTATCACCCTGTCATCACTCAGCTTTAGAGGCTCTGTACTGTCTTGGTTCTCCTCTTATCTTTCCCATTGCTCTTTTAGTGTGTGCTCTGGTGGCTCCTCCTTCTCTGCCACCCCACTCCCAGTTGGTGTTCCCCAGGGTTCTGTCCTGGGACCGCTCCTCTTCTCTCTCTATACCCAATCTCTTGGTGCTCTTATCTCTTCACATGGCTTTCATTACATCTCTATGCTGATGACTCTCAAATTTACCTCTCTTCACCTGATATCTCTCCAGCAGTCCATGACAAGATCACTGTTTGCCTTTCAGACATTGCTACTTGGATGTCTCACCGTTGCTTGAAATTAAATATGGCTAAGACTGAACTCCTTATCTTTCCCACCAATGCCTCCCCTCCTCTACCCCCTTTCTCAGTCTCTGTGGTTAACTCTTTAATCCTTCCTGTCTCTTCGGCACGTAACCTGGGTGTTATCTTTGACTCCTCTCTCTCTTTCTCCACTCATACCCAACTCATAGCTAAGACTTGCCGTTTCTTCCTTTATAACATTAACAAAATTCGCCCCTTCCTTTCTGATGACACTACTAAAATGATTGTCCACTCCTTGATTACCTCCCGTCTTGATTACTGCAATATTCTCCTTGCTGGCCTTCCCACAAACCATCTCTTTCTCCTTCAATCTATTCAACATTCTGCTGCTCGACTAATTTTCCATCAGCATCACTTTTCCCGTGTCACTCCTCTTCTCAAGTCCCTTCATTGGCTTCCCATCCGCTTCCAGATCCAATTCAAACTCCTCCTCTTGACATATAAATGCATTCACTCTTCAGCCCCCCACTACCTATCATCTCTTATCTCTCCTTACATCCCCTCTCACGTTCTTTGCTCTTCGAACAGCCTTCGTCTATCTATGCACTCCACTCATACTGTTAATTCTAGACTTCGCTCCTTTCGCCTGGCTGCACCCTTTGCCTGGAACAATCTACCTCTGTCTGTGCGCAATGCGCCCTCTCTGGACCTCTTCAAGTCCAGATTGAAAACCCATCTCTTCTCTATTGCTTTCTGTTCTTGATTCTTGGTTTTGCTCTTCTTGTTTATTGTATACTTTGTCTTACTTGATTGTATTTGTATTTTGTGATCTTCTTGACTAGATTGTGAGCTCTGATGAGCAGGGACTGTCTTTTCTTCATGTATGTACAGCGCTTCGTATGTTTGAAGCGCATTATAAATGTTAGATAGATAGGTAGAATGTGGTGCCCTCCCAGATCACTAGGCCACCATTCAAGCCTTTGGCTACCTGTCAACTGAGACACCTCTCCTGGGAGGTGGCCTTCTTGGTGGCATTGATGTTCACTCTCAGAGTAAGCGAGTTGCAGGCCCTGGTGGCAGACCCGCCCTATACCAGGTTCTATACGAACAGGATGGTGCTTCGTATGCACCCCAAATTCCTCCCAAAGGTGTTATCCGCTTTTCACCTCATTCAGGAGGTAGTTCTCCCCACATTCTTCCCACGGCCACACGCTGACAGGGGGAGGTCATTTTGCATACCCTGGATTGCAAGAGGGTCCTGTCCTTTTATCTACAGAGGACCAAGGCCCATCGAAAAGTTCCTCAGCTGTTTATCTCCTATGACCCAAGCAGACTGGGGCTACCTGGAACCAAGCGAACATTGTCCACTGGGTGGCAGACTGCATTGCCCTTGGTTATGAGTGAGCTGGTCTCTCTCTGGAATGACAGATCACTGCTCATCATGTGAGGGCTATGGCCAAATCGGTGGCCAACCTACGCACAGTGCCGGTGCAAGAAATCTGTAAGGCCACGATGTGGTCTTCAGTCCATATGTTCGCAGCTCACTACTGCCTTGAAAGTAAGTCCTGCAGGGACAGTGCCTCTGGCCAGGCAGTGATCAGAAGCATTCTTGGTGTATAGGCAACTCCTACCCTGCAACCCTTCAGTATTCAGACTACCAGAGTTCTGGTGATGTTGGACGCTGGGGTCTTCAGAGTCTCTTGGTAGGGACTCACCTTCTGCAACTCACAACCTCCCTTGGGTCTCTGCTGCTGCTGTCATGGTTCGGGCCCCAGCAGCCTGGAGTTAGGGAGTCCCATATATGAAGACTGACTTCCTGCTTGTTCCTGGAGAAAGTATAGTTACTCACCTGTAACAGGTGTTCTCCAGGGACATCAGGAATCAGTCTTCACAACCCCCCTCCTCCCCTTGGAGTTGCCTCCTTTACCTTTTTGTTTTTTGCCTAAGCTATGTCATCTTTCTTTGAAAGCTAGGGAAATGTGCCACGCAGGCTCCATCGATGCCAATGTGAGAACTGATTCCTGCTGTCCCTGGAGAACACCTGTTACAGCGGAGTAACTATGCTTTGTAAGACTACCTACTTCATATAGGGGCATGTTTATTAAACTGTACTACTGGGTAATGCAGGTTTCAGTGCATGCCATGTGTACCACTGTAAACATTTTTTGTTTGTTTGTTTGGGTTTTTTTAGTGCTATCAAGTCAGTGCTGACTCCTGATGACCCACATGCCTCTGGGTTTTCTTGGCAATGTATCACCAGAAGTAGATTGCCAGGCCCTTTTTTTCTGAGGCAATGGAGTGCAAAGTGACTTGACCAATGTCACCAGGAGTGCTAGTGGGAATCAAACCCTTAATCTTCTGGGTACGAGGCATTATTGATTATTTCAGCATTATTGATTTCTCGCTAACCCTGAACAACATGAAACACCCTCCAGAGCCAAGATGCTCTGGATGCAAAGGATTCTATCACAGACAGTGTGATTCTGATGATAGGGCCAATGATTTCCACATGGTTTGCTATAAAGACCAGTGGAAGTAGAAATAGGTGGGGGGAGAAAGGAAGATTACCAGGGAAGAATCTGCATTGGTAATTCGCTCTAAGGAGAGGCAGAAGAAACCCGAGGAAATAACTTGCAGTGATGTGTCAAATGGAATGCAATCTATCAGATGGAAGAGTCTGTGCTGACGCATTTAAACAAAATTGTAAGGGCTCATGTTTCCTTCAAGACCAAGTTAAACATCAGGGAGATATTATGGGAAAGCCATGGAAAGGGACTTGGTGAGTTGCAAGTCTGTTAGGCGGCTTTTATAAAAGATAAAAATTTGAAGTTATTGATAGTGCTCACCAGTGGGCATGGAAAGAAAATATTTTGAGGAAAGTTTGCAGATATCTAAAGACTTAATGGGGCCCTTTTACAAATGTGTGCTAAACAGTTATTGTGCATTTCAATTTATTTATTTGTTGTTGTTGTTAAGTGCCGTCGAGTCGGAGTCGACTCATGGCGACCCTCTGGATAGCTATCCTAAATTGTGTTCGGTCTTCAGTCAGGCGGCTCATTGTTGACAGACTGGTACCCGTAGCTGCTGTTATTGTATCGATCCATCTCATTGCTGGCCTTCCTCTTTTGCGTTGACCTTCTATCTTGCCAAGCATGATGTCTTTCTCTAATGATCTCTCTCTCTTCGCATGATGTGTCCGAAGTATGAAAGTCGAAGTCTTGTCATCTGAGCTTCTAAAGAAAGCTTAGGTTTGATCTCTTCTAGTACCGACTGGTTTGTTCTTCGGGCAGTCCATGGTATACACAGTATTCGCCGCCAGCACCATAATTCAAAGGCATCAATTTTCTTCCTGTCTGTCTTTTTCACTGTCCAGCTTTCACATCCATATGATGTTATTGAAAATACCATGGCTTGAACAAGTCGAATCTTTGTATGGAGAGAGACATCTCTGCTCTTGAGAATCTTATCTAGGTCTTTCATAGCCATTCTGCCAAGAGCAATGCGTCGTCTGATTTCTTGACTGCTTGTTGCTTCTTTATTGATAGTTGATCCAAGTAGGTTAAAGTTGTTCACGATTTCAATTTCTTCTCCTTCAACGATGAACCTGTTGATTATGCCAGTTGTCATGATCTTTGTCTTCTTTACATTAAGGTGCAGGCCCATTTTGAGACTATGTTCTTTGATTGTGAGAAGCAAATGTTTCAGATCATCTTCACTTTCAGCCAGTAATGTGGTATCATCAGCATAGCGAAGGTTGTTGATGAGTCTTCCACCAATCTTCACACCTCTGTTGTCTTCATACAGTCCTGCTTCTCTGATGATTTGTTCTGTATATAAATTAAACAGGTATGCAGCCTTGTCTTACACCTTTGCTTATTTTAAACCATTCTGTTTCTCCTTGTTCCGTTCGAACTGTTGCTTCTTGATCAATGTACAGATTACGCAAGAGAACAATCAGGTGTTCTGGTATACCCATGCTTCTTAATGTGGCCCAGAGTTTCTCATGGTTTACACAGTCAAAAGCCTTGCTATAGTCGATAAAGCACAAATAGATATCCTTTTGGTATTCTTTAGTCTTTTCAAGGATCCATCTCACATCCGCAATGATGTCTCTCGTTCCTCGCCCTTTCCTGAACCCTGCTTGCACTTCAGGTAGTTCTTGTTCTAGGTATGGCTGTAGTCTCTTTTGAATAATCTTCAGTAGAATCTTGCTGGCATGTGGGATCAGAGCGATTGTGCGATAATTTCCACAGTCAGTTGGATCACCTTTCTTTAGTATTGGTATAAACACAGATCTTTTCCAGTCAGTTGGCCATGATGTTGTCTTCCATATTTCTTGGCAGAGCCTTGTAAGTACGGTAACAGCTGCATCAGATTGCTGCAATACTTCTATGGGAATGCTATCAATGCCTGGTGCTTTGTTCTTTGATAAGGCTTTCAATGCTGCTTCAACTTCTTCTTTCATCACCAATGGTTCCTGATCATAAGGTATAGGTTGAAACGGCTGTTGGTCCACTTGATCTTTATCATATAAAAACTCTGTATATTCCTTCCACCTTTTCTTGATCTTCTCAGCATCATTCAACATAGAACCTTGAGCATCTTGTAACATTCCAATTCGAGGCTGGAACTTTTCCTTTAACTCTCGCAGCTTTAGGAAAGCCGATCTTGTTCTTCCTCTAATAGTTTCTGCTTCTATTTCCTTGCAAGTGTCATTGTAGTACTTTTCCTTGTCCTGTCTTGCTGCACATTGGAAATCTCTGTTGAGTTCTGCGATTGTCTTTCTTTCTCCTTTGGCTTTAGCTTCTCTGCGTTTCTGGGCAATTTTCAGAGTTTCTTCCGTCATCCATTTTGGCCGTTTTTGCTTTTTCACCTTTTGTAGAGACTTCTCGCTTTCTTCCAGCACAACCTTCTTGATGTCATTCCATAACTCTTCCGGAGCTCTGTCATTTGTATCTAAGGCAGCAAATCGATTTTGCAGGCAGTCTTTAAATTCCAGTGGTATATTCTCAAGGTCATATTTTGGTGCATTCATGAGTGGTTTGCTCTTTTTCAACTTTAGCTTGAGTTTGCATACTAGTAGTTGATGATCTGTACCACAGTCAGCTCCAGGTTTTGTCTTTGTTGATGTTACAGAGCTTTTCCATCGTTGACTTCCACAGATGTAGTCAATTTGATTTTTATACAATCCATTGGGTGAAGTCCATGTGTACAGTCATCGCTTGTGTTGCTGAAAGAAGGTGTTTGAGATGAATAGATCATTGGTCTTGCAGAATTCTATCAATCTTTCTCCAGCTTCATTTCTGTTGCCAAGTCCATATTTTCCAACTACTTTGCCTTCTTCTTTGTTGCCAACTTTTGCGTTCCAGTCACCCATGACTATCAGGATATCCTGTTTGCATGTTCTGTCAATTTCAGCTTGTACTTGTTCATAGAACTCTTCAATTTCATTCTCTTCTGCAGCTGTTGTTGGGGCATATACTTGAATTATAGTTGTGTTGATAGGCAATCCTCGTAGACGAATAGAGATTAAGCGTTCGCTGACTGCATTGTATTTCATTACAGTTCTTGCAAGTTTCTTCTTTATTATAAATGCAACACCATTTCTTCTTTGTCTTTCATTTCCAGCATAGTAGACCATGTGATCATCTGATGCAAAGTGCCCGATGCCAGTCCATTTCAGTTTGCTGACACCCAACAGATCAAGTTGTACACGTTCCATTTCATTCTTGACCACTTCCAACTTCCCTTGGTTCATGCTTCGTACGTTCCATGTTCCAATGTGTAAGACATCTTTACAGCTTCTGACTCTCATTTCATGCGCAGCTACATCAGCAGTCAGACTTCCTGAAGGCTTTGATCCAACCACATCATAAATGCTGGCTTTACTCTGAAAAGTCTTCAGCTCTTCCCCAGTAGCTAGTTGAGTGCCTTCCGACCTGGGGGTCTCATCTTCCAGCACCATAGCACAATTTGTTTTGTTGTAACTATCCATTGGGTTTTCATGGCAAGATACAGAAGTAGATTGCCGGGCCTTCCTTCTGCGCAGTTTAAGTTTGGTGTTGTTGCCGTTGTCACAGAAATGTGATCCTCCGCCGTCAACACTATCCCATTCTGCTGCTGCCCTGATATTTAACTGGTTTTATTTATTTTTATTTTTTATTTATTTATTTAAAGCTTTTCTATACCGTGCTCTTTAAAATCAGTGCAGTTTACAAGTAACATTTCTTTGTACAAAGCAGGGAGGGCCTGCTTTGTACTTACATTGAAAAGGTATTGCAACTTGGATTTAGAACTGGGGCAACTATGTACAAGCTGAGCAATGTCTCACTGAGCTGTTGCAGAGATATGGCATGCTCAAATAACTATGTACAGGGTTGACAGTTATTTACAATTTAGATAGTTGGGCTGGTGAGTGCAGTTACCTCAACCTGACTAGGGTGAGCTGGTGGTGTTGTCAAGATGGGTGGAGTTGTATCATTGGAGTTTGAGTAATGTAGAAGAAAAAGATGGTGTTTTATATACTGCCTTATCATAATATCAAGGCGGTTTACAGTTTAAAACTTAGCTTAACTTAATTAGTATACTGCGTACGCCCATGGTAACTCATACCATGCAGGCATGACAGCATGAGCTAATTTGCATGCTAACCGCACGCCTTTTTATGGGCAGGATGCAGCGGAGTGTGCGCATGGTAACATGAAGCAGCAAAAATGCACATGCTCGACAGCAATGAGCGCTTGCTGCGATGACGACTAATAGTGTAGCTGCACTTAACTCCACTTAACGCTACCTCAAGAGGTAGCATTAAGTGCCAACATGTTACTGACAGCCTGATAATACTGTGGCTGCTTATACAAAAACAAACAAACACTCCCTGTCCTCTTGGTAACCCCTTTTCCCTAAGTCCCACTTGCACACCCAATCAACGCTCCTGCTCCAAGACCCCTTGTGTTGTTTCCTGATCTGAAGTCCAAACATGCCTCCCCCTTCAGCACAACCCTGCTCTGGACAACAGTCTGACAGGTACTTGTCACATGAATTGGCCACTGTTGGAAACATGATACTGGGCTTTATGGACCCCTGGTCTGACTAGAATGGCATCTCTTATTTTCTTATATATATAGGCTTCCCTCGAGATCCTGCATCCCTGATGATTTCTGTCACTAATAGGCACCCAACCTGGATTGTCTCCCCACCCTCCCAACTCCCCTCCCCCTTGGGTCTCAGATAAGGGCTCCCTGGTGGTCCTGGTGTTCTATTAGGCAGGATAGGTTTCCCTCTGCTCTTGCTAAAGCCCTGACAGCTCTCAAAATGACAACCATAACCTCTAGCAGTAGTCTTGCAGTACTACTGCTAGGGGTCAGTACTGCAAGACTACTGCAAAAGAATACCAGTGCCATTTTGAGAGCTGCTGGATCTAGGGCAGGAGTAGAGGGGGACCTGTTAAATGTCTTTATTCCATTGAGCGGGCAATTCAGTGGAACATAACTGGTTTGTGCCACTAAATATACCCTCTTAGCTCAGCCCATTTCCCCAATGCTATCCACTTAGCTTGGGTCATTCTAGGGACAGAGTGAAGGTGGCATCAATGGTGATATTCAGCCGCTAACCGATTAACTCAAACCAGCTAAAGTTAAGCCAAAAAAACCCAAAACCAGACCTAACTTAAGCTGGTTTAGCTATCCGGGCATACTGGATATTCAGACACTGGCCGGATATTGCCCCAGTACTGAATATCTGGGCATCATTTAAAGGGGTGATGGCCAAGCACTTAATCATTCTAGCTGCCCCTCATTAGTTTTATGGGTTATAGTGTGATGGATTTTCCTGACTTATCTAGGGCCACTCAGATTAGGCATAAGGCCTTTTAGGCCATGTGGTCCAAAATTGTGTCCTTGGGAGCAACATTTTTTCTTCAGTTTTATTTAAATATTAAATTTGAGGGTAAGAATTATGCAGGGACCCACAAGCTCCACCAATCCCAATTACAAAAGCAGCAAAATCCAACTCCATCAGCATAATCTTCCTGTGCACCTAGTTTATACATTTTTTATTTTATTTAGCATTTCTTCTATACCGCCTTTCCATGCTATCAAGGCGGTTTACATGCAACAGAACAGTTTTGCATAAAACAGTTAAATGTGTTGGGCATGCAAAAAATGCTATATGCGAGGGAATATAGCAATGGAGCAAGCAAGAGAGATCTCAACAGAGTGAGTTATCAGAGTGAATAAGCCATAGGACATCATCGTGCTGCTATACTGATGCTCTCCGGTTGCTTCAGAGAGCCTGTCAGCTGCAGTACAATGGGAGTCTAATCCAAGTGTTACAGGATCTATCAGCCTTTACCCTTGCCAAAATGGAGAGAGCTGCTTTCCTCTCGAGGATCTGCTAATCTCCATCTTTAAGCAGCCCAGAAGAATACCAACCACTTGACCGGATAAAGAAGTGGTAGGTGGTCATGCAATGAAACACACAGGAAAGGGGGAAACACATGGAAAGCAGCAAACATGGCCTGAAGACAGCAACTTGAAGGGGATAAAATCAGACGGCAAAAGCAAAATCTCCTCTATACAAGGCACGGAGATAGAAACGGTGTACAGCTGTAGATTAAGCAGATGAGACCGCACAAAAAAAGCCCCCAAATAAACAAAAAAATAAGGAACATGGACAATAGTAGTAACTAATCACCCATAGGAAAAAATAAAAATACA
This sequence comes from Ichthyophis bannanicus, assembly GCA_033557465.1. Taxonomy (NCBI): domain Eukaryota; kingdom Metazoa; phylum Chordata; class Amphibia; order Gymnophiona; family Ichthyophiidae; genus Ichthyophis; species Ichthyophis bannanicus. Next base: position 65,178,912 of record CM066040.1, read on the forward strand.
AAAAGCATTTATTATATAATATAAAACCTTTCACAAACAGGTGCACTAAAGGGAAAGAAAGCTCAATAAAGTGAAGTGACAGAGAAACAGGGGAAAACAGATCAAACAACGGTGCAGGAGTTAGCGAGGAGAAGAAAATAAAATCTCTGCTCATTAACATGGCCTACTTAAGGAAGGACTGAGCAGGACCTGCTACAGCTCACATCCTTGCACCTCAGTCTCTACAGAGGAGGTAGCCTATTCACTTGCTGGCAACCCCCGATTGCGCACGTGCACTGTTCTGTGAGGCCCACAGATTCAGTCTTTATTCTTTTCTTGACTAATTGAATAGTTGGCCACAACAACAACTGTAAGACTGATTTGAAGGTATGACTATGTTAGTTAATTGTATTGTATTGTAATGTATGTATTGTCATTCCCTGTGCTATGTAGTCTCACTTCCAACCACTTTGATGTAATGATAAGGTGGTGCATGTCCTCCCTGCCTTTGTATGACCTTTGTAGTATGTTGTGAACCATTTTGATTGAAGGAAAAGGTGGTATACAAAACATGTCAAATAAAGAAAAATAAATAAATAATACAGAGAGCAATACGAAATAACCACTCTGTTTACACATTCTTTATCAGGAAATTATCAGCCTTCCAATGGTGTGAGCCTGCTCATGCGCTATTTTTTGGCTGTTTTTTAGGTGGGCTCTTCCCCACCTGCTGCAAATATATTCTATATGTCCATTCTCCCAATGGATCTTTTCTGATGGCCGCGTGTGGGTGCCTCACTTTGCTGGCGGCTTTGTGGCAGGCGAGATGATTTTGAACATATGTGGTGGTCTTGCCCCTGCTTTCAGGTCTTTTGGTCACTTATATACGAGCATATCACCTGTACTTTAGGCATTTATTTTGACTTTGCACTTGACTCTTGTGTATTGGGTTTCCTACCCTTGGATCTTCTCCTTGCTCAGCACTATCGTCTTTCAAATTGTTTACTTCTCGCAGCTTGTTCAGTCATAGCACGACACTGGAAAAGACCTCGGGCGCCCTCTTTTGATGAATGGATGGTTAAAGTCTGGGATATTTATCATTTAGAAAAACTCACAGCAGAGGTCCATGGCCAGCCTAATGAGCTTACCATATTATGGGCCCGAGTACATCAGATTGCTACTGGATGAGTCATGTTGTCGGTTGTTATTCTTGTGAACCAAGCTTCTGGGGGAGGGTGGGCATTTTCTCCCTTGTCACTCTTTTCTGCTTATCTGCTGGGTCTGAGGCTGTTCTGGCTCTCCTTTGAACATGGAGGATTGCCCTCTGGTCTTCCCGCTTCCTATCATTATAGTATGATCCTCATTTTTTCTGATCTCGACTACTTCCCCTGTGGGCTTCGCTTTCTTCCTCACCTGGGTTGGATTGTGTGGTGGGTTGGTTGGAGGGTGGGAGTGGGTGGGTCAGGCGCTGGGGCAAGGTTGGGGGGGGGGTCTTGGTCATTGGACACTGACTTCTTGGATCTTCTCAAGTGCCTTAACTGACTTCGATGGGGGGGGGGGCGGAGAAGGTACTACCGGGATGTACTGCTGTTCTGATACTTACTGTACACTAACATTTATTTTTGTTGATTGCTATATGTCCAGTGCATTTGGGGAGTTTGGTGTATCTCCTTCTTTGCTTGAGACTGTTTTTTACATTGTCTTTGCTTTTGCTCAATTAAATTTACAACACACAAAAAAGAAAGCCTCAATTAAATAAATTAAAAATAATTGTTTTTTTTGACCCAGAACAATTACAGAAGCTGACCAGAACATGCAGGATTTAAATATTGATACTATTTATTTGTTTATTAGAATGGGGAATGATCCCAAACAAAATGACTCTTGATAGGAGGTGAGAACCACAAAGCAATAAAAAAAAAAAAAAAAACCATGCTTACGCCGGAAGGTGAAGGGTTGAAATTCATTCCATCATAAAGTGATCTTAGAAACAGAGCCACTCTAAGAATAGCAAGCCCAATAACTATCTGGATAAAGCTGGCTGAAAATTTTCTGTTTGGATAAGTTTGGCACTTATCCGGTTAGTGCCTGCTCTGCTCTAGCATTGCTCATGACCCCCCCCCCCCCCTTTGTACTAACTAAATAATGCCAGGTTGTCTGTGGAGATATTCAGCCGCAGTATCTGGATCCTGCCATTGAATATCTCTTTGAGCACCTTTATCCAATATCCCTCATGGACTATCCAGATAAGGGCTTCAAAAATTAGGCCCACAGAAAATACAAGCAAGCAATTCAAAAAATGTTGGAAGGCAATGAACACAAATGCTTGCATTTTGACAATAAGGTTCATATCTATAGTAAAAGCTCAAATGGTAGGAACAGAATTAGACAGTGTGGCATTCCAGAGATATGGTTTAGTGATGTCTATGAGATAGTTCTTGCTGTTGTTAAATGCTGTCAAGTCAATGTCGACGTCTGGGGACCTTGTGCATAGTTGTCCATGTTATGACTATCTCCTGGGTTTTCTTGGCAAGGTGTGTCCAGAAGTAGATTGCTTGGCCTTCCTTCCACACTGCAAGCCTACAGCACCTGGTGTTCCTAGTACTAACCTGGCTTAACCTTGTTTAGCTTCTGAGATCCCATGAGAATTTGTGTACTCAGGGTGGCGTGAGCATAGTTCTTAAGATAATACCTGGCTATGATCTGGTTTAGGAGGCTAGAGATAGCAGAATAGAAGACGAATGGCTCTGTATGTCAAAAATAGTAAGATCAACAATGATCCACTTTTTATAAGAGAGAAATACATCAAATCAACAATTCCAATGGTTATCAATATTTACTTGAAAATGTTTTCTTAGAAGACTTTTAAATATAATGGACCATCATATCATAATTCTGAAGAGGGAGCCTTCTATCTTTAGAAGTGATCTTTTTCTCATCAGTGCGTAGGCTATAAGATCATCTGCTGCAAGTCATTGCACTGTTACCCATTTAAACTCAATATGTATAAGGTCCTGTTATCACTCACTACCCTTCTTACACTTGAGCTCCCCTGCGTTACAAACGCCCTCAACCATAACACCAGCTACATACCAATACTACATTCATTTGGAAGGAGATGGTACGAATTCCCTCACAACACAACAGCAAAACGCAACCACACATCTCAATCCCATCTACTTAGCATTCCCCTTCAAGTCATCAACAAAACGCAAGCTGAGAAGCTCCATCGCCAACGCCTCCTAAAATGTGCATTGATAAATGCCAGATCCATACGATCAAAATGGCCTGCAACCATGGACTTGATTCCTCAATACAATCTCGACATCTGATGGTTACGGAATCATGGTTATCAGATTGTGACAACATCCTCCTGAATCAGATGCTGCCTACAGGATTTGACCTCTACACATGCCACAGGTCCACTCAAAAAGGAGGCGGAACACTAATCCTCGCCAAAACAGACCTCAATTTCAAGCTATGCAATTCCTCCAGCTCAACCCACCTCGACTCCCTCTCTCTATATCTAACGAGCTATGCTCAATCAACCTGCTTTATCGAGCACCCTCCCCATCACCAGACGACCTTCCAACAATAATTGAACTCGCGTGCGCAACATCCACCTCACGCTCTCCAAATTGGGTAGTTGGAGATTTTAACCTCCCATCTCTCCATGACAGCCACTCAGAAGCATTTCTAGACGCACTAAAGGATCTAGGCTACAAACAATACGTTGACTCTCCCACCCACACTAAAGGAGGTAAATTAGACCTCATTTTCGCACCTCATTTCAACACCTTATCACAACAAGCCCTTGAACTGTCAGTTATACCAGAGCCATGGTCTGATCACAACCTTATTTGATTCAATATACCCACCTATACCTCTCACGTGAGCCAAAGACCATCTAACTCACCTAGAACCCACTCAACCCGTTTTCAACCTCTCAACCGTGACAAGGTCCTAGAGAACCTTCAACCTCTCTTGACTAACACCTCCCTCAACTTAGATGACCTAATATCCAAATGGAATGAGAACCTCAGAGCCGCCTCATGTCCATTGCACAAGGATAAGAAAATAAGAAAGCGAGAACATGTGCCTTGGTTCTCTACTGACCTGCGTACATCTCTCATCCATTTACGCAAACTTGAAAGACAGTGGCGTCGAACCCACTCTCCAGAGGCACTTGAAACATATAACTCACACTTAACTACCCACCGTGAGAAGGTAACACTGAGTAAGAAGCTCTACCACACAAACCTATTGAAACGCGCCATCAATAAACCTCATGCACTATTCAAGTTAGTAAAATCCATAACAAGAGAACCAGTTTCAGATCAACCTGCAATGCCGCAGCCACAGGACTACGCAAATTACCTGCAATCAAAAATGATTACAGCCAACACGAGCATAAATACCAACAACCCATCTGTATCACCTAAGGCATCTCAAATAACTCCATTTTGCAACTTCAATACTATATCAACTAGTGAAATTGAGAAAATTATCGCCTCCATCAATCCTAGCACAGCACCCAATGACCCATGTCCAGCCAGCTGGATCAAAGATCTGCGCCATGATCTAAGCCAAATTCTGTACCTGATACTGAACCAGTCCTTCCTAACAGGCTCATTCCCCCAAAGTCTGAAACACACCTCTATCAAGCCCCTACTCAAAAACAGTAAACTCGATCCATCCAAAGTTGAATCATTTAGGCCAATCTCGAGCATCCCCCAGCTTGCAAAAATTATTGAGAAAGCTGCCCAACAACAGCTCCAGCATCATATTGACACGGAAGCACCACTGGACAAATCACAACATGGATTCAGAGAAGCACATGGAGTTGACACAATCCTTACAACCTTATTCAATGATCTTATTACAGGAATAAACAGCATCAAACAAGGATTTGTACTCATATTTTTAGACATTTCCGCCGCCTTTGATTCTGTGAACCACAACATACTGCTGCAACGTCTGAGAGAGAAGGGGATTCAAAGCACAGCACTGGAATGGTGTAGATCCTACCTTTCCAATAGGTGGCAACAAGTTAAAACGGGCCAGGAATCATCAGAGCCATTCCTACAGTCTCAAGGTGTACCTCAAGGATCTTCACTATCGGCATTAATGTTCAATATATATATGCAGCCGATATGTGAATTGATCCGATCCTTCAATGTGCAATGCCTGGCATACGCAGATGACATCCTCATATACATGCCGTTTAAAACTGACCAACCAGTGTTTACACCAATAATCAACTGTTTCGGTGCAATAGCTGAATGGCTGCTGACACAAAACTTAAGAATAAATCATAGCAAAACTGATGTCCTATTTGTCACAAGGAATCGCAAGTTCATACCTCCTCCGTCGCTGCTGGTCAATAACATAGAACTGACGTCCAAACCCACAATACGATACCTCGGCATCACATTGGATCAACACCTGGATATGACAATGCATGTGAAGAATGTAACAAAGAGGATATATCATAAGATCAGAACGCTACGCCACCTCCGCCCACTACTTGACTATACTGATTACCGATCAACCTTCCAGGCACTAGTCCTCCCTCATCTAGATTTTGCGAATATCATCCTTCACGGGCTCTCTCAATCAACCTTAAATCCACTTCGTCTGGCTATGAATGCAGCTGCAAGAGTCCTCTCTGGGTCACCAAGATCTGCTCACATAACGACTATCATGAAAGACCTACACTGGCTACCTCTACAAGCCAGACTCTCATATAAGTCACTAGTCCTGACCTTCAAGGCCATGAATAACAACCCACCGACACCAATTAGCAAACTAATCCATAACACCCTCGAAAATAGAAACAGAAGGACCACTGCTATGAATACCTTAATAGTTCCCAAGATGATGACATCATGTACTAAAGCTACATCGAACAGAGCTTTCTCAATATTTGCACCCCTGAATTGGAATTTACTTCCCCACGAAATCCGTTGCATCAAAAACCTATTACAATTCCGAAAAGCCGTGAAGCATCACTTATTCACAAAATACTACCCAGACGTGACCTCGGACACTCACACTACCAACAGACCTCCAACTTACACTAAACACCTTAATACCTTAATACAACCAGAAAATGGTTAAACTCCATGATAGTTCACTTCCCCACTGTTGATCTGTGCCTCCTACATGAATACACATACAATTTCCACTCGAATTTACATATTTATATAGTAAAAGCATTTATATAATATAATGTTGACTGTACATAGTTATCCCTGTTACTCCATGTTATATATTCCTGTGTTCTCTGTAAACTCAATGTTACCTGTTTGCATTGCAGTATATTTGTTCGATGTACACCGCGCTGATTTTAATAGCGCGGTATAGAAGAGATGTTAAATAAATAAATAATAAATAAATAAATAAATCTCTAAAGATATAATTCTGAAAAGTGAGCATTCTGATCTGAAGGTCAAATATATTAAGCAAGTTGAAAACTGTACACACTTACAGTACAGGGTGTATATCAGAGGGTATTAGGTGGTACATACATGTCTGTATGTGTCATGGGGGCTGTTGGATGGTGTGGGTGTGAGTGTGTCATGGGGGCTGTTGGCTGGTACATATATGTGTGTGTATCATCAGGGGTGTTAAGTGGTGCATGTGTTTGTGTGAGGGGAGGTGCATGTGTGTAAATATAAGCATCTCTCTCCTTTCCTTCATATTCCCCTAGATATATCCTAGTCTCTAGTTGTGTTGTCTGTCTTGACTAGACTGTAAATTCTTATGTGCAAGGACTGTCTCTTACATATCTCTATACAGTGCTGCTTATGCCTTGTAGCGCTCTACAAATGATTAGTAATAGTCATAATTTTCCCTGTCCCTTGCACTCCCTCCTTCTCCCTTCCACCCTATTGCATTATTCTTTCTATTGTAAGTCTATTCCACTTCACCACTCTCCCTTCTTCATTGACACCACCTATGAACCTTCCCTCTACTCCTGTCCCTGCCACCCTCTTTCACTCCCACTCTCTCCTTCCCTTCTTGTACTCTTCCAGGTTCCTGTCTCCCCATCTAATCTTTCTTCGTTCTGCACTTACCTACTTTCCTTCCCTTCTTTCTCTAGAAATAGAAACATAGAAATATGATGACAGAAAAAGACCACATGGCCTATCTAGTCTGTCCTTCCATATCCTTCTCTAACCTCACTCTTTCCCTTATAGGCTGCCCTTATTCCTTCCTCTCTAACCCTACCCCTTCACTTTTGCCCCATACCATCACCCCTCCCCTCTGTAGTCTTCTTCTCTAATCCCATCCCTTCTTATGCCCCAACCCCTCACCTCTCCCATCTGTTCTTCCTCTTACCCTTCCCTTTTCTTGTACCTCACACCAACCCTTCTCTTCTCTGATAGGTAACCACTTTGTGCCAGAAGGAGCTGGGAACTCACGCTGGTTCTTCAGGTGCTGCTCTGTAGGAAGAGCAACACCAAATACATCTGTTTGCTCATGTGCAAATAAATAGATGCATACAGACAGATGGACAGAAAGACAGTTAGACACATGGATATAGCCTTCCCAATAGGTGCAATAGTTATTGTGAAAATTTACCTCTACAAATTAAAAAAAAAGATTTCCAAGTAAATAATCTCTTAAGATATATTGTATTAAACACTGGATTTGATTTGAGAGTTTTTGGAAAAAGGAAAGCGCTGGTTCATCAAGGAAAAAGAAGATGGCACTTCTATCCCATCATGGTCTACAAATCTCACTTACTGGTCATCATCAACTGGTGGAGGAAAGGATCAGGTGTGGAAAGCGAACCATTGTCTTCATTGACGTCAAATTCACACTTGACTGTGTTCACTGGCCTGCCCTCTAGAGGGTACTAGAGAACAAACAAATGCCACTGAAAATCAGCCACCTTCTCTGAGCATCATACAATGACTCAACCAGCAGTGTGCAGATCCAAAATGAGCTATCCAAGGAATTTCCTATCCAAACTGGAATCCACCAGGGAGATGTCACCTCACCCCTGCTTTTCAGTATCATGATTGATGCAATAATGAGGAAAACATTAAAGGACAGATGTGGGGTCCAGTATGATATGAACAACTTCCTGACTGACTTGATGTTCGCAGATGACAGAGCTATATTTGCTGATATGGATGCAGAAGCCACCGACATCTTTTTCCATATTGCCCGCATAGCTCAATCTTACAGCCTAAGAATCAATGTGGACAAGACCAAAGTTATGACCACGGATGGATCACAGGCCATTGTTCACCTCGATGGAATTCAAATTGAGCAGATCCAAAAATTTAAATACCTGGGATCGCTGGTACAGGAGATGACGGTGGCATCCACCACTGAAGTCCTCAGCAGGATTGGCCAGGCAACAGCAGCATTTGCCTCACTCAAATAGTGCCTCTAAAAGAAGGCCAATATCTCCACAAAGACCAAAATTCCTTCTTCCAAACGCATAGGGGCAGCAGCAGCAACAACGGGTACCCCAGAAGTCTGGCGTTCTAGGCGCCTGCCTATTTTGCCTAATGGTTGTGCCAGCCCTGCCTATGGTACAAAGAAACATTGTGTTTCTGCAAAATAGAACATCAGATTCATGGATGCAGTAATAAATAGTGGATCCCAAGTCAATCCATTATCTGCTAAAGGGGACAATGGTGGGATGCATGAACCCCCTAATATCTGACACCAAATTTATTTAGTTATTCTTTTCTTCTATACCGCTCCTTCCAGAGATCAAGGGCGGTTTACAGGGAACAGGTAAACAATTTTATATAGTTTTACATGGAACAGTAGTTGTAACTATATACAGGTAAACATTGTATGCAACTGTGTCAAAAACTATTTACAAAGAACTATAAACATATATTACAATCAACAATAAACAAACCTATTTTACAATTGATCTTGTGTACGTTCAGGAAGTTATTTTCTTTTCTTACGAAATACATACTGGGGGGGGGGTTAATAGCGGTGGTTCTGTCGGGGTTAGTCGGTTGCATGTTCAGTAGGTTGGTGGGATTGTTTCTGTGACTGCTGGGGTGTGGCTCTTAGGAGGTAGGGGATTTCAAAATGCTCGGTGAAGAGGTGGGTTTTGAGCTCTTTTCTGAATAGCTGAAGGTCCTTCATCATGCGAAGGGTTATTGGGAGTTCGTTCCAGAGGGTGGGGGCAGCAAATGAGAAGGCTCTGGAGCTTGTAGTTTTCTTTGTTTTTCTGAAGGTTTTGTGCATGTTGAGAGAGTGGGTTGCATTTTGTCTACGTGTTCTTGATTCTGATGGAAAGTGTAGGAAGGTGGTCAGGTGTGAGGGGGAAATGTTGTTAAGGAGTTTGAATGTTGTTAGGAGTATTTTATATTTTATTTGGCTATTTATGGGGAGCCAATGTAGTTCAAGCAGTATGGGGGTCACGTGGTCAGTTAGACGCGCTTTTGATATTACCTTAGCACAGATGTTCTGGGCTCTTTGCAATAGATATGTATTCTTAAGTGGCAGGCCAATTAGGAGACTATTACAATAGTCAAAGTGGGGGGTGATGAGTGTGCTGACTACAGATCTAAAATCATGTGTGTTGAGGAGGGGTCTTAGGTGTTGTATGGTCTTGAGTTTATAGAATATGGTTTTTACTGTCTGTTTTATGTGAGGTAGCATGGTGAGTGTCTGGTCTAATATTACCCCTAGGTACTTTACTTCTTTTTTGACAGGTATAGTAGTATTGTTGATTGTGATGGTTGTTGGGTAGGTGGCATCAGCATCAGGTTTTCTGGTTACAAACATTGCTTCTGTTTTTTTAAGGTTAATGTTGAGATAGTTGGTTCCTAGCCAGGAGTTGGTCTCATTCATGCATTCGGACAGATTGTTGTATGAGGGGCTGTTAGTGTTTATGGAGATAGCAAGCATGATGTCGTCGGCATAGATAAAATGGTTAATTTTGTGTTTTTTAAATATGTTTGTAATAGGCTGTAGGAATAAATTGAAAAGGAGGGCGGAGAGGGCTGAGCCTTGAGGGATTCCCTGTCCTTGAGAGAATGTCTCTGATGTGTCTTGGCCTATTTGGACACGTATCAATCTGTGCGAAATATAGGACATGAACCATTTGGGAACTGTCCCTCCTATTCCTAGGTTTTCTAGTCTATTGATTAGTATGTTGTGGTTGATATTATCGAATGCAGCGGATATATCTATGAAAAGGAGTAGGAAACCTTGGTTGTTGTCATCTGTACCTCTGATGAGAAAATCCATCAGAGTTATTAGGAGGGTTTCAACTCCATGGAAGGGTCGGAATCCAAATTGGTGTGAATCAAGGGGTTTGTGCATGTCTATGTGATCTTGTAGTTGTAGTTGTATAATTTTTTCTATTATTTTGGCAAAGAATGGTATACTGGCTATGGGCCTGTATGAATTTGGGTCTTTTGGGTCAAGTTTATTGTTTTTTATGATAGGACGAATAGAGGTGAGCTTTAGGGCATCAGGCATGATGCCTTGGGAGAGTGATTGGTTAACTATGTATTGTATGTTTGTGGCGAGTTCGGCTTTTGTGGACTTGATCCATGATACTGGGCATGGGTCAACAGGGGAGGTTGTGGTATTAATCATTGTTATGATCTTAAGGAGGTGCTTTTGGTCGACCATGTGAAACGTTGTCCATTCGTTATTAGTTTTTGGATTTGCCTGCAATGTTGTTATTGTGATAAGAGGTTTACTTTTTAGTTTCTCAGCAAAGTGTGCCGCTAATGTTTGTACACTTATTGTGGATTGTTTGGGTTCTGGTTTCTGTGTCTTTATCAGTGTTTTTACAATCGCGAATAATTCTCTAGGGCGATTGATGGCCATGTTTATTACTTTAGAGTGGTAGTCTCTTTTTGATTTGTTGATTGCATCTTTATATGCATTGAGTAATCTTGTGCATTGGAATTTTTTTTCGTTTGATTTTGTTATTCTCCACCTTTTTTCTTGTTTTCTCAGTTGTTTTTTTAACATGGCAAGGTCCTTCGTGAACCATTTTTCTGACTTTTTTATTTGTTTTTGTGTGATTTTCGTGGGGGCGGTTGCTTCTTGGATTGTTAAGTTCCATTGGTTTATGTTTGTATTGATATTTGGTGGGTTTGTAGTGAGTTTGGGTAATACCTTGTCTAGGAAGGCATCTTTATCAAAGTGGGTGAAGCGTGAGTTGTGTGGTATAGTGTTTGTTGTATTGGAGGTTGTTTGTGAGAGGAGATGGAAGGTTATCAAGTGGTGGTCAGACCATGGTACCTCTGTTATGATTGACGGTGTGTGTAGTTGGTGGTTATTGAAGGGGGTAGGGAGGAAGACGAGGTCTAATGTGTTACCCTTTTTGTGTGTGGGGGCATGTATTATCTGTTCGCATCCCATTTCTGTCATAGTGTCTATAAAATTTGTTGAATGGGATGGGTTTAGTGTTGGGAGGTTCAGATTGCCCAGTATGATGAGTGGTTTGCTTTTTGAAGCTGTACAAGCGAGTTCGAGGATGGGAGTGAGGTTTCTTTGGTCAGCTGATGGGGGTCTATATATGAGGGTGAGTGCAAGGGTTTTATTTTCTATGTTGATGATATCCATGCCATCTATATTATTTAAGTTTGTTAAGGTGTATTGTAGGTCTTTTTTAGTGAGTATGAGTGCTCCGCCTCCTCTTTTTGCGTCCCGGTGGCAGTTAAATACATCATATTGTTGTGTGTGTAGTTGGTTTAGTAGGATTGTGTCTGTGGGTGCAAGCCATGTCTCGGTGATGAAGAGAATGTCGGGTTCTTTATCTCTTATCATATCATTGATAATTGGTATTTTGTTTCGTATGGATCGAATGTTTATTAGGATGATTTTTCTTTTAGTGGTTGTGTTGGGGGAGCCATTTACATTGCTATGTTGTTGGTTTATCTGCATTAGTCTGGGATAGTGTCTGTGGGTATTGTGGCGTGAATTTTGGTTATGTGTGTGGATGTAAATTGGAGCATGTAATATGTTTCGGTAAGGATTATGGATAACGGGAATGCTATTATAAGGGGTTTGGTTGGATTTGTATGAGTAAATGTTTTGTATTAGGAGAGTTATCAGGAGGAGAGGAAGAGGAAGGCTTTTAAGTTTTATGGGGGCCATTATGGGATTTGGTGGGAGGGGGGTTTGGGTATGAGGGGAACCTGTGTAAGAGACCTAGAGGAGGGTACTAATTTGTTTGGTGAGGTTCTTTTTTCTTTTTATAATGTCTTGTGGATTGGTTTAAAATTAGGTAGTTCTGATGAGCTGTATAGGGTATAATTTGTGGTGTTCAGCAGTGACATAGTGCTAGATCTCATGCACCATTTCAGTATTGGTCAATATTGTAGTATCAAGATAATGTAATCCTAGACAAGTGATGTAATCATAGACAGATAATATAAATTATATCAAGTATCGAGGTAATACAATTTATAGTACATTCTAGGCGGTTCTAGGCAGATACAACTATATGTAGCAGGTTCTAGGTGGGTTCTAGGCTACTGGTACAGTTTTCAGTATAGTTTAGTTTCAGTTATGCAGTGGTAAAACAGCAGTGAATTATGGGAAGAGCATAATTTAATAGGAGGTTATTAATGCAGTGTTATATGAGTTCTTACTTTATCGTTGGTCTCTTGTCGTGAAGCAGTCTGTCTTCAGTGTTTTATGATAGTAGTTCGGTTGGCAGGTTCAGCCACTCCTAAGGGCCATGCCAAAGGGCCCTCTGGCGAGGCCCTCAGGCGCAGGTCCGCAAGGCGCGGGTGTGCCCGTTAGAGCTTACTTTTGTGTAGCCGGGGCTGCCCCGAATGGGCAGCCCGTGTCAGCAGGGCGGCTGGAGGTGGGCCGGTTTCTAAGGCAGCTTTCCTACCTCCCTTTCCCCACATGTCCTGAACCTCTGATGCTCAAAATCACATCTTCTGAACTTCGCAACACTCAAAAATCACATTCTCCCTCCCCCTAAATACCCCTAACATTCAAAAGCACACCCTCATCTTCCCAACCCCCTAAACAACTACCAGACGTTTCCCTGGTGGTTAGTGGAGGAAGAAGGAGTCACTCCTAATCCATTGGTTGCTGAGTTCAAAATGGCACTGGTTGACCCCTAGTGGTAGTCTCAAGGTATTATCTCTAGGGGCTTAAGCTGCCAAATGAGGGCACACAGGACCTCTGAAAATTCAGTACAGGGAGCAAGCCGTGAATGAGGAGATTTTCTTACCTGTACAGACAGGAGCAATTGTAAGTCGCTATCTGTACAGTTTAGTGGTTTAAGCTAGGACAGTATTTTTTCTGTCCTAACTTAAATTGTTTAACTATATGCATTGTGACTGAAGATCACTGCTATACTGTACATATAGCCGCTGGTGACAGATGCTCTTCACATTTATTCAGCATCACCACCTATCTGGATAGTAGTGCTGGATATATGTGTGCTTTTAAATGCTTTTAAAAAGATCACCCTCACTGCCATGGCTAAACATTCACCCATATCTCCTTAGACACACACAAATGTTCAATATTCAAAACGAGATATATGTTACCAGCTTTTGGTAAGTGTATAAGTCGCTCAACTGCCAATATTAAAAGCGCTATATGTATTCATGTATTTATTAGGATTATTAACCGCCTTCATGAAGAGATTCACCCAAGGACAGTGCTAGCAGGAAATCTAACTGCTCCAGCACTATCTATACATTTACTGGACAGAGTTATGACAGAGCGAGTAAGGGAATACTGAATTATTCCTAGTCTATTTTAATAAAAGCACAATCATTTATGTGTCTCTATAAAACACTAAGGGGATCATTTACTAAACGGCGTTGGCTGACAATGCATGGCGAGAGCTGCATGCATGTTGGGATACGCACTGCCAGATAGCGTAAGGCATGAGTTAGTGCGGGATGATTCCCGCGCTGTCTAACCCATGTTAGGGTAGCAAGTGGGCAGAGTAGGGGAAGAAAGTGGGTGTGGTGTGGTCTGTGCAGTTAGCGCGGGGTTCACATCTCGTACTAACTGCATTAGCGCGGGATCACCTAACACTGCCTCAATAGACATTAAGTGCACCTGTTGCTAACGTGCAGTATGCTGGCTTTGTGTTAACTAATGGGGAATACTTTTCTTTATTCTTTTTTTTTAATTTTTCTTTATAAATTTAACTAATTACAACACACAATTATTGGTGTTACACTTAACGCGCCATAGTTGCAGCTCTGTTAGTCAAAGGGCCCCTAAGGGTAAATGGCAGAAATCATGGCTATTCGAGGCCTAGTATTTATGTCTGTTCAAGAGCTGGTGTAAATGTAAACAAGTATAATCTGTGCAATCACATGAATTTTATAAAGAAAACATGTAATTTATGACTCCACCCAATGAATGCCATTGAGTCAATGCCAACTCTTGGTGACCCAGCAGTCCCTGGATTTTCTTGACAAGGTGTGACCAAAAGATTTCCAGATCTTTCTTCCGAGACAATGTAGGATAAATTTACCTTTCCCAAGGCCACAAGGAGCGCTAGGGGAATTGAACCCTAGTCTGAGTCATCAAACTGCTGCTCTAAACACTAGGCTACTCCTCCACTCTGACTCCACCCACAGTCCATTCATCCTCTGACCCTGTACACACCTACACTTCCACTCCATAGAGTATTGTAACACCGAAAATGTGCCCTGTAACTTTAAGACACAAAAAGCTGAAGAGTACGGCACAGACTCTGACAGAAAGGGAGAGAAAAAGCTTCCTAGTTGCTATAGGCAACCAGAGCAGGCTGAGGCACGAGACCTGAAGGCACGCCCAGCCAACAGACACTCCCCAAACACTGAGGGAAACACTCTGCACATGTGCAGGAAAACGCCCATAACTCTGCATAAGAAAGCAGGCAGGCAAACAGAGTTAGTTGGAGTTCGAGTGCAGGAGCAGGAACAGGCCAGAGCTTGGGAGCAGGCCAGAAAGGAGAATCCTTATTATGCTCGAGTCCAGGAGAGAGAGAATCCAGGAAGAGAGGCTGAATGTGATTCCTGTATGATCTCTGACGAAGGTTTTGATGACACAGAAGCTGCAAGCGCTTGTGAAGCCTGGCAGGTTAGAGAGAACCAAAAACCCTTCAACAAAAGGTCAGAGTATTGTCAGCCTAACCCTGTGTATTCTGAGGCCTGGAATAAGAAGCCAAGAAGGGCTGGGAGACATAACAGGCAGTTATTCTCCAACAGTGAGTTTAACCATAGAAAACCCTTTGCTAATGAAAGCCAGAAGCTTTTAAGGTATTCACATCCTTATAATAGAGATAGTGAACTGCTTCAGGATATTTGTATGAGAGCAGAGCCTGAATGTTTGTATGAGAAGCCTGGCAGCAAACTGACAAGAGCAAGGTGTAACAGAAAAGCTGAAAAGCAGTTTTATCAAGGCTCAGATAATTATCTCCCTAACCAGGAAGAGAGTTTTGAAGAGAGACCAGTCACTGACTGGAGGAGGTTACAAACTCTCTGCCAGAGGGAAGACGAGTCACTTGAGGAGCCCATGTGTACTGACCAGAATGAAGGTTTATCTTATGAGGAAAAGATGGACTGTTCTCTAGTGATGACTGAAGAGACCTCTCTGCGCTGAGAGCTAATAAGCCTGCTAGAGAGACAGGTCTGCACAGTGGAAACTGCCCAGGTGTTTACCTTGATGATATATTTTGTTTTGTCATTTGATTTGTGAAGCAAGAAGCTACTTTTCTTTATCCATTTGTTTATACCAGAAGTATGGTTATCTTTTGAGTTTGGAAGTGTATTATTTTTGAAAGTCCAGCAAAACCCGGGAGGGGAATAAATCCTTGTTTAAACCTGACCCTCGACTTGCAACTACACTTTCTTTTTATAGAAAGGTCAGGGCCAGTAGTGCACTAAGCTAAATAACAATAGTTTAGCCTCTGCTGGTGACATATAAAATGGCGTAGCACGTTGGATTTTTGAAAAAAAAAAAAAAGCAATACTACTGCCAAAGTTTTTTCAAAAGAGAAACAGATTGGAAGAAGAAAAAAAAAAACTCACAGCAGCAAAGGAAATCCTGAGAGGAAGAAAATCCTGATACTAAGAGGACATCCACAAGCTGACCGGACGGAGGTGCAGAGAACCTTTCTCAAAATAAGATCCTTCACCGTGCTAAGGTACAAGTGGCTGGGCACGGGTGGTAAGGATTGTGGAGAAAGGGGGAGAGAGATATCTGGATAAAAGCAGATAGGGAGAAAGAACTTTATTGTGTGCCGCACTTGGTGGGCCCTCTGTGTTTTTTTCTCGCCTATACAGGTATACCACAAGCGCCAAGATGGATTCCAAAGAACTGATGAAATGGATGGAAGAGCAGTGGAAGGCACAAAGTGAGCTGGCACGACAGGCCCAGGACAGGACTATGGCAGCACTGGCTGCGCAACAAAAGCCCCTGTTGGACTTGGTGACCACGCTACTACAGCGGACATCCACTACTACAGCTGCGGAGGAAAGTGTACCGGTACCAACGGCGGTAGGAGTACAACACTATGGTGCATTGGCACTAGGACCTTTACAAAAAAGTGATAACTTTGATGATTATTCGGACGCATTCGAGCGAATCGCTCAGGCGGCTAAATGGCCCCTAGACCAATGGGCAGTCCGATTTGCCATGTCGTTAACTGGAGAGGCATTGGCGGCCTATAAGGCGATGCCCGCTGGCCTAGTGACCAGTTACCCAGATGTAAAACTGGCAGTTCAAGATAGGCTAGGTTTAACCCCTACACATTATCGCCGACTTTTTAGGGAGGCAAGGCTCTTGCCCCAGGAGACACCTAAAGCTTTAATGCAGAGGTTGAAAGGTTTAGCAGCAAAGTGGTTGGCTCCAGAAAGGGCCACGATAGAAACTTTAATGGATGCGGTGCTGCTAGAGCAGTATTTTGAAGCTGTACCCGCCGAAGTAAAAGCTTTCCTGCTGTTACAAAAATGTCAATCCACTAGAGAAGCAGCGGAAATGACCGAATGCTATTTTGAAGCTGCATTGGCCGGAGCTTCTAGTAATAGTATGATGCGGGTAACAGGCATGGGAAGGATGCCTGGTATAAGGAAAGCTTATGCTTCTACGGTCTCAAAAGAAAATGTAAAAAGCTATAATAATCTGATAAGATGTTTCCACTGTGGAAAAAATGGTCATGTATATAGGGACTGTAAAGAACACATAGCCCTTGTATCAGGGAGAGAAATACACGGTGGGGAGGAGTTTATTATAGATGTCCAAGTGGAGGGTATAGATGCGGTGGCACTCCTGGATTCTGGGGCAGACCAGAGTATGGTCTCCCAGGAAATGTGGCAGGCCATTCAGGCCCACAATCCTACCCAGTGGGATAGTACGGATGGTCGTGTGAAAGTGCGATGTGTGCATGGTGCTTCCTCTTTTTACCCGATATATGACATGAGTGTGAATGGGTTGAATACCAGAGGAAAGGTACACATGGCAGTTGTCCCCCGACTTCCCTTTAAGGTGGTCCTAGGCCGTGACTGGCCCCCGTTTAAGGAGGAATTGGGGAAAGGCCTTGAGGGGAAAGTAGGCCCCGAAGAACCACTAAGGGGAGAGGTATCGTCCGAAACCCCCATAACTGAAGCCATTGCACAAAAGATCCCAAGTGCTTTATTTGGGAAACCCCGGGTGGAAGGGAAAACCCCAATTAAAAAAGGGTTTGTGTTGCACTTCACGAAAACATCCCAGCAGGTAAAGAGTCCCCAAAGAGCTACTGAAGCCTCAGCGGGCTATGACCTTTTCAGCAATGAGGATACAGTAGTCCCCAAGAGAGGGAAAGCCCTCGTGGATACCGGGTTGAGTATTCAAATCCCCGAAGGATGTTATGGCCGCATAGCACCGCGGTCTGGCCTAGCGGTCAATCATTCAATTGACATTGGGGCCGGGGTAATAGACCCGGATTATCGGGGGGTGGTCAAGGCCCTACTGTTTAACTTCGGGGAAGAAGATTTCATAATAAAAAAGGGTGAAAGAATAGCCCAGTTGATATGTGAACGGGTGGGCTTCCCGGTATTGTTAGAGACATCCTCATTACCCTCTACAGGCCGTGGGTCTGGGGGGTTTGGCTCCACAGGCAGAAAAGATGTTAAGGGCTTAGCAGCCATCGCTGAGGAAAGGAAAGAGGAGGACTTAGGCCCTCAGCTCTCAGATTGGAGGGAACAACCCGAAATACGTACAGGTACTGACCTGTCTGAACATCAGCAGGTAGAGTTAGCCCGGCTATTAAGGAAATTCTCCGATGTTTTGACAGCGGTGCCCGGTGAAACACGCCTGGTAGCCCATGAGGTCATTACAGTTCCGGGGAAAGTTATTAGACAACGCCCCTATAGGTTGCCAGAGGCGAAGCAAAACGAGGTCATTGCCCAAGTCAAGGAAATGGTGGAAATGGGGGTGATCGAGGAATCTCATAGTCCTTGGTCTAGCCCAATAGTCCTCGTCCCAAAACCGGATGGCTCCCTTCGTTTTTGTATTGATTTTAGGCAGGTAAATGCGATCTCACAGTTTGACGCATACCCCATGCCAAGAATCGACGATCTGTTAGATCGGCTAGGGCAGGCCCGGTTTCTAACAACCCTCGATTTAACCAAGGGTTATTGGCAAATCCCCTTGACGAGGGATTCGAAGCCAAAAACAGCTTTTTCCACCCCTTTAGGCCTATACCAGTTTAGGCGTATGCCATTTGGGCTACAGGGCGCAGCGGCAACGTGCCAGCGTCTTATTGACCAGGTCCTAAGGCCACATCAAGATTACGCGTTGGCCTATATGGATGACGTTATTATCCATAGCGGCACCTGGCTAGAACACCTATCACGGGTAGAGGCGGTATTAAACGCCATTCGAAAAGCGGGTCTCACTTTGACCCCTAACACATGTCTTTTTGCGGCTAAGGAAGCCAAATACCTGGGTCATTTAGTTGGGAATGGGATGGTAAAGCCTCTAGCGGACAAAATAGAGAGTGTCCGGAACTTCCCACGACCGGTAGAAAAGAAGCATGTCCGCAGCTTCTTGGGCCTAATCGGCTACTACCGGCGGTTTATCCCCAGGTTTGCGGAGGAGAGCAGCCTTTTTACAGACATGATTAGGAAAAATGCCCCAAATAAAGTGCATTGGACTCCCGAGGCCGAGGAGACTTTTATCGCTCTTAAAGAGAAGTT
Organism: Ichthyophis bannanicus; assembly: GCA_033557465.1. NCBI lineage: Eukaryota > Metazoa > Chordata > Amphibia > Gymnophiona > Ichthyophiidae > Ichthyophis > Ichthyophis bannanicus. The sequence goes on from CM066040.1 coordinate 65,198,048, forward strand.
GTGTAAAGCTCCTGTATTAAAGGGAGTTGACTTCCGGCTTCCATTCATTATCCAGACAGACACTTCTGAGACTGGACTGGGGGCAGTTATGTCCCAGAAATTTGATGGTGTAGAACACCCGATTACCTACTTAAGTAGGAAACTGTCCAATGCGGAGCGGAAGTATTCTACTGTAGAAAGGGAATGCTTAGCCATCAAATGGGCGGTAGAAGCATTGCGATATTATGTGACAGGGCGAAAATTTATATTAATAACAGATCATGCACCGTTAAAATGGCTAAGCCAAATGCGCAACAATAATGCACGACTGACGCGCTGGCATTTAGCTTTGCAAGCCTTTAGTTTTGAGGTACAGCACCGTGCAGGGAAGCTGCATGGTAATGCGGATGCGTTGAGCAGAATTACGCGCTGTCCGACGGGGACGTCAGCAGCTCGTAATGTCTTAAGAAGGGGGATGTGTAACACCGAAAATGTGCCCTGTAACTTTAAGACACAAAAAGCTGAAGAGTACGGCACAGACTCTGACAGAAAGGGAGAGAAAAAGCTTCCTAGTTGCTATAGGCAACCAGAGCAGGCTGAGGCACGAGACCTGAAGGCACGCCCAGCCAACAGACACTCCCCAAACACTGAGGGAAACACTCTGCACATGTGCAGGAAAACGCCCATAACTCTGCATAAGAAAGCAGGCAGGCAAACAGAGTTAGTTGGAGTTCGAGTGCAGGAGCAGGAACAGGCCAGAGCTTGGGAGCAGGCCAGAAAGGAGAATCCTTATTATGCTCGAGTCCAGGAGAGAGAGAATCCAGGAAGAGAGGCTGAATGTGATTCCTGTATGATCTCTGACGAAGGTTTTGATGACACAGAAGCTGCAAGCGCTTGTGAAGCCTGGCAGGTTAGAGAGAACCAAAACCCTTCAACAAAAGGTCAGAGTATTGTCAGCCTAACCCTGTGTATTCTGAGGCCTGGAATAAGAAGCCAAGAAGGGCTGGGAGACATAACAGGCAGTTATTCTCCAACAGTGAGTTTAACCATAGAAAACCCTTTGCTAATGAAAGCCAGAAGCTTTTAAGGTATTCACATCCTTATAATAGAGATAGTGAACTGCTTCAGGATATTTGTATGAGAGCAGAGCCTGAATGTTTGTATGAGAAGCCTGGCAGCAAACTGACAAGAGCAAGGTGTAACAGAAAAGCTGAAAAGCAGTTTTATCAAGGCTCAGATAATTATCTCCCTAACCAGGAAGAGAGTTTTGAAGAGAGACCAGTCACTGACTGGAGGAGGTTACAAACTCTCTGCCAGAGGGAAGACGAGTCACTTGAGGAGCCCATGTGTACTGACCAGAATGAAGGTTTATCTTATGAGGAAAAGATGGACTGTTCTCTAGTGATGACTGAAGAGACCTCTCTGCGCTGAGAGCTAATAAGCCTGCTAGAGAGACAGGTCTGCACAGTGGAAACTGCCCAGGTGTTTACCTTGATGATATATTTTGTTTTGTCATTTGATTTGTGAAGCAAGAAGCTACTTTTCTTTATCCATTTGTTTATACCAGAAGTATGGTTATCTTTTGAGTTTGGAAGTGTATTATTTTTGAAAGTCCAGCAAAACCCCGGGAGGGGAATAAATCCTTGTTTAAACCTGACCCTCGACTTGCAACTACACTTTCTTTTTATAGAAAGGTCAGGGCCAGTAGTGCACTAAGCTAAATAACAATAGTTTAGCCTCTGCTGGTGACAGTATGTATGTTCTTTTACATGCCATGTTCTTTTATGTATGTTCTTTTACATGCCATTCCTGGGGGTAAAATGAATCCATATATTAAAAAAACTCCAGCAATAAAGTACAGTGGATCCCTTGATAGAAACAGGATAAAATCATAATAAGCATAACTATCTCTTATATCTGATCAAATACATGGAGCGGTGGGTACACCCCTGAACAAAGGCATGGGGAGTGGTGATCTGTATGGAACGGTGGGCACAGCTACTCTTGCCACCTTGCTGGGCAGACTAGATGGACCATGCTGGTCTTTATCTGCCGTCATATACTATCTTACTATGATTATGCACTCAATAAAAGGTATAATAAGGAGAAAAATACATCCATAGCCTCACTCCCTGCTTGAATTTCATGCAAAAAGACTTAATTTTTGCTACATAACATCACTGGTCCAAAATCTCCTTCAGTCTTAAAAATGATCTTTATTCTTCTTTCAGCATAGTTCATGTTATTCTTCCATACAGGCACTTATTTATCAAAATATCACCATTATCCATGCTGTACAACCTGCTTAGGAAGTATTACTTCCAGTCTCCCATACTCAGTTCTTCACTATGTGCAATTCTCCCCTTCAGGGTACAACAATATTGTAGCTACAGATTAAGTTTAATTTCCAGGGTTCAAAGTGGCATCAGGTGATATCTAGTGATAGTCTTGTGATTCTACCAGTAAGGATCTAGCTGCTATATGAGGGTTTTTTTACGTTAAGTAGCACATATCGTCCATTAGTAACTATTCCACTAAGAATCCATTTTTTTTTCTAATCATCTCAAAAAATATGCCGTAAATTGACAATTCTCAAAAATAAAATAATGACGATTCTCCACCATATTGAAATTGACAATCCAAGCTATTGCTCATAAAGCACTATAAACCCCAGTCAGAACAACAGAGGTGACCAGAAAGCTATACGACTATACAGATTATGCATTTGTTGTCTAATATATTCAGACTTTAGACCAACCTTGAGACTGCCGAAGCACAACAGGTGGCTCTGGAGCCTCAGGTGGAATGTCATCAGATTAAATTAAGATGACAAATAGGTAAATATTAGGAAACTGCAAAATCTCCACTGTACTGATTTTTGTGTCATCATTTTCTTACTATTCAGTGTTTTAGCATATGCTGATCTGTTATTAGCTGCGTTCTCCTCTCAGAGAAGAACACATTTATTTTATTCTAGGACAGCATGCACCTGCAGAATTGCTAAATGTGACTAGTTCTAACATTTGCTCTTGTGGGATGTTTTGACTCTCTTAATCTTTGCCTAAAAAGATTCAAATAGAGTTACTCGAATTGTTCTTCTTGTTGAGTCCTGCACCTGTATGCTAAAGTTGTTGCTACTAGTGCATATGTGTGATTAAAAATCGTGAACCCCTTTTCTTTGGGATGTGCATTCATTAACATACCTTCAGTGTGTTAGCATGTCTTTAAAAGCGTAGGGTATATTAAATTGGTTTAATGCATGTTAACCTATAAATTCATGTGTGTAAAGTCAATAAAACCAGGGGAATGAAAATGAATTTGCAAAAGGCCACTAAAAAGAGGTAAACACTGGAAAATAAACTTCAAATGAACCAAATGTGAACCAACAAATAAGCTTTTCTTTCTGGACATCCCTACTTATGCTATGATATCCATATTTTTCATAAATGGCATATAAGGGGGCAGGTTCGGGAGTAGTGTGACAAAATGCTGCTTCATGGAACGGGCGGGGTATGCATGTAACAGCACCCCAGGACAGAAGTCATATACAGTATCAAAATTCAAGAAATCAATGGATCAGAAATTTGAAGGTCTTTACACGGGTAACTTCCTTAGTTACCCGTGCAAAGGCCTTAAATGGGATTTTCGAAGGGCAATTACACAGATGGTGCCTTTTGAAATCCCTGTTAAGTCCCTAATGCACTAAGATGCTATCCGCATAGCATCGGGGCGTCTTAAGGGCATTCCTGGGTGGAGCAGGGGCGGAGGAAGGGGTAGCAGCGATTTTTGCACTTAAAGATAGGCGAGAAGTGAAAATCCAGGTTATGGGGGTCGGCGCTTAGCCTGCTCAACTCAATAGAGGGCCCATTGTGATTAGCATAAATAATTTCTGCGGGAAAGCAAAGCCAAAGTTGAGGACCTGCCTATATCCTATGGATTAATTGTTAGCTTTTTGGACCTAGCATGTTCCCATGTTGTGATGTGATAAGTCCAACCTGTGAAAAGTTATGCACCTAGGAAAGAGCAACCCAAACTATGGTTACAGAATGCAAGGTTCTACATTAGGAACCACCACCCAGGAAAAATATTTAGGGGTCATCGTAGATAACATGTTAAAACCCTCGGCCCAGTGTGCAGCGGCGGCCAATAGAGCAAATAGAATGCTAGGTATCATAAGGAAAGGAATGGAAAATAAAACAAAAGATATTATAATGCCTCTATATCGTTCCATGGTGAGACCGCACCTTGAATATTGTGTGCAGTTCTGGTCGCCGTATCTTAAAAGGGATATAGCGTTATTAGAAAAGATACAGAGAAGAGCCACCAAAATGCTAAAGGGGATGGAAGGATACTCCTATGAAGAAAGGCTAAAAAGGTTAGGGCGCTTCACCCTGGAAAAGAGACGGCTGAGGGGAGATATGATAGAAAGAAAACTCTGGAACATGAAGTAATAGGATAAAGACATAAGGGATAGGGGTTAGACTAATGAATAATCTAAGGGAATATTTCTTTCGGGAAAGGATGGTGGCATCATGGAACAGCTTCCAAGGACTGTATCTGAATTTAAGACTGAAGTAAGCATAGAGAATCTGAGGTAAAGGAAGGGATTGTAGAGTTTAGTAGTTGGTGTAGAAGGCAGACTAGATAAGCCATATGGTTTTTATCTGCCATAATTTTTTTCCATTTCTGTTTTATGCTGTTACTAACATCAGCAAGCTTTGTTTTGAAAGTGAAAGTTTGAGCCTGAATTGCATTACGATTTAAGATTTGCTACAAGAATAGCTTCATGAAGAAACAGTTTAACCAACTGCAGTCACTTCTATCATGATTTGTGCCTAATTAACTGATTACAATCAAGAGTCTACATTTCTGCTAAATTAGATCACAGGGGCAAAGCGACCTTTACACCTACGGTATGAGAGCATTGAAGAGGGTAACTTGCCAGGTCAAGAAGGCTTAGTGGAAGTCAAATACCATTTATACTAGCATACTTTCTCCATCATATATATAGACTGGCCAATATTACCCACATATTTTTTCAGATAAGGGAACTATCATGGGCTTCTACAGATAATGGGAGGCAAGCTTTCAGACTGCTGGATTGTGAGTCATTTGCTTCCCATTTTTTTTTGGAGGGGGGAGCAGGATTATATTAGGAATTAAATATAGGGGAAGACCTTGTCTCAGGTACAATTGGCAGATACTGAGATTCACCCAGTAGAAGAACGTTTCCCTGTTTTGATGTGGTTTGGTGAAATTGAATGATGAGCTGGTATGTGTGTTGGAAAAAGTTAAATGGTAAATTTCGAATTAGATCCTTGCCTGGCAGTGTATGAAAACAGGTGGTGAAACTCTTGCTAGAGAGCATCACCCTGGTATGGCAGGAAGTGATCTTGTAGCTAGGACCTGTCCTCTAGGTGATGTAAAACCCTCTTGCACTGAGGAGAATTCTCCAAGGCCATGTGCCCATGAGGAAAGGGTTAGGACAGCTGTTATAGGTGGTAATTTAATCTTTATGCATGTAGATAGCTAGGTGGCTGTTGGACGTGAGGATCACTTGGTAACATGCCTGCCTGGTGTGAAGATAGCAGACCTCATCCACCATATAGAAAAGGTCTTTGATAGTGCTGGGGAGAAGTCTGCTGTCTTGGTACATGTTATTTCGAATGACATAGGAAAGTGTGGTAGGGAGGTTCTGGAAGCCAAATTTAGGTAGGAAGTTGAAATCCAGAACTTTCAGGGTAGCATTCTCTGAAATGCTTCTTGTTCCACATGGAGGACCCAAAAGGCAGGCAGAGCTCCAGAGTCTCGATACATGGATGCGGCAATGGTGAAAGGATGAGGGTTTTGGATTAGTTAGGAACTGGGCAAATTTCTGGGGAAAGGAGGGGTTTTTCCAAAGGGATGGGCTCCGCCTTAACAGGGATGGAACCAGGTTGCTGGCATTAACCTTTAAAAAGGAGATAGAACAGCTTTTTTGCTTCAGTCTTTACTGAAGATGATGTAGGGAAGTTACCGATGCCTGAAATGGTATTTAAAGCAGATGCGGCAGAAAAATTGAAAGAAATATCAGTAAACTGGGAAGATGTGTTACAACTATTTGGTAAACTGAAAAGTAGCAAATCACTTGTGTTAAAAGAACTGAAATATGAGATTTCAGACCTACTATTACTAATCTGTGAACTATCATTAAAATTATCAGTAATAACTGAAGATTTGAGGATGGCCAATGTAATGCCAATTTTTAAAAAGGGTTCCAGGAGTGATCCATGAAACTGCAGACAGGTGAGCCTGATGTCAATACCAGGAAAAATGGTAGAAATCATCATTAAGAACAAAATTTCTGAACATATGGTTTAATGAGAGACAGCCAACGTGGCTTTAGCCAGGGAAGGTCTTGTTTTACTAATCTGTTATATTTTTTGAAGGTATCAATAAACAGATAGACAAAGATGGATCGGTCGATGTAGTGAATTTGAGAGACTATTGGCAAAATTAAAGCCATGGGATAGTAGGCTATGTACTATTGTGGATCAGGAACTGGTTAAAAGATAGAAAACAGAGGATAGGGCTAAATGGCCAATTTTCCCAATGGAGAAAGGTGAATAGTGGAGTACCCCAGGAATCTGTGCTGGGTCCGCTGCTTTTTAACATATTCGTAAACAACCTGGGAATGGGAATAATGAGCGAGTTAATCAAATTTGCAAATGATACAAAATTATTCAAAGTTGTTAAAATCTAAGAGGATTCTGAAAAATTGCAAGAGTACCTTAATAAATTGGAAGACTAGACATTCAAATGGCAAATGAAATTTAATGTAGACAAGTGCAATGTAATGCAGTGTTATGCACTGAGGAAAGAGCAACCCAAACTAAGTTTACACGATGCAAGGTTCCACATTAGGAACTACTACCCAGAAAAAAAATGTAGGCGTCTTCATGGATAGCACATTGAAACCCTCTGCCAGTGTACAGTGGTAGCCAAGAAAGCAAACAGAATGCTAGAAATCATGAGGAAAGGAATGGAGAATAAAACAAAGGATATTATAACGCCTCTGTATTGTTTCATGATACAACCGCTTCTCGAATATTGTGAGCAATTATGGTCACCATATCTTAAAAAAGATATAGCAAAATTCGAAAAAGTAAGGGCGCGGGCAGGGTCCCGGCGCCCGCGGCTAACCGGATGCCTGGCCCGATGCGGGACCTGGCGCGCGCCCTGTTTTAAAAATAAATCAGGAAGTTATGAGGGGGGGTGAGGGGAAGGAGGAGCCTCGGGGCATATCAGGAGGATGGAGGCAGCTAATTGGATCCCCCGCTGGAGCATGCGTGGGGGGATCTGTCGGCGTGCATGCGCTGGTGCCCAGAGCCTCGTGGTAGTCAGCTTTTGAGGCACACACACGATCGGCTACCCACCCACCCATCTGAGGTGTGGGGGGATTAAGGTGGGATGCAGGTTGTCACAGCTTGGGGGGGGTGGGATCTCGGAGGTTTCCGGGGTCCGGAGCTGTAAGCCTTTTGGGGCGAGGGTGGGGTGCCCTCGACCAGGTTAAACCCTGGAAGACTTGTGCTACTGAGATGGCCAAGTCGGAGAAGGGTGGCAGGCGATTGGCCGGTGGCTTCATCCGGCTGGGGCGGTGGCGAGGTCACCTTGCTAATCATATGGCTGGTGATGGATCGCGCCGCGGGGTATGGGTACAGTTGATTATTATTGTTATGAGTGTTTAATGGTTGGATTGTTATCAATAAAGCTGTGACCAGTTGAAGCCAAGAACAGTCTCTTGTAAGTTTGTGGGTGACCCCTTGTGGTGGGGGGAGGCAGTTGCCCGGGTATTAAGGTGTTGTGGGGTGGGGGAATGATTTAGGGTGAGCTTTGGGTCCGGCTATCCGGTTAATGTACAGAGAAGAGCCACCAAAATGGTAAAATAGATGGAAGGATATCCCTATGAGGAGAGGCTAGAAAGGTTAGGGCTCTTCAATCTGAAAAAAGAGACGGCTGAGGGGAGATATAATAGAGGTCTATAAATTAAAGAATGGAGTGGAACGGGTAAACATAGATCGATTGTTTACACCATCTAAATGTAGAAAGACTAGAGGACATGCAATGAAGCTATAGTTTAACCCATATAAGACTAATAAGAGAACATATTTTTTTCATTCAACACGTAATCAAACTCTGGAATGTGTTACTTGAGCTGTTAGTGTAGCTGGGTTTAAAAAAGGTTTGGACACTTCCCGGAGGAAAGATCCATAAACGATTAAGGGTGCCCAGAAAATTCACTGCTTGTCCCAATACAAGCTTTGTGGAACCTGTGTCCTCTGCGGAAACTTTTAGGTACTTGTGACCTAGACGGGCCACTCTTGGAAACAGGATACTGGGCTTGATGGACCTTGGTCTGAACCAGTATGGCATATCTTATGTTCTTATGAAACTGTACATTTGTTAGGTACAATGCCGAATGTACCTTCTGAAGATCATTACCTGTCAGGGCAATTGAAACAGCCAAAGGCCATATGATTTTGAAAAACAACTACCTTGGATTGCTGGTCAATGTATCTTTTGAAGAAATGAATGGGATTTTGAAAGAGATATTTCTGATCCGGAAATCAATGTGCCCCCGAACCAGCAATTCTGGCCATTGTCAGGTTGTGCTGCTGAATATATATAGGCACAAGATTGAGAGATAAGTTTTCAACCACAGTGCATGGATTTTAAATACAAGATAACTTTCTCAACAAACACAACCAATTCTGTTTGTTTTAACATTAGTACATGTCCACCTTTTGGGAACCTGACAGGTATTTGTGACCTGGATTGCCCTCTGTTGGAAATCAGATACTGGGCTTGATGGACCTTTGGTCTGACCTAGTATGGCATATCTTACGTTCTTATGATTGAAGAATATTGTTATGAAATACAGAGACATTAAATATTTTTACATAGAAAGCTAAAAATTCATAAATAAATATTTAAGAACATTTTTAGATGTATAAATCTTTTTGTTAGGGAAGTGATAGAGATCCCTTTGAGAGTATTACCCATAAAGTCAACAATCCATTCTCCCATCCTCCCTAAACTTCCCCATCCCCAATCAGACCCCCACAAGGCTCTAACTCCAACCCTCCCTGAACCACCCCAAGGTCTTACTTGGTGGCTCCTTGGTGGTCTCAGTGGTCATGGGGCAGAAGCAGCCCCCCCCCTCTGCTAATGTGGTGCTATCAAAATGGCACCTATGACCCCTAGAGGTAGCACGGTAATACTATTGGTAGCAGTCAAAGAGCCACCACCGCTGGAGCAGGAGCATGAGGGGGGGGGGGTCCATTCCTGTCCCTTGAAAACTGAAAACACCAGGGAGCCCTCACGTAAGACCTCAGGGTGGCTCAGGGAGGGTCAGGATTAGGGCCTTGGAGTCTGATAAGGGATGGGGGAGGGGGTTGGGGGCATGGATTCTTGACTTCTGTTCAAGGGAAAGTGGTTCTGAAGAGGGGTTAGTTGAGGGGGTCTCATCCATCATGTTTGGGAGGTGGGTTGGGGATCTGTTTGGGGGGGTTGGACTCTGTAGCGAGTGGGATCAGGCCTTGGGGGGGAGGGGGCACCAATGTGGTATGGATGTGGGTTTTTTTTGGATAGGTAGCAGCTATGTTACCACATGGAGGTGGCAAGGGTCTCAAGGCAATCTGCTGCCTGAGGCAAGGGATGGCACCCCCCTCCCTGTAATGTGTGTGGGGGGGAGGATTGAACCAAACCAAAAAGCCAATTAGATAATATGGGGAAAATGCAAGATGTTTGCACACCAAGGAACTAAAAAAATGAGCGAGAACCACAGCACAGTTTATAAAACTAAATTATAACTCATTTTTATTTTGTTGTTATAAACTGCGATATGATTATTGCTTTTTCTTGTTGAACATATATTTTTCATCCGCAGAACCCCCTTTCTCAACAGTGGGTGCAGAGCAGAACCAGGACATTCACCCACAGAGCTCAATATCTTAAAAAAAATCTGATTCTGATCATCTCACTAACAACAACATTCTCCAGTAACTTGCATATTGTGAACTAATACAAAACCCCCCAGCAGTCACTGATGATCTGTAAAGCAAACCTACCATACCATATCAGCACCAACTTCCAAAACACACATAAGGAGCCCATCCAAAAAAAGTATCCCTGTAAATACTGCAGTGGGCCCTGGAATATCCAACACCTCTTTGAAAAGCTGAACAATTCAGATTACAATAGTACAGATCCCTACATACAAACACCACGTTAGCAGAATACCTGGTTTTGCTCACACACTCAAAACACAGACCCTCACCAAGTACAGAATAAATAACCATAACCTAAAAATAAACATATGTAAATAAAAATTAAACTGAAACCCCAAAAAGTCAGATTCTGCATACAATGCAGTACCAGAGAAATAGAGACGCATTTCCATGTACTGTATAAAATATAAAGATAGCACCAAGTGTGATTATTAAATTGAAAATAAAATTCTCTTCTACCTTTCTTGTCTGACCATTTTATTCTCTGATCATGTTGGTCCCAATCTGAGGTTTCTGTTTTCTTCCACCTCCCAGTACCCCCCCCCCCCACCTACTTCCACCCCAGGGGCAGCATGAGGATGATACAGGGCCATGTGCAGAGATTCATTGCAGCATCATTTGCATAAATTTAGTATACTTTGTTTAAAATGTATATGCCACCAATCTAAAATCCTAGGTGGCTTCCAAACATATACATGCAATTAAGGAAAGCATATGTTACAATAAAACAAACTTAATAAAATGTTACATTTGATTAATGAAAAGTCACTTACAGAGCCCCTCCCCCCAATCAAACCATTATAAATATCTGCAAATCAGATTTATTTTGCTATGATCAGATTATTGATGAGGAGGGAAGATATAAAATGAGATAAACTAATCCTGGTAGCCATGAATTCAAATGCTGGATTGGATTGTGCTAGAGCTGAAAAAGTCCGGAACTCAGCCGCGGTGAAGCTATCAGGCTACTAAACACAATTAAACTGAGACATTCCCTTAAAATCTGAAATGTCCTTAAATCTGAACTGACAAAATATTTTACATTTTTCATTCTGGCAGCATAAAGATCGCAAAACTGCAAATCTCAAAAACAAAACATATTCCAGTACCACCCCACCCAATCAACACCCTACAGTTGACCTCACCAAGAACCCAGAGTACAGGATCCATAGAGCAAATCTACTATCCATAACAGTACTAACTTCCAAAACTCACACAACCTGGCGCATACCCAGAAAATGGCAACACCATAAATATTGCAGTGGGCCCTAGAACATCCATATTCCTATTCAGAAAACTGAAGAAGCCGGAATACTACAGCTTCCTACATAGAAACTCCATGCTATCAGAACATGTAGTCTCAGTCACATATGCAGAACCGAGAGAGATCTTCACTAAGTAGGGAATATAACAATAGAAACTAAAAACAGACATATGTAACCAAAATGCTTTTACCCATTACTATGAGGTTTAAAGAATTTCTTTCCCAAAATTATCTTTACTGCACAGTGAGGCAAGAGAGAGAATTCTCACACACAGGCATCTGCATTGTCAGCAGAAACTAACACAATGGCTCAGCGCAAGTAGGTGGCCTTAGTTCCACAGGCAGCTGTTTTGCCATGCTGAAATGTGGTAACTGCAGGGGGATGTAACTGCCTCCCTGCAGTTAGCGTATGACCCTGTGTAATCAAACTCTCTAATTAGTTACCAGAGGATGTAGTAAAATCTATATCCACTGCTTACCCTGAGATGTGCATTGTGGAACCTGCCAGGTACTTGTGACCTGGATTGGCCACTGTTGGAAACAGGATACTGGGCTTGATGGACCTTAGTCTGACCCAGTATGGCATTTCCTTTGTTCTTATGTTCATATGATACCAAGGCAGAGCCTAGGAAACATGTTGCTAAATATGCCAAACAAGATGGGCTCAACAGTACCCATTCAGCATCTCCCACTTCCACAAAAACAAAAACCACTTGGTGCCCCAAAACAGCACATCCCACCCTCTGAAAAACAAGAGGGACTTTGTGACCCCAACACAACACCTCCCACTCCAATATAAACACCAAGAAGGGCTTGGCAACCCCAACATAACTCCTGAAAGAGCACACTGGACCAGCATGGTGTTAATGTATATATATATTATACAAAAACAAGGAAATGCAAATGCAAGATGCTCACACACCAAGGAACTAAAAAAAAATAGTGAGAACCACAGCACAATTTATAAGACCAAATTATAACTCATTTTATTCTGTTATAAGCTGCATTATGGTTCTCACTTTTTCTTTTTGAATATATATTCTGCATCCATAGAAACCTCTCCCTCAACAATGGGTGCAGAGCAGAAATAGAACATTCACCCACAGAACTCAATATATTAAAAAAAAAAAAGATATATATATATGATTCTGGTCATCTCAGTAACAACAAACATTCTCCCGTACCAGGCATATTGGGAACTAATATAAAACCGTATAAAAGTCACCAAAGATCTACAAGGCCAAATCTACCATACCATACATACCACCATAAACTTCCAAAACTCATACAAAGTGCCTGTCCAGAAAAAAAAGCAGCAATATAGATACTGCAGTAGGCCCTAGAACATTTGAAAAGCTGAACAAGGCAAATTACTACAATACAAATCCCTGTGTACAAACTTTATGTTAACAGAACATATAGCCTCGGTCACACAGTCAGAACACAAGTAAAAAATAAGTGATCACAATTTAAATTAAAAATAAAAATATATAGCCAAAAATTAAACCGAAACCTCAAGAAGCCAGACTCTACATATAGTACACACCAGATAAATAAGAGATGCAGGTCCCCATACTCTGTAAAATATAAAGATAGTGCAAAGTCCAATTACTAAATTGAAAATAAAATTATTTTTTCTACCTTTGTTGTCTGACCATGTTATTCTCTGGTCATGCTGGTCCTGATCTGAGGTTTCTGCTTTCCTATTTTCTCTTAGCACTCTATCTACCATTTCTTTTTTTTTCTTATGTTTTCTTCACTTCCTTCCATCAGCCTATTTCCAGTCCCAGTAACCTTCCCCATATGTCAGCGCCCTTTCAGTCCCACCTCCCCCTCCCTTCCATTCTCCTCCTCATTACTCAGCCACTTACCAGTCCCACCCCCAGATTTCAGCTCCTTTCCAGTCCCCCTCCAGTACCATCCCCAGATGTTCGCTCCCTTCCATCCCCCTCCTCCCTGCTCTAGTGTCATTACCCTTCCTGTCCTCCTACAGTACTATTCTCAGGTATAAGCTCCCTTCCAGCTCCCCTTCCACCCCCCTCTGTCAGCTCCCTTCCAGCCCACACCTTCCCCCATGTCAGTTTCTTCCAGCCCTTTCTTTCCCCCTCTGTCAGCAACATTCCAGCCCTCTTTTTCTCCCTCTGTCAGCTACCTTCCGGTCCTCTCTTCCCCCTCTGTCAGTTCCCTTCCAGCCCCCTCCTCCCCCCATGTCAGCTCCATTCCACTTCCTCTCCTTCCCCCTGTGTCAGCTCTGTTCTGCTTCTTCTCCTTCCCCCATGTCAGCTCAGTTCCACTCCCTCTCCTTCTCCTCTGTCAGCTGCATTCTGCTCCCTCTCCTTCCCACATGTCAGCTCCATTCTGCTCCCTCTCCTTTCCCCCATGTCGGCTCCATTCAAATCCACCTCCATCTCCCATGTCAGCTTTGTTCCACTCCTTCCCTTTCCTTATCAGTTGCAATAGTGGCAGTAATTTAAAATGAAAAGGAAACCTGTGCAGAGCCTTCCAGCCCTATGGAACTGCTGCCTCTGTGTCCCGCCCCAAAAGGAAGTGATGCTAGAGTGGGACACAGCAGCAGGTGTTCCATAGGGCTGGAAGGAAGGCTCCATACTGGTTTCCCTTTCATTTTAAATTATTACCGCTATCATAGCTCCTGCGCTACAGCAGCAGCTTGTTTACCTTTTTTTTTTTTTTTTAAATCTGAAGGCGGAGTGAGGCGGCTGTTTGGGGACATTTTTTGCTGCCCCAAAAGTTTGCCACTGCCTCACTCTGCCTCATTATAGAGCCACCCCTGTGAGGTGGCATTAAATGCAATCATGCTATTGGCAGTCATGACAGGTAGTTCATAGCCATCCCATGTGCTGTCACTGGCCAACATGCCCATTCTGTCACACTCAAAGCAGTTAATGCAGGATTTTTACTATGCTGGCTGCTTTTAGATCACAGTAGCCCTTAGCACATGTTAAAACCCATGGCAGAAACAAAAAACCCTCCAAACATTTAGAACTGAAAGAAATAGAAAGAAAATCCACATTTGCAAGCTAATGTCATAACATTGCATTGGAAAAATTCCCTATATTTCTAGTCAGAGCAGAAATATTTAACCCACAAAAGATATAATTTTAATTCTATAATAATAATAATAATCTTCATTGCCTGTGAATAATCTTTATGGCTCTTTGTAGAGTTAAATTGTCACCTTGTTGCAACCTGGTCTCCTATTTCTACTCTTGCTCCTTTTAGTGTTCTGGTTTTCTCAAAAGTTCAATCTGGCCATATTGCTCTCCTTGTCCACTAACACTTGATATCAAAACTCCACATCTAGGTGTGCTAAAAAAACATCAAATGTGCAGACACAGGGCAAGAGATGCCCTGTATTTACTTGTAAAACTCTAACAAAGCATTATTCTCCGTAACATAACAATTTCAAAAGAATAGGAAAAAGGGATCTCAGCTGGAGGATCTCCACCACTTTAATTCATAAGACGGCTAAGAGTTCTCTCCCCACCCTATAATGAGAGCTTTGTTAACTGGTGGACTGTGATTCTCAATAAATGTTCCACAGATTTAACAACATAGGAACATAAGATATGCCATACTGGGTCAGACCAAGGTCCATCAAGCCCAGTATCCTGTTTCCAACAGTGGCCAATCTAGGTCATACGTACCTAGCAGTTTCCCCAAAAGACACAGGTTCCACAACACTTGTATTGGGTCAAGCAGTTATATCCTGGGTCCCTTTTAATAATGGTTTATGGATCTTTCCTCCAGAAACTTGTCCAAACCTTTTTTAAACCCAGCTACACTAACAGCTTTTACTACATCCTCTGGTAACAAATTCCAGAGTTTTATTACACATTGAGTGAAAAAATATTTTCTCTTATTAGTCTTAAATAGTTTACCCTGTAGCTTCATTGCATGTCCCCTAGTCTTTCTATATTCTGATGATGTAAACAATTAATCTATGTTTACCCGTTCCACTCCATTCATTAATTTATAGACCTCTATCATATCTCCCCTCAGCCATCTCTTTTCCAGGTTAAAGAGCCTTATCCTTTGTTTTATTTTCCATTCCTTTCCTTATGATACCTAGCATTCTATTTGCTCTCTTGGCCGCCGCTGCACACTGGGTGGAGGGTTTTAACATGTTATCCACGATGATGCCTAAATCTTTTTCCTGGGTGGTGGTTCTTAATCTTCCTAAAGTTGTTGCTTATAGAGACTTTGCATACTCAAGTTGAATCCTCTAGTAAACAGGTGAATGAGGTGGCCATGCAAATAGATACCCCAATGACCCAATCTAAATACAATAGGTTTGATTATGTCCTGGACGTAGAAGCCCTCTACACGTCTGAATCAAACTTACTGAGGGTGTTGTGATTCTGAACCCGCAGGGCACGTCTAGCCCCGTAGAATTAGAATCGTGATCAGGCTGATAGAATAACTCCAAATGCACATACAGTCACTGCCCGACTAACTCAGTCAGGGCTTTTAAATGGACCCGCAGCACCATGTTGTCTAGTTGCCATGGGACGCGGCTCCACTTAAAAGCCGTGATCCCGGCCGCCAGCTCCTGCAAAGCATTCCCTGCAGCCCAACCCCCGATCCGGCCACCTACGGCCAGGATCGGGCTGTGGGGAATGTCCTTGCCCCCCATCCACGCCCCTTGCCTGTCAATCCACAACATCTGGGGAAGTTATTCCACCTCAGAGGTGGAATAACTTCCCCGCACAAGTCGCCGGCCCTGGACGTACAGGGCTGACATTAGAATTGGCCCTGGATCTCCAGAGCCAGCAACCACCCACCACTTGCCCTAACTCCACCCCCGATATGTCCCCTCCCCGCCCCCTTCTAACTTCCCCATACAAACGGTGGGGAAGTTAGACGCCAGCATGGAGGGCCACAAATAGCAGGGATGGACATCCCGTCTCCACTATTAGTGGGATAGAATAACCCCAAATGCATTTATATCTGAAAGTCAACAGGAATTGGAGCAATATTGTTCTGATATAAGACAGGCAAAAGTCCGGAAGTATCATAGGGATCAATCTGATTATTTTCAAACCCATGTCTATTTTTGGTTAACTAAAAATGGAGACTACCCGGACATGGATTACTACCCGGACATGGATTTATTCCTATAATGAGGATTCTTCCAGTGATTATTCATCAGAGAATTCCTTCTTTTATAAGAATAAGCAGATTGTACCTGTGGATCAGGGAAACTCTCAAGGATGTCAGGGTTCTCGGTGGAGAGGCCAGAATATGAGCCCATCCGGTTACACGAGTTTACAACAAGATCAATCAGCAGTAATCAATTTGTGGGGAGTTAACACTTTCCCCGCACAAGAACAGCTACTTAATAGAGGCTTATACTTCGTTCCCACAGTCTGGTTTGACCCCTTTCGGCTCACTTAGATTTGTATAGTTTGATTCAAAATTTACAGATTTAATTTCTTTTTTCTCATCAAAAATCATCTTCACAGAGCTCATCTTTGTTCAGACCAAAATCACAATGGATCCCATCGGGCCCAATGGATCCTCACATAGCTGCCTTCTGGGATTTAATTTTACATGATCTTGCTTGTTTTTAACAAAATGTTGATAGCAAACGTATATTTATTAACATATCAAAGGCAGACAGACAGACCCTGTTAGAATTATCTTCACACTCTGTTTTGCTTATCAAACCTGCTGATAAAGCAGGATCAATCATGGTCCAACATTGCTCTCAGTATACAGCAGAAGTTTTTCGACAATTAGAAGTGTAGGAATGGACAGATAAAGGGATACCAGAATCCCCAATATGTAATTGAAGATGGATGAATTTCTTGATACAAAATGTGTTTAGAAGTTTGACTTTTCACCTACTTCCTTTTAAATAGAATAGGATGTCATGATAATGAGTTCTCTGTAACCATCTTTAAAATAGATGGAACAGTGTTAACGCAAGCAAAAAGAACATAGGCTATGAACTGTGCAAGCATAAAGTTCATTGTACAGTCAGCTGGAAGTCCCTGCTGACACAACATAATTTTTGCAACTTTTGCAATTATAAATTTCATCTAATATACTGTAATCAGATCTTACTCTGTAAAAAGAACTTTGGCGACACCTTGTGTTATTTCATGGTTATAAATGTTACTTCCTCTTTTTCTCTAATAAAAGGGAGCTTTTAGGAGGAGGATTTTGAATTCAATAAGCCTGGAATTATGCCTGTTCATAATCCGCTTGTTGTCTTCCCTCTGAGCTCAAAGAAAATAGCACTTTGTGTGTGTGTGATTGTGTTCTGTATTACTATCTGTCTGTTTCTCACTGCTTGATGGACCAGAGACCTAAAGAGCCGTGGTGTTGTGGTATTGTGATCAGATCATGGAGTTTTCTTCAGTTTGTGCCATGACTCGGATCTCTGTGTTCCTTCAGCAGTTGGAAACAGCAGACAAGTCTGAAGGACACAGGCAGTGGTTGCCGTGAGTGAGTATACTAAAGAATTGACAGATATCTGTGTGTGTATATTGTGATTATAATGTAAAGTTGGTAGGGTTAATTAGAGTTCTCAGTTAGATAAGTGGAGCGAGAAGGCTTGTGATATAGGGCAGAGAAAAGGAAGCCCTAATTGTGAAATGAGGCGCAAATTTTGGTGAAGCGCCCTTAAGTTAATATTCGATGACTGCCAGTAACCACAATTTGCCGTTCCTCCTTTGTGGAACATTTCAGTGGAGCAAATTGAGGTTAGTTACAGTATGAAATGGCTTTTGAAGCCAATTTCATACCAGTCATGAATGGTTTTGTGGCAGTTTAAGGCTGAAAAGTGCAGCAAGCCACTGACTCTCTGTTTTGAAAAATTAAAAATCAAGTGTTTAGGATGGATAGTGTAAATATAAAAGAAACTGAAACTTACAGGGAAAAACTTAAGTCATTGCTCTATGAAAAAATAGAATTAATCAAACAAAGTTTTAAAGGACTGATTTTCATGTCATAATTGTAGTGTGAAGTTTGTTTCCTCTAATTTCGTGGTTAGGGAAGTGTGCTGTGCAGTGTAAGTTTTGATATTTATTGCAGTAATAATGTAGAGATTTCCGGCACAAATAACAGCTTGGCATGACTGCAGTATTAGCAGAAAGAAAGTCTTGAGCAACTGTGGTAAGCTTTTCTTTGTTAGCCTTATTGGGGAAGTTAAAAAAACCTCCAAATGTGATTAACCATTTCTCTTACTTGTGTATGTATAGTAAATAAGTTTTGTTTTTAGGTCTGGATCTGAACTTATTTTGGGTTATGAGAATTTATCTACTGACTCCATTCTATGTGTAATAATGCAAATGCTGAAAAATATTATTAGAAATATTACTCCTTGGTGTTTATGTCTCTGGATGCTTTGGGAAAAAAATGATTGATGATACATTTTTTTCTTGTATTTCTAGTTATATTTGATGTGAATGAACGGGAAGATCTTCCATGCTTTGATATATTTAGATATTTGATAAGTGTGTGGTTTAGAAAAATTAAATTGTTTTAAAGGAAAGAGAAGTTAGTAACTTAACTGGAAAAAAATTGAATTGCTAGTCAAGTTAAGTCAAGCAAGTTTGTTTACTTAAAGGGAAAAAGTGAATGATACAACTACATTCAAACAAGTGAATTAAGTAATTAAAACAGTATGGTGAATATATGTATAATGTTGAAAGTTCAACTATGATAGTGTATGAGTAAATGTCTGAAGAAAAATGCTGATATTTCTCTTAGTCTCTTTTAAACTAATCTGCAGGAGTCGATTGGAGGAGTGATCTTAAATTCTCATGTCTTGTATGTTTTAGTTATTATGGAAAGACCTCTGCATAACTGATGTTGTTAATTGCAAGTGTGATCCAATATGCTTACCTCTTCTATTGCTGCTGTTTGTGTTTTTGCTCAGAAATTTCCCACTAGACTTAAGACACTGGGTTATTTTTCAGTCTTTTGTGACCCTGTTGTAGCAGGAATGCCTCCATGTTTTTATTCTTTGGCAGCAGTAGTCTTTGCAATCCAAATTACTGATTTTCTAGTACTTTAACATGTCTCTCATTAAGTTTTGTGTCTTCTACACTTGGAAAAAAACAGTTTTCTTCCAGCTCTTTTCTTGCTACTGTTTGACCTCACACTGTACTGATGGTTCTGCTTCGCACAATGAGTAAGGAAAACTGATGCAATTATAAGAGTTGATTCTGTGCAGAGTCGGCTGCTTTGCTATTTGCTAATGCTCAACTAGCTGGAGTGTTCGCTCTTTATAGAGCTCTTGAGTTATCTGCCCACTTGATTAATACTGATTTTGTCTCAGGCTTCTTGCATGAGGAGCTCTATGTGCTGATATTCTACTACTATGCTGTTTTGTTCTGAAAAGAAGTGGTAATTAACAGTTTTAATTGGTTCAAATTTGGTGTTAAAAGGTTTTATAGTTTATGAATGTACACACCCTTATATAAATGTTCCTTTGTGAGCTTAGATGTCTATGTGAATTAGAATGGAATGGAGAAGTAGTCTAATGACTAGAGTACTAGCACTCCTTGTGACCTTGGATAAGTCACTTAACCCTCATTGTCTTACAAAGAAAATTTTCAAGTTATCAATGTTCCTGTTTAATGTGCTGTACCAAGTTTTAGTTGCAATGTGAACTGCTGTGATTAGTGGGGAAAGTAGTATTAGAAAAAAAATAAAAAAATAAAAAACAAAGAAAAGTGCAAAAATAGATAAATCAGGTCAGTTGGGTGTGGCTGGGAGGTTATATGCTGAGGTGAACAGATGGGATTTAAGTAGGGGCCTGAAATTGGTGTAGTTATCTTCCAGACGGAGTGGAGTGGGAAGAGAGTTCCACAGAGCTGGACCAAGGAAGAAAAAGGTAGAATGACGGGTAGACTGTAAGTGTGCATGAGATGGTAGGGGGAAGTGAAGTTGATTAATGTGAAGAGAATGAAGACTACGTGTAGGGATATGGAAGCGGAGAAGACCAGTGAGGTACTGGGGTGTTTGTGTGTGCAGGATGTGGTGATAATGTTTAAAGTAATGTGAGTTGAATCATCACCTAAGATAAGACAGCCTTCCTAATAATTGTTGACAAACAATTGAAATGAGTTTAGATTATTTGTCATAAACTGCTAGTTATGTTTTAATGTTGTTACCCCTTGAATAAACCAGATTGACTATATCTTGTATATTGTTAAGGCTGGAGAATACATCACAAATATAATTAGTGATATGAATATGTACAATTGTGTTCCTGACAGGAAAAAGCAATGTGTCTATCAGACCACATGCTAACATTTGATTTGGCAAGTAGACAAAATAAGTTTAGGAATGCAGATGAAAAAAATAACTATGTTACAGACTAGCTATGTAATAGTTTAGTGCTAGCTATGGATGTATTGTAATTAACAATGGATAATATAATTCTGTTCAACTATTTAAGACTGTCATTAGGGATGAATAATTGTGCTTGTTTGCAATTGCATGGAATCAAGAGAGATGCTGTAGTGGAGAGTAGGATTTTTACAAATTATATATTGTATGCACTGAATCTAATGGGCCGAAGAGGAAGAAAACCACTGAATGAAATGCTACTGGATATGGAGACTCCTGATAAAGAGCAATGATTCCAGAGGAACTACTCATGTATGCGCAGCAGTGAAGCCTGGGTGGATGGTCACTGAAAAAGATTGATCTAAGATGTGCATAGCACAGCCCATGGTGAGAAAGGATGCTGCTGACGAATCTGATGACTGGTGCCATGATATGAGGGACTAATCTCTGAATTATTGCTAGATCTACAAGAAGCAGTTGGCCACTGCTGGATGAGGTAGGGCTTACAAGAATAATTGGTAAAGTCTTGCTCTCTGTACACATTTTTATTGAGGCTAAGCAAAGGTAAACAATGTTACATGATTTTGTATAAGGATTTCTTCCAACGAACAAGATGGAGCTCACCTATGGACCAGATGTGCCTAGGACTTTGAAAGAACATCTGCAAAATGAAGCCTACTGTAGAAGAGTTTTCT
Source organism: Ichthyophis bannanicus (assembly GCA_033557465.1). Lineage (NCBI taxonomy): Eukaryota > Metazoa > Chordata > Amphibia > Gymnophiona > Ichthyophiidae > Ichthyophis > Ichthyophis bannanicus. Next base: position 65,219,359 of record CM066040.1, read on the forward strand.
GGAATTGGACATGTTTCAGCTACTGTTCTTTTGTAATGATTCTTTCTAGAATCACAGGGAGGACTGTAGGAATGGACAGATAAAAGGGATACCAGAATCCCCAATATGTAATTGAAGATGGATGAATTTCTTGATACAAAATGTGTTTAGAAGTTTGACTTTTCACCTACTTCCTTTTAAATAGAATAGGATGTCATGATCATGAGTTCTCTGTAACCGTCTTTAAAATAGATGGAACAGTGTTAACGCAAGCAAAAAGAGCATAGGCTATGAACTGTGCAAGCATAAAGTTCATTGTACAGTCAGCTGGAAGTCCCAACTGACACAACATAATTTTTGCAACTTTTGCAATTATAAATTTCATCTAATATACTGTAATCAGATCTTACTCTGTAAAAATAACTTTGGCGACACCTTGTGTTATTTCATGGTTATAATAAATTACTGTTACTTCCTCTTTTTCTCTAATAAAAGGGAGCTTTTAGGAGGAGGATTTTGAATTCAATAAGCCTGGAATTATGCCTGTTCATAATCCGCTTGTTGTCTTCTCTCTGAGCTCAAAGAAAATAGCACTTTGTGTGTGTGTGATTGTGTTCTGTATTACTCTCTGTCTGTTTCTCACTGCTTGATGGACCAGAGACCTAAAGAGCCGTGGTATTGTGGTATTGTGGTCAGATCATGGAGTTTTCTTCAAGAAGATTGTCAGTTTTATATAGCATTGGACCAAGACCCTACTCCAGGTTTACAGAGTGAGATTTTTATTTTGACTCAGCAAGCTTTAGTGTATGGGGCGATTATTCGTCAAGAGTATCATTTTTTACATGTCAAAAGCCCTCAGGTACCAATTTTTTACACATTTCCTATGGTACACATAAAGATGGTAGATCCTCTGGGTCATCCCATTATATCCAGTAAAACTTCCCTGTTTGAACCTCTGTCAATTTTTATTGACCATTTTCTAAAGCCATGTGATTCAATCTCACTCATATGTGAAGGATACCTCAGATTTTTTGAGCAAATTAGATGATATTACTGTCTGGCCTGATTCTTTTTGTTGGTCATATTTGACATCACAGTCTTGTATGCACATGTTCCACAGATTGCAGTCCTTACATTGGTGGAGGCTTGGCTTCAAAAATGTCCTCATCCACAAAGGGTGACTACTTCCTTTCTTATGGCATTGGCTGAGATTGCACTCACAAAAGGTTTCTTTAAGGTTTGGTGACAAGTTTTATCTTCAAACACCTAAGGTAGCAATGGGGGCCACAGTAGTACCCAGCATTGCTAACCTTTATGTAGTGTCACAAGGTGGACCCAACAGAGCCTGTACAAATGGAGATCAGCATGGAAGATCAGGGAGAATCTGACAGCATAAATAGAAACCTGTCAGGCGGTTGCTATAAACAACCAGGACACACATGGGTAAGGGCTAGGAAGACACACCCAGGTAGCAGGGGAATGGAGTTTTCATTACCTGATGGGGATCAGCTGGGAGGAGGTGGAGCCCAGAGACACGTACATAAAACACGCTCACAAACAGTTAGGGAGGAGAGGCAGCGGCAAGGGCAGCAGCAGCCGCGAAAGGAATGGAAATGGAATGAGAAAGAGAGAGAAAGAGAGAATGAACCATTGGGTCAGCATGAGAATCAACAGGAAAGTCTGAGTGAGTCCCAGGACCTGTTTGAGACGTTTGGAAGTCAGCAGCTGGATACGGTGTGTATGAATGAAAGTCACGAGAGACGTGGGAGGATTTCTATAGAAGGTAACAGAGCAGAAAATGCAGAGAGAGGCTGTTTCCTACCTGATTGGGTAAAACCCAGAGTTAACAGGAAAAGCCAACCAAGAGCAAGCTTAAAGGAAGCAGAGAATAACCTCTTTCCTTGTGCTAGCAGCCACAAGAGAAAGGAAGTTTTCCTACCTGCAGGAGCTTGTAATTCTGCTAGTAATTTTAAACTCCCAGCTTTTAACAAAGTGCCGTCTCGAGCAGTGCAATCACAGGCAGCTGTGCAGAAGGAGCTAAGCCCAAGCAAGCTCAGAGCATACCACGAACATTCTAATAGCAGAGCCAGTGAATGCTTGCAGTTCCCTTTTAATTACCAGCAGGGACAGAGCTCCTACAAGCCACACTCAAAAGCCTATGGTAATTCCCAGCAGGGCATTTGCTCAGAGAAGCAAAGTAACTTCCTGCTAGACAGAGCAAGCCAACTTTACTCCGGTGAAACAGCTGATCCTACAAACGTGTGTTCAAGTGATTATGAATTGATGCAATGTGATATTCCAGATATGCAAGTAAGTCCTGAAGCTATGGACTGTTCTTTATCAATGGTTGACCCAGAGTTCTCTCTGAGATGAAGTATTGAATGTAACCAGAAGTTAAAGCCATAACCTGTTTGCTGACAAACAGTTTCTCAGTCAAACAGTATAATTGAGCTGTAGTGAGGCAGCAAAAGAAAAGGCTGTTTTGATAACAGGAGGACTGTTTAATACTTTTCTTTTGTTATGTTTTAAAGCTGAAGCAAGCTATTTCTGTTCCACTTTATTCTTCTGTTTTATGCCCGGAGTGGCTTTTGTTATTTGTTTTTCAAAATGAAGTAATACGTCGTGGACGGGGAATAAAGCCCTGATTTGAAATTGAAGTGTGTGCATAAGTGATTCTTATCAGAGAAGGTACAACTACCACTCCCAGAGGGCCAGGCAGGGCTGTCTGCATCTCTTACAGAGCCAAGAGGAGGAGTCATCTTGTAATACCTGACCCCACCGGTAGGGCCCCCTGAGGGTGTGACAAGAAAATGGCGTAGTATTGAGGATTTTTTTTTGGTCACCTTCCACTGAACCATTTCCACTCTTTTTATATCCTCTGTGAGAGATGGTCTCCAAAACTGAACAAAATACTCCAAGTGAGGCCTCACCAGTGACTTGTACAGTGGTATTAGTATCTTCTCCTTCGTGCTGGTAATTCCTCTTTGTATGGAATCCAGCATACTTCTGGTTTTGGCCACCTCCGTGTCACACTATTTCGACACTCTAAGATCCTCAGAAACAATCACTCCGAGGTTCTTCTCCTGGTCCATGCACACCAACTTCTCACCCCCTACTGCATACAGTTCCCTTGGATTTCTGCATCCCAAATACATGACACTGCATATTAAATCTTAACTGCCAAACATTAGACTATTCTTCCAACTTTTGTAGATCATTCCTCCTGTTATCCACTCCCTCAGGGGAGTCCACACTCTTTTGCAGATTTTTGTGTCATCTGCAAAAAGACAGACTTTTCCATTCAGTCCTTTAGCAATATCACTCACAAATACATTGAACAGTATCAGTCCCAGGACCGATCCCTGGGGCACACCACTATTCACCTTCCTCTCACCCAAATGAATTCCATTTACCATCAACTTCTGTCATCTCTCAGTCAACCAATTTCTGATCTGGTTCACCACCTTGGGACCCATCCCCAGGCTGTTCAATTTATTGATAAGCCTCCTATGAGGAACAGTATCAAAGGCTTTACTGAAGTCTAGGTAGATCATATCCACCTCATGCCCTTGATCTAGTTCTATGGTCACCCAGTCAAAGAACTCAGATTTAGAAACATAGAAACATGACAACAGAAAAAGACCACATGGCCTATCTAGTCTGTCCTTCCATATCAACAACAATAATGCCTTTGTATAAGTTTTTGATGTGACCTCATTTGGAGTATTGTGTGCAATTCTAGAGACCGCACCTTCAAAAGGATATAAACAGGATGGAGTCAGTACAGAGGGTGGTTACTAAAATGGATAGTTGTCTTCATTATAAAGGCAGGAGTTTTATGAAGGTCCTTGCATTGCATATATCAGAGGGAAAAACCCTTACAGATTATGTGATTCATTCAGACTTTTCTCGACTAGCAGAAGAAGTATCAACCAGTGGTATTCATGCCCCGTGCAGCCATTGTGTGATGTGCGGCAACTCGTACATATTGGACAACTGGACTGACATCAGTATCACCTTAGACATGTAACATACTGTCATACGTTCTGGGCTATTTATGTTATTGTATGCTCTTGTGAAAAAATTTACATGGGGATTCCACCACATATGCCAAGATAGGGATGAGGGGCATTTCCACTGAGTAACAAAATGTTTCAAAGCCATGCCCATCTTGAAGTACAACAGGAATTCACCTTCCTTTGACAGAGAGGGAATGTCCGCAAGGGATCACAAAATAATTATCTCCATAACAAAAGGGGCCTGAAATATAAAGATCAGTTGGATTCGCTCCCAGACCAGCTTCCAAAATAACTGAATGTCAGGACATTCAACGAACATGTGAGAGAAAGTACCCATTGCACTCCAACAGGACCAACACAGATTGCCCACAGAGACATCCCATTTAGTGAGCTGTACAGTGGTAACAAAAGCTCAGTGGGCTAAGAAGAACAGTGATTGAGTGAGGGCAGCTAAACAAGATAGCCTGATCAGAGGCCCCAAAATTTAGCCCAGGTCAGTGGCAAGGAAAATTCATGAATGTCATGTTTACAAATTTCTTCAACCCCTATAGGTTTTTCTTGGGTTTGTTCCCAAATAAATACATCAAATTTTGAAGCAATGCCTTTCAAACTATGGACAGTATGGGCCTCATGTTGCAAGCCCCAGTCCTCCATTACATTTTTAATATCTATACCTGATTTTATAATACTTGAGTTGTAACCATTGAACATGACATGAGGTCAGAAGACCAAACTCTGTAAGCCAGGGAAGGACTTCCAGTGTGACCATACTAAGAGTTGATTGATCATCCAGATACCACAAGACTGCCATGCTCTCCAGACAATTAATTTTCGCTGCATCTTAAAAAGGGGTTATGCCAAATTGGAAGCAAATGAGAGGGCTAATTCTCTGCCTGCAATATTTGAGCCAAAGAGTGAAAGGCTCGTTGAGTATCCTCAATGATGGAGGGGAAAGTAGCGTTACCACACTGAGACATCTCCAGGAGTAGAGTCATGGGGGTGGGAGCAACTAGGCATTCCTTGACAGCGAGCCACACAGGTTGGGAAGGAGTGGCCTCCCATTGGGAATCTTCTTCAGGAGAAAAACATAATGATACCATCTGAAATCTTGAAACAGTACTCCATAGATATGATATTATTAAGTGTTCCAATATCTTATAAAAATGATCAGGGAAAATAAAAGGAAGCATTTCTAGCATATATTTAACTTTTGGCATGATCACCATTTTTATGGTTTCAAGATACCCCCACCAGGACAATACTAACAGAGAGCACTTCAATGTCAAAATCTGCACCATTTGTGTGACTGCCGTTACATTAAGGCTAAGGGTCTCAGAAAGAGAGATGCTGTACTGAACTCCAAGATATTTGACTGCAGTCTGTTTCCAAGCAAAGGGAAAGGATTCCAGGGCAGCCCTGTGTTGAGTGGAAAAGCTACTGATTTAGACCAATTAACTTTGTAACTGGAAAGTCGAGAATATTGATCAATCAGGTCAATCACTGTTGGGAGTGATGTGGACTCCACGAATAGAAAAAAGTCATCAGCATACCTGAATAATTTTACGTCCATATTTAGCACTATCAGCCCCGGATCACAGCAGTCTGACACAACAGCAGGACTAAAGGTCCCAGAGCAGATTAAATAATATCAGAGACAAGGGTTAAAAGAAAAGGTTTATGACAATGTTGCACTGGCTGCAATAGTAGCAGTCGTGTTAGCATACATCATCTTGAGCAGGTTAATGAAGCCCTCACCAATGCCAAACCATCGCAGGGCGGAGAACATGAACGGCCACTCCAGCCTGTCAAATGCCTTTTCGGTGTCCCGTGATAACCCAACCAAAGGGCTGTCCAAGTTCTCCGCTATATACAAGACATGGTGGATGTTTGGAATGCCCTCCTGATGGAAGTGGTGGGGTGAAATATAGTGCCAGAATTCAAAATAGCATAGGACAAACACAGAGGATCCCTTTATAGCAACAGGATAAAATCAAAATAAGCATAACTCTCTCTTATATCTCAACAAATAGGGGTGACCTACATGGAACGGTGGGTACACGCCTAAACAAAGTCATGAGGAGGGGTGACTTGCACGGAGCAGCCTTGCTGGGCAGACTAGATGGACCATACTGGTCTTTATCTACCATCATATACTATCTTACTATGTTATGTGACAAAGGAGCAGTGTGTTGTCTGCTGTAGATCGCCCAGATATGAAGCCACATCGATGTAAGTGAATCAGAAGAGGGATAAATTTTTCAAGTTGGTGTGTTAAAAAAGTCACATAGATCTTATAGTTGGAATTAAGCAAAGAAATCAGATGGTAATTACCCACTTTTTGTGGTTCCCTACCAGGTTTCACAAGGACTCTGACAGTAGCTGTGGCAATCCAGTGAAAGAAGATTATCATTGTTGTTGCAGCAAATATTGACATAACTGTGGCAGCCATTGATTCTGTTCATCCACAAGCATGGAACCGCTTGTAGCCGCTTTGCAAGACTAGAGAATTCGCCAGTAACAGCCAGGCCTTATTGCCTTCGGTATAGTATCATCCCTGCTGGGCATGTAGGATCTTTGAAGCCACAGAACTAAGTAGACTATTATAGCGGTTACACAAGAATTGCAGTCGGAGCAGAAAGCTTGGTTCCGTATGACGAGACAGGATTCATTCCCCCGCTCTAATCTGCATATCTAAAGCACACAGTTCTTCCTTGCGCTGCCGAGCCAACCAAATAGAATAACTAATAATGGTAGCATGTATAGAAGCCTTAAAGGCTTCCCACCAAGCCCAGCTAGTGGTAGTCTCTGGTAGGTTGGTCTTTAAGTATTCCAGAATAGCCACTCGGACAGTCTCACAAAAGCTTGGATCTCCTAAAAGCGATCTGTCAAAGTGCCAGGCTGCTGAGGAAGTGCTAGTCAACTGAGTTTGAGACACAAGCAAAATAGCTGCATGGTCAGATACATGAGTAGTGTGGATACTGTAGATATCTGAAGAATGCAAAGGATCAAAGATTTGGATACTAAAAAGAAGTAGATACGCGACTGAGTATAGTGTGGAAGAGAGAAAAAGGTATTGTCCCTGTCAGCTGGATGCTGGAAGCGCCATATGTCGATCAGGCCAACTCTGAATCAGGGCTGCTAGCACTCCATGTGCCTTTGAGGTCTTACAAGTCCGAGGTGTCTGGCGGTCAATAAGAGGATAGAGGACCAAGTTAAAATCCCCTCCCAATATCACCGGGTTAGCCTTGGCATTAGCTACTTCCCCTGCCACCGACCAGAAAAAATCAGGACTATCCACATTTAAGGTGTAAATATTAAGCAAAGACAGTACCTGACTTCCTAGTTTTATCACCACTTTGGTCCTATGCCCATCTAGGTCAGATCTGGTCTGAACGACAACCGGTGAGAGCGCTTTTCGAACGAGAATGGCTACCCCGCCCTTCTTCCAGGTAGCCCCTGAATAAGTGTGGACCCGAGTTTTATGGATTCAGAAGCATTCAAGTGTGTTTCCTGAAGGTAAAGTACATCCACTTTCTCCTTTGGCCCATACACCAAGATCTTTTTCATTTCACAGGATTGTTAATACCCTTGATGTTCAGGGACATACATTTAAGAGACCACATCTAAAAGGAAAAGCTAATAATAGGTAAGCCCACACAAGATACCGAGTTGCAAAAATAAAAGAATACACAATGTTAGAAAAGAAAAAAAAATGTCAGCCGGCTAAGCTATAAAGCTTTTAAACAATGAGCCAAGACCACATCATTAAGAGCAGAAACAGAAGTGTCCAGAGAGCCTCGGGAGTATTTAGCAGAGAACACATCATGAATGGGTGGAACCACTAGAGTATGCCGTTTAAGAACCCCTCCCCTAGTTATCTTACAACTAACCCTCCCAACCCTCCTCCAACAAAACCTCATGAAACGGGAGTGAGAGGTAAACCAATAAACAAAACAAAGGAAATTGTATACCTCGTATCTTGACAGAAACCTCCCCATCCTGCTCAACCAACAGACTGGCAAATATAGTAATTTTCCCTCCCAATCAAACACACCCATATACCTATCAATCTGCTATCCACACACCTTTCACCTTAGGACAAATATCCAACGAGAAGTAGTAGTGCCGGGTCAGGTTTACTATTGGGATTCGCCATCAAACTTTCCCAGCATACAACAACGAACCCCCACTTTTACCCTAAACCGTACCACTCACACCATTCATAACACACGGCAACAAATATACACAGTCCCATCCTTCTACAACGAACAAATCACCCGCCACAAAACAGCAGATGATCATACACTCATAAAGCACACTACACAAGAGATAGTATAGTCAACAAATGTCCGCTCGGGAACAATGAGCTCAACCACAAGGCATTGAGTATGATATCTTGCCAGGTCCCAATAAGCAGAAAAATACTGTTACAGTCCCTCTCCATCCAGAAGGATGTCCATGAGCCATTAGTTATGATTAGGAAAAAACCTGGCACTCCAGCACACACGACTCCAGTGCAAGACAGTGTCTCAAGTCACAGTCACCAGGGCGTCAGGTCATTGCATCTGCGCTGCTTCCTTCTCATCTAAGTAAGCCCTCAAAGTGACAGGAATCTTGAAAGATCTTGTTTGATTGTGTAAGGGCACTCGCATGCAGGTGGGAAAAAACTGCCCAAATTGGGCTTGCAGTTGCTAGAGGCACTGTCATAGTGCAAGGAGCTGTTTTCTTCGGTCCACAGTACCTTTGTTGAAATCAGGGAAAAAGAAGACTTTATGCCCTTCGTAGGATACTAGTGAATGAAGTTGGGCTGCAGTCATAATTTGAGACACCTGTTGGAAGCTCAGCACTCATAATATCAAACTGCATTCCAGCTGAATGATTTGCTTAGTATTCTTATCCACTTGTTTGACACTCTCTTCATGTGTGCACAACATGGCATCGGCATTATCAATGTGGAGAATAAGAGTGGACAAGTGTTATTTTAGTTTGACGATATCACTTTGCATAGTAGACAATGATTTTCCATTTGTCTTAACTAAGTCCTTAACTGCTATGATCTTGGCAAGCAGCTCATGTGGATTCAAATGTTTTTGTCTGTTTATATACATTGTTGTTTATAACTTCCCATTCATATGGTTATTGATCATATGCACTCTTTATTATGAATATTTTTTATGTTTTAATTTGGAACTTGTTTATTGTTTTGAACACTTTTATATTGTTGTTATATTGTTATACATGTTTTTATGCTTTATGAATAACTTAGGATTCTTTATATATAATTTATTTATTTATGATTTTATGTTAAATATTTTTTATTTTTTTTATATTATTATGATGTTTTATGGTTTATAGTGAGCCACAAATACCCCTGAAGAAGTACTATACGAAACACGGCCTGTGTTCAGTTCTGGCTACCTCTATCAAATAAGGATCAATCAAAGTTTTTTTTGCTCATTCTCTGCCCACGTCTTTGGACTGATACATAGAAACATAGAAACATGATGACAGAAAAAGACCACAAGGCCCATCTAGTCTGTCCTTCCATAACAACAACTACAACAGTCCACTTTTTACCTTTAGAGATCCTCTGTGTTGGTCCCATGCTTTTTTGAATTCAGTTACTGTCCTCATCTCTACCACCTCCACTGGGAGACTATTCCACGGATCCACTACTCTTTCCGTAAAGAAATATTTCCGCATATCACTCCTGAATCTATCTCCCTTCACCCTCATCCCATGTCCCCTCGTCGCAGAACTTGCTTTCAATTGAAAGAGGCTCTCTCCCTGAACATTTATGCCACGGAGGTATTTAAACATCTCAATCATATCACCTCTATCCCGCCTTTCCTCTAAGGTGTACATATTAAGATCCTTAAGTCTGTCCTCATATGCTTTATAATGAAGACTACTAATCATCTTAGTAGCAACCCTCTGCACCGACTCCATCCTGTTCACATCCTTTTGAAGGTGCGGTCTCCAGAATTGCACACCATACTCCAAATGAGGTCGCACCAAAGACTTATACAGACCAGGACAGTATAGTATAGACCAGGACAGTATTCAAATTCCAGAAAGCATGGGATCAATACAGAAGATTTCTAAAGGAAAAAAAGAGACTATAGTATTTGGTATGGAAGAGAAAACTGGATAGGCCATATGGTCTTTTTCTGCCGTCATGTTTCTGTGTTTTTACAGTATATGATCATTATTGCTGTGTGACAAAGCTAGACCCTTACCATCAAACTCTCCTAGACAAACCTGTCTTAGGAGACATATACTCCTTTGAGCACTTCAAATGGGTTGAATTTCCCATAAATATTTGATCAAGACCTCATCTTCAAGGTGCAGTGTCAGACCTCTTCATGTGGGGTAGGACCTTTCAGCCATTGCTGCTGGTGCTTTAACTCACTTCCACTGCCTTTGGGACCATTTTGACATTGTATCATCTGCTTTCTATCTTAAATTCCATAGGGTCTTATCCAAGAGGTCCATCGATGTATCTTGTTCTCTTATTCCACTGGGGCAAAGATGGCCAGTGCCAGGAATATAAATTGGAGGCATACAGCTGGCCAGTCCTCACTTCACTTTGGCCATTGGTACTCTTTCAGAGTATCCTATTGTACTGGTTTTCATCTGGTATTTTAGAGGCTTGTAGCCAATCTTGATGCCATGTTGACCCCATCAGGTGTTTTGGGGGACTTCCTTCCAATCTTTCTGCCCTATTGGCCCTTTTCAGGTGGTTCAGGGCCTTCCAGTCTGTTTTGGTACTGTGTTGACCTTTTGGTGTTGTAGGAAATTCCAGCCTATCTAGGTGCTAAGTTGATCTTCTGGTGTTTTAGGCATTCTAGCTTATCTTGCTGCTGTATTGGCTCTCTTCAGGTCAGTTGGTGCCTTTCGCCTATCCATTTGGTATATAGACCTTCTTCTGGTATTCTGGGTTCTGTTTTAACTCACTCCCAATGTCTTTGGAGACCTTGTGGCAGCTCATCATGTTGTTTATCAAATTCATAAGAACATAAGAACATAAGATATGCCATACTGGGTCAGACCAAGGTCCATCAAGCCCAGTATTCTGTTTCCAACAGTGGCCAATCTAGGTCATATGTACTGTGGTACCGCAGAGCCTATTCATGGAGAAAAAAGGGTTTTAAATCCTGAAAAAAGATTTTATCATCAGCTGCAATATTATGAGGAGCCCAATAGAGGGAGCAGGAGTGACCTTCCAAGGCCCAGAGAACTGCACCTCAGAGCTGATGAGGTAATGCAACCTAACAGCCAATGGAGAAAAGGGGGAGTTCCCCTGAAGAAAGGCTGGGAACTTGAAAAGGAGGAGCTAGGACAAGTTAGAGAGAGACCAGGGAGAGAGAGACCAAGGAGAGGCATACCAAGGAAGGCCTACCAAAAGGAGGCATACCAAGAAGAGGCTTATCAAGGAAAAGCAGACCACGGAGAGTCACACCACAGAGAGCTTCTGGAAAGGAACCAAGAAGGAGAGCACCATAAGGAGTGTCCAGAGCACCAGAGAGGAAGGAGTTCCTGGCAGGAGGGCATAGTGAATCCGAGGCCACAGAGTTCCAGGAGTCCTTGGTTGAGAGGTACTGGAAAGAAAGGCACAAGGGGAGAAATAAACCCCAGAGTTTGGTGTGAAGAACCGGCAGCAGTAAATGCAAGACACAGTAAGCATTATCTGAGCAAGGATGAAGTCTTTGCTGCAAATGGTAATATTCCTTATTCAAATGGTAAAAGGTGTGAATGTGAGAGAGTGGTGACTCTGCATGAAGGCCAGCGGGAGTATGAAAAGCCTACTGCTCAAGACAGGCTAAACTACAGCAGGACCAGGCCGTGGGACTCAACTAAACAAGGTAAAATACCTTTTTATTCTGATAAGCAATATAAGTTAAGAAGACAGGAAACACAAGATACTGGAGTATATCCTCCCTATCAAACTGTTTGTGAAACAGGGCACAAGCCCTTGGTAAAAAGACTGTATAACATAAGGCAGCCTGCAAGGGGAAGTAACTGCCATAACAAACACTCACATGGGCGCGGCCCTGACTTGAATGCTGAACATTGGAAGCTAGTAAATGTGTTATATGAGAAACCTCAGTACACTCCTCAAGAGTTTACTGACACTGATTCACAGCTGTCTGATACTCAGCCCATGCAGGTGGAATTCAACGAAGACCCACCTGAAACCCCGATGGACTGTAGCTACTGTCAGGCAGGTAGCCTAAGGTCTGTGCATGAAACATGAAACAGTGAACAGTAGCGAATGCCTGTAAAGTTTGTTTATGCCAAGTACTGTGAAGCAACAGTTAAACAAAGCAAGTGTGAATATATTTTCTTTTTGTTGCCTGAAGCAAGGTTTCTTTCAGTTGGTTGAAGTAGTCTCCCATAACTTGAACCATTGTGCTTAAAGGGAAATAAAGCCTTATTTTCCCTACATTCTGGCTAGTGTGTTCTCTTGAACTTTGGCCCCCGGTAGGTCCTGGGAACATTACCAAGACCTCTTGCAGAAGGACCAAATTCAATATATATAAAAAACTCTCATGTCCATCTGACCTGCCCATACCAACCTTGGCAGCGTGACAGTACCTAGCACTTTCCCCAAGGGACACAGGTTCCACAATGCTTGTATTGGTTCAAGCATTGATATCCTGGGTCCCTTCTTAATAATGGCTTATGGACCTTTCCTCCAGGAACTTGTCCAAACCTTTTTTAAACCCAGCTACACTAACAGCCTTTACTACATCCTCCGGTAACAAATTCCAGAGTTTGATTACACGTTGAGTGAAAAAATATTTTCTTTTATTAGTCTTAAATAGTTTACCCTGTAGCTTCATTGCATGTCCCCTAGTCTTTCTATATTCTGATAAGGTAAACAATCGATCTACGTTTACCCGTTCCACTCCGTTCATTAATTTATAGTTATATAAATATATAATTTATAGACATTAATTTATAGAATTTATATCTCCCCTCAGCCGTCTCTTTTCCAGGTTAAAGAGCCCTACCCTTTTTAGCCTTTCTTCATAGGAGTATTCTTCCATCCCCTTTACCATTTTGGTGGCTCTTCTCTGAACCTTTTCTAAAATCGCTGTATCCTTTTTAAGATACGGCGACCAGAATTGCACACAATATTCAAGGTGCGGTCTCACCATGGAATGATATAGAGGCATTATAATATCTTTTGTTTTATTTTCCATTCCTTTCCTTATCATACCTAGCATTCTATTTGCTCTCTTGGCTGCTGCTGCACACTGGGCCGAGGGTTTTAACATGGTATCCACAATGACGCCTAAATCCTTTTCCTGGGTGATGGTTCCTAATGTGGAACCTTGCATCGTGTAACCATAGTTTGGGTTGTTCTTCCCTAGGTGCATAACCTTGCACTTGTCCACATTAAATTTCATCTGCCATTTTGATGGCCAGTCTTCCAATTTATCAAGATCCTCTTGCAATTTTCCACAATCCTCTTAGGTTTTAACAACTTTAAATAGTTTTGTGTCATCTGCAAATTTGATAACCTCACTCGTTATTCCACTTTCCAGGTCATTTATGAATATGTCAAAAAGCAGCGGACCCAGCACAGATCCCTGGGGTACACCACTATTCACCTTTCTCCATTGGGAAAATTGGCCATTTAGACCTACCCTCTGCTTTCTATCTTTTAACCAGTTCCTGATCCACAATAGTACACTGCCTCCTATCCCATGACTCTTTAGTTTTGCCAAAAGTCTCTCATGAGGGACCTTGTCAAAGGCTTTCTGAAAGTCCAGATACACAATATCAACTGACTCATCTATGTCCATCTGATTATTCACTCCTTCAAAAAAACATAACAGATTAGTAAAACAAGATCTTCCTTGTCTAAAGCCATGTTGGCTGTCTCCCATTAGGTCATACCACAAAAAACAAAAAATCGTTCATGTATTAGTCAAGGTGATTCAAAAAAACTTAAATTTTACGATAAGCATCCAGAACATTTACTTAGATACCTGAGGTCTCAGACTCTGTGGCTCTGCCATTAGGACTTCCGTCCGTTTTTAAAGTAGGTTGCCCATTTGCATCAACGACCTCAATATAAAAGAACTAAGCAGGTGACTATGCTTTGATAACCATTCACGTTTCACTGAAAGTACTATGTAATCACTTATCTGAAAGGCATAAGTACACCCGCTGACATAGGACAGTTTAAAGATCCCGACGCCCTTCACAGGTACCGATCTCGCGTTTCATTACTGTACTTTCATCAGGGGATCTGCCAAAATTAAACGTCCACCGTTCTTCTTATTCATAAGCTGTGAAAAACAAATATATCAAACTAACATGTATTAACGATACACCCAACCCATCACAAAAAACTATCAAAACTCATAAAAACCCAGAAAAACAAAACAGAACATGAAAATAAACCAAAAAACATCAAAATAAATACCTAAAAGCAATTTCTGCTGCCCGCATTTCGCCAGTTAATTATCCTTGCTCTTCTCGGCTCCAATGAAACGCCGCGCATGCGCACTGAACTACTCCTTCCATTTTTAAAGGGACTTGAAAGCTCAATAACCAATCAAAAACTACCCCCCAGTCTATCAATGAATCAGACATAACCTAACATGAAAGAAACCACTTTACTCCCACATCAACAAACCATCTATGCTGAAACTGTAGTAAAGAAAAGAATAGAATCTTTACTCCCCCGAACTAAAAAATTAAATACAATTTGCCCACTCAACTGCAGCATTTAAACCTTTAGGGGCTACCGTATTAAATGTAAATATCCACCATTGCTCACGTCTAACAAGTAACCGATCTTTTACTATGCCACTTTCTCCCTCAATTATTTGATCAAGGCAGCAAATTCGAAGTTGATCATACTGATGATGTTTCTGCATGCAATGATCCACTATGGGGGCCTCGCGTATACCGCATTTAAGCCGGCTCTTATGCTCCCTGATTTGAATACGGAACGCCCGAGTGGTTTTCCCTATGTATGCCAATCCACAAGGGTAAATGATGGCATATACCACACAAGTAGACCCACAAGTAGTGGATGATTTCAATTCCCTTCGGAGACCATTATATTCGAAAAACGAAACTGTCAATGTCAATGGACAAATATCACAGTTGCCACAGCTACGATGTCCTTTTGGTATAGCTCCCCCAGAGGTGGTATCTAGCGGCCGTAACACCGCCGGTATTGAAGGAGGTGCCTATGCTGCAGGATAAGCATAAATTACATCATACAGCTTTAACTCGAGGGGAAAGACAGACTCTGAAGGAATTACGTAATAGATCTGACATAGTTATTAAGCGGGCCGATAAAGGGGGAGCGATAGTGGTCCAGTCTAGAGAGGCCTATATTAATGAAGCTTTAACTCAACTGCAAGATCGTACAGTGTACATTAAATTGGAAATGGATCCCCTGGATTTTTTACAGCGTAAAATTCGGTCATTAACTCAATCTGCTTTAGCGGATGGCCTTATTACCCGCAAAGAGTACAATTTCTTGAATATGACGGCTCCAACCACAGCTAAATTCTATATAGTACCTAAGGTACATAAAAATCCACAGTTGCCTCCGGGCCGTCCTATTGTCTCCACGCGGGGCAGCATTCTAGAACCCCTCTCCATCTATGTAGATTCATATCTACGGCCTTTGCTAGAAACTATACCATCTTATGTTAGAGATACGACTCATTTCTTGCAGACTTTAAAGAGTATGAATCAATGGTCGAATAGTCCAGATGTTTTACTTGCCACATTGGATGTGGTTTCTTTCTATACCCACATTCCTCAAGAAGCGGCGTTGCAAGTAATTGTCCAAGTACTTCATCAGCGTGGAGATGTCTCAACACCTAAAGTTCAGTTTATTATGGCTCTGGCTCAGTTAGCTATTCAAAGAAATTATTTTCTTTTTCAAGGTGATCTATACCATCAGATTGCCAGAGTAGCTATGGGCGCCACCTGCGCCTCATCCATTGCGAATTTCTATATGGGGATTTTTGAGCGTCAATGGGTGATTCCATCGCACTATACTCCGCAGATTTTATTATGGCGGAGATATATCGACGATATTTTTTTGATGTGGCGGGGCACAGAGGAGTCTCTCCGCCAGTTTTAGGTCTAATATGGCTTCCCCTCTGGTCGGTTCATGAACCAGCTGCTCCAAGAAGCAGTCATTTATTTCATCTAGGAACTATCTCCCTAGCATGTCCTGACGTGACACTGACCCAGTCGATACCGGGGTAGTTGAAATCACCCATTATTATTACTGTGCTGTAACTTTTGTTAGCTTCCTTGATTTCTTTGAGCATTTCATCATCCATTTGGTCATTCTGGCCAGGCGCTCGATAGTACACCCCCACTGCCATTGCCGTCCCCCTTTTACATGGAATTTCAATCCATATAAATTCTACAGCAGATTTTGTTTCCTGCAAAACTTTAATCCTTTCTGACTCAATGCCCTCTCTAACATAGAGAGCAACCCCTCCACCAATTTGATCAGCTCTATCATTACGATATAGTTTGTACCCAGGTATCACAGTGTCCCACTGGTTGTCCTCCTTCCACCATGTCTCTGATATTCCAATCATATCTAACCTTTCATTTAGTGCTATATATTCTAACTCTCCCATCTTATTTTTTAGACTTCTAGCATTTGCATACAAGCATTTTAGAGAATGTATTTTATTCATATTAATTCCATAAGATCTTATCCAAGTAGGCCATCAGTGTATCTTTTTCTGCAAGCCCAGGGGATTCTTCAGTACAGATTTCCATACTGGGACAAAAGTGGCTGGTGCAAGATATATGACTGAGGTATACAGCTTGATTGTACTCGCCCCACTCCTGTTGTCTGCATTTTTTCAGTTTTTTGGTTATGTGTTGCCCCTCTTTGGCATTTTTAGGTCCTTCCAGCCTATATTGGTGCTATACTGGCCTTCCTCAGGTATCTAAAGGCCTCACAACCTTCTGATGGCGACAAAGTCTTCATGCCACAGCTAGAAACCTTTGCTTCTTTTGGTGCCATGGAGTATTTATGACACATTTGAGGTGCAATTTTATAAGAATGCATTTATTTTTAGGTAGAACAAATGCATTTATATGTTGCCATTTTAGTCATTTATATCCGTAAGAAGCCATGCATCTGCATAAATGAACTCTTACAAAATAGTGACAAGCAGAAAAGTATTGTACATTTTTTCACTGGGCGTATGCACATGTGCAGAGTTTGGGCAAAATTATGGGTGCTATGAGCAAATATGTGCATTAATTATAGATTACGATAATTTGTGTCTGTACGTGCAAAAAGTAGAGTCTACTATTACTACTACTACTGATCATTGTATAGTGCGTTGAACGGAGACATATAAGAAATGGTCCCTGCTCGTAAGAGCTTACAATCCAGTCATGACAGACAACACAACAGCTGGGGACTCGGATATGTCTGGGGGAATGGTGAAGAAATACATGGGAGGTGAACAGGAGACTAAGGGGATCAGGATCCAAAAACAGCCTCTAAGAGATGAGATTTTAGCCCAGATTTGAAAAGGCCAACCAAAGATAAGCACAACACACTCGCAGATATCAAACCAAACAAGTCCAGAGTGAGTAATGGAAACAAAGCTTTATTAAAAGCACTCAGTGGAAATATGCATACAAGGTTACTCAACCCCACATGGTCATGTTTTAGCATGTCCTGCAACAGGGGTCAAGTCTGAACAGTCCTGCTGCTTATTTGAAGGACTTTTAAGCACATTGAATAAATATAAGCAAACAAAACAAGAAATCATCATAAAACCATTAAAATGTCACAAATAAAAATTAATAGCATCAATAAATAATAATCAAAGGCAGAGACATTGTACAGGAGAATAAATTAATACCAATTAATCTAAACATTAAGACTTACAAACAGGATTTGAAAGGGGATATAATACCTTTGGTACAGAATGATAAGAAGAATATAGAACTATATGTTAAAATGTATAGTATATGACAGATTAAAAGTATACTAGATCATAAATAAATATAAAAACATATTTATAAAATTATGTCCTTTAAAAACATATAGCGGATGCACCAAACTCATTACCCATAGAGCAATAAGGGAGGAAAAAACATGTATACATCTCACGTAACTGTGCATTGAAAAGCCCAGTATAGTACAGGCAAAACCATATAACTTCAAAAGGCTCCTGGTGCCTAGATATTGAGAAGATAATATTGTAAGAAAATGACTAAAAATATATCATTAACAATGAACTAGGTACCATAGGCCCAATTCCGCTCCAGACGTACATGTCCTCTGTATGCCCGGTCTGAACCAGACGTACAGAGGGCATCATGATTCTGATCCCGTGGGGTATGTCTAGCCCCGCGGGATCAGAATCATAATTAGGCCTGTACATGCAGGCCGGGACTGCGATTCAGCCCTTCCTGTATGTACATGCCCTGCCCAACTAACTCAGTCAGGGCAGTTCAATGGAGCCACGGTGCCATGGCATCCGATTGCCATGGCACTGTGGCTCCATTGAAGAGCCACGATCCCCATCCGCCAGCACCAGCATTGATTTCCCTGCAGCCTGACACATGATCTGGCCTCCTAAGGCCAGGGTTGGGCTGTGGGGAATGTCCTTGGCCCACCCTGCCTCATCTGTGCCCCGGGCTGCTGATCCCCGACATCTAGGGAAGTTATTCCACCTCGGAGGTGGAATAACTTAGGTCGCCGCCCCTGGACTTACAGGGCTGACAATTAGAATCAGCCTTCTATGTCCAGGGCCGACGACCACCTACCGCCTGCCCCAACTCCGCCCCGAAACCACCCCTGACTAACTTCCCCGTACAACCGGCGGGGCTTAGCCACTGGCGGGAAGGGGCCTGAATATCAGGGATGGACATCCCCACTATTCGCGGATTGGAATGACCCTGTACACCCCTAATTAAAAATGTAAATGGGGAAATCCAAATAAAGATGGACAGCCCTAAAAGAACATCAATGGAACGTGAAGAAATAGTAAGGAATATTAAACAGTAGGAACACTGTTCTTAAATAATCACCTGACTTATAAAAACACTTCTTGGGAAGGGGTTCTTGTAACATCTGTTGTTATCTACCCATTCTAGGGATTCTAAAAGGGGAATGAAATTCATGGACTGTGGAAACTCATCTAATAAAACAGCATATGGGAGATTGTAAACACAGTATTGTACATAGTCTCTCCCCAAAACTCATACTGAAATGATCAATTGACCGATATTAGAAGTTAACCAAATTACCTTAAAAACTTCAATCAAAGGACGTACTGGATGTTCTGATACAGAATCAGGATATCAGAAGGCAACTGATATGCAAAGTCGGAATTTAAAAGCCAGTTTGGTGCCAAGAAAGGGGGGAAACCATGATAGTGCATATACAATTCATAAAGATAAAAGTAAAGAGTAAAATGTTGAAATGCTATTAAAGCAATGAGAATTTCAAAGCTAAAACTCAATGGATGTCCAATTACTAATACATTAATTAAAACAAGAAAATGGAGCGGATCCTGATTCTAAGAATGCGTGGTAAGGGATGTTGATCGAATAAAACCATTAATCTTGACTTATAAAACCACTTTTGGAAAGATTCATATGATATATATTGTAAATAAACTCATTTTGAGTAATATAAAGGAAGATAAACATCATGGACTAAAGAAGCTCATAAACTAAAGGGAACAAATTTGGAAGTTAATCAATACACTGTAATGGATAAACAGAACGGATTACAGAAGTGCACAATCAAATAAACAATATTTCAAGTACCTTGAAGAGTGCAGTCAAAGAGCATATGGAGTTTCTGATACAGCGCCGGGATATTGAAAAGTAACTAATGCGCAGGATCTATGTTTAAAGGCTGGTTTGGTGCCAAAAAGGAGGGTACCATGACAATGTGTAAACAAATAAAAAATGTATAGAAATATAGAATAGAATAATGTTAAGTTGGTGTTGAATTGATAAGTTTAAAAAAAATCCAGTTATCAATAAAATAATTAACAATAACTTACACCGACAAGGAAAAGAACATCTGCCGGTGACAGATATGTGTGTTCAGACAAGCAAATATGGAGCTCTGGTTAAAAATGTAAATGAAGCAAAATAAAAAGAAACAAAAGACTAAAAGGAACATGCCAACTAAAATTGAATAATAGCAACGATATGTATAAAAAGAACCATACATATAAAAAATAGGAACAACAACATAAAATGGCATGGATATTAAATATAAATAAAAAAATAAGCATTGAGTAAAAGGTACAATGTAAAGGATAAAACCATATGTCAAAAAGCAAGGGAGGGGGAGGGAAAGGATAAAGGAGGAGGGGGAAGAAGAGGGAGAAAAGGGAAGGGAATGAGGAGGGAGGAGGAAGGGGAAGGGAGGGGAAAGAGAACGAAAGGTCCAGAAATGAAGCCTGACATACTGACTCAGGTAATTTGTTCCAGGCATAAGGAGCACTAAGGTGGAAAGATCAAAGTCTGGAGATGGCGGTGGACGAGAAGGGCACAGATAGAAACAATCTACCAGGAGATTGGAGTTCCCAAGGAAGGCTTAAAGGGAGAGATAAGAAAGGAAAGGGAGTGAGGAGTAGCAGAATGAATGCACTTGTAGGTCAGTAGGATAAGTTTGAACTGGATATGGAAACAACTTAAAAAGAGGGGTTACATGAGCATAGCAAGACTGACAGAAGATAAGCTGTGCAACTGAATTTCGAACAGGTTGAAGGGGAGAGTGATGATTCAGAGCGAGACCAGCAAGGTGGAGGTTGCAATAGTTTAGTCGGGGAGAGAAATAATAGAGCACCAGGATAGAGCAGAATTCTTAAAACCATGCGAGGACAAGGTATTGAGGAGAAGGTGTTGGTCAACAGTATCAAAAGCAGCAGAAAGATCAAGAAGGATGAGGATTGAATAAAGGACATTGGATTTAGCCAGGAACAAGTCAATGGAGACTTTGGCAAGAGCCATTTCAGTATAATGTAGAAGACAAAAGCCAGATTTCAGTGGATCCAAAGGGCTTGGGAGGACAGAAAGTCACTCGTGTAAGTGATCGCATCTTCATTTAAGACACATTTTCTTCCACTTATACTAACACTTTACAAACTCAAGTATGTATGTACCTGACTTTATAAAGTAGGTGTAAACTAGGCATTTGAAAATGTGCGCAAATTGTGACTATGTAGAATTACCCTCTACATGTCTTATAGGACTGTTGCCCTTGTTATATCTGCCTGCCAGCGAATTCTAAAAAGGGTTCCAATGAAAATCAAGGAACATCTTACTGTTATAGAAAAAAAATGCTTACCCTTTGACTTCAATGGAAATGAATAAAACAAGGCTGACAAATAATTTAGCATCTGAATTCAAATCAAATAGGGACTTGAACCGAGCGCAAACCAAAGTTGCGTTCATCCCTACTCACAAGCTTTGAAGAATCTACTTCTCAATGAACATTAGATCATCACCCATTAACACATCAAAAACATCAAGCTCCTTTGAACCTAATATATTATTTGAGTGAAATGTCTTATTTACATGTAGTAGGAGTTTTAATGGTTTGAATTACTTATTTCAAGTAGGTATATAATGATAGCATGCCATTAAGTGTTAACAATACTATTTTAAGTGCATGTTTATTATAGATCTCTTTTCAAAGGAACATGTTATTTTTTCGGTGCAGACAGTCAGTTTACTGAATTTGTGCTGACAGTATCTGGTATGCAATTTCTAATAGCAATAAGTAGCACCTGAAATGATAAATTAGCGTACGTCATTCAAGCTGTTTCTTCACGTCAAGCCACATCTAGCTCAGTACATACACTGCAAAAATACATAATACATAATTATTATGAAAAAATGTGATGTCTTTGTGAATGGGTAAAAAGATTGGCTGTTTACTCTTTCCGAAAGAAGAAAGAGTAGGGACACACAATGATGCTAAAGAGTAGCACATGCAAGACTAATTGGAGAAAATATTTTTTCACTCAGTGCATAGTAACTGGGTTTAAAAGAGATTTGGATGAGTTCCCAGAGGAAAAATCCATAAACCATTATTAAAGTGGACTTGGGAAGTTGTAAAAAGAATTTTCTAGACCATAAAGGTCCTTTATTCAGATGTCTGAATTACTCATATACAAGAATTTGCTACAAATATTTAGAGTTGAACATATAGAAAATACTACTTTTTTTTTTAAGATCTTTATTTAGCAGTTTAAAGTAACACAAACAATAAAACAAACACATAACAACCCATATAATACTTATGGATGACATACAGTGTGGGCCACCGTTTATAAAGAACTAACAAAGTTATAGAAAGACGGCCCCGCTGTCCCACCACCCAACAATAATTAAATTCTTCTGTTGACAAGTGCTACACCGTTCCAGCGATCTCCCACCATTAATATCAATCAAGTAACTGTGCATTTAAGGTATCCCACTTTTTGAGCAAACCCCGATAAGACGGGTTCTGGGTGACATAAGCCTTTTCACAGGCATGGTGATAGCAAACTAGATTCCACCAGTGGTCCGAATTCAAATTTGAGAAGGTTTTCCAATGACTCATGATTGCCTTTAGCGCTAGGCTTAGCATTAGATCAAAAATCATATGATCACGTCGATCCAGATCCAGAATTCCAGCTTGGGACTTGTAAATCACAATCCGGTATGTCAAGGGCTATCCCATCTGAAACAAATGTGTCATTCGTTGCCACACTTGTTGCCAATACTTCTGTAGTGCAGGGCAGTCGTAAAGCATAAGCATTAACGTGCCCACTTCACTTTCACAAGACCAGCAGCGGTTCCCTTCCTGGGCCCGCCACTTGGCAACCTTCACCGGCGTCAAGTATGCTCGATGAGCTAAGAAGTACTGCGTTTGTGTGAGTGAGGCAGCTCTCATAAGCCGTATTTGTTTATTCCAAAAATCCTCCCACATTTTAGGCATCTCGAGCGCACCCACTTCAGACTCCCACACAAGTTGTGATCCCTGACACCTTTTCTTCTCACCATCCCGGAAGAGGGCAACCGTCTGGGATATGAAATGCATGTCCATCAACATCTCCTGTATCTTGCAGTGCAGCGGCCGACCCGGTCCAACTGACAGTGGTTGAACCCCCGCTTTACCCAGACAATGTCGCAATTGGCACCATTGGAACATGCAACTGGCTGGCAATCCGTATTCTTGGTGTAGCATTGGGAAGGATTTGAACGCTTTGTTATGGATTAATTGACCCAGGTAGACGACGCCATGTGTCATCCATGTTCCCCAGATAAAACTGCCTCCAGCAATTTTGAATTTCGGATTTAACCATAGAATGGTGGACTCAGTAAACTCATGATCTTCTTCAGTGACTGCCAATAGGGCCCGAAATGCTTGTTGTGTGGCCTAGATAATCTCGTTACATGAGCCTGGTGGGCCCGCATCCGACCCAATGCGCATCCATAACGGTATTGACTTGCTTATTGCAGCTTCAATCCGCAACCACACTGGGCCATTAGGCGTAATCTTTTCACCACTCCACCGGACACCCTGTCTTAGCAGGGCAGCAGCATGGTACCAATAAAAATCTGGGAAGTGTACTCCTCCCCGTTTCTTGGGCAACTTTAATTTCCACGTGGCAATTCTCGGTGTTTTGTTGCACCATAAGAAAAATAACATCAACTTCTCCATCTTAGTGTAAAAGCGCCGCTCAAAGAGGGTTGGCACCATACTTAGTATATAATTTATCTTAGGCACCATTACCATTTTTATGGTTTCCAACCTGCCCCACCAGGCTAAGTTCAGTGGGGACCATTTACTAACATACTCTGATACAATTCTTTCACATTTTGCCTTGGTCTGAGATAGGGTTTCTCGCAGTGTATTTCCATAGGTAACACCCAGGAATTTGAAAGCAGAGCCCTCCACCCTAAACGGATATTGGTTGTATGCTAATAATTGGGCAGGGGAGTTTAAGGGTATGATCGTCGTTTTAGTTAAATTCAACTTGTATCCTGGGATACCTGAATAATCATCTATTACAGCCATGATTACAGTCAGGGAACTGGGCTCCAAATAGAGGAATATATCGTCCGCATACGCAGAGATCGTGCTATGACACCCGGCCAAACTTATGCAGGTGATATTCTGGTGTTGTCGAATTTTCAGTAGTAATGGCTCGAGAGCCAGGTTGAACAGCAGCGGTGATAGGGGGCAGCCTTGTCTGGTTCCCCTGGTTAACGTGAACTCAGCCGAGAGTGTGCCATTAGCCGCCACTCGAGCCGTGGGTCTGGTATAGAGTAGTTCCACACTTTTGAGAAAATTCTCTTGTATGCCGAACCATCTCATTGTTCTGAAGAGAAAAGGAAGCTCGACCCTATCAAAGGCCTTTTCGGCGTCTAATGCCAGTCCCACCACCGGATCCGAAACTTGTTGTGCACCTAACAGTACATGTGCAAGCAAGCGACCATTATCAGCTGTTGACCTTCCAGGCATAAATCCAGATTGGACCGGGTGGATTAGCGTCTCTATCACTTTGCCAAGTCGATTGGCCAGTATCTTAGCATATATTTTATAATCTGCGTTCAGCAGGGATATGGGTCGGTAGTTCTCTATTCTCTGGGGATCCCTCCCTGGTTTAGGGTGTATGACAATCGTGGCTGTTGCTATTGCACCCACGTTAGGGCATTCTTCTTTAATCCGGGTATAATAAGTTTGCAGTTCAGGCAGCAATTTTTTGGAGAAGGCCGCATAAAATTCTACGGGCAAGCCATCCGGGCCACTGGCCTTGCCTTTCGCTAGTTGTCGTATCGCCAGTTGGATCTCTTTATCAGTGACGTCTTCCTCCAGGGATAGCGCTTGCTGCTCTGTAAGTTTGGGCCCATCAATTGCGGTGACAAATTTGGAAAAGGTGTTTTCATCGTATTCCATCTCTGACTGGTATAGGGTGGCATAGAAATCTTTACACAACTGCAGTATCTTTTCATCTCTCAGTAGTAAGGCCCCAGAAGAATCCTGCAGGCCTGTTATCCGCATCACTGCCTTCTTGGTTCGCAACATACGTGCCAACAAAGCGCTTGCCCGATTGCTCTCATGATAGTACACACTTTGCCGCATCTTGACTTGTTTGTTCACGTCTTGGCTAAGAATAGAGTTGAACTGATATCTCAACTTTTGCAGTCTCAGTAAAATAGCCTTGTCCTCACGCTTAGCCAGGAGCCTTTCACCCACTCTTATTTCCAGTTCCAGTTCTGTCAACTTCCGCTTATCAGCTCTTCTACGCTGGATATTGAAGGATGTTATACGTTCTCTTATACTGGCTTTGAAGGCTTCCCACCAGGCCCATACTGGCGTCTCTTGCACCTGATTGCATCCAAAGTAATCGGCAATTTCCCTCTGCATGGAGCTCAAGAACTCTTCATCAGCGAGCCATGATCTATCAAAGTGCCATCGAGGCTGGGCTCTCTTTGTTGCTACCAAATCTAATGTTAGTTGGACTGCAGCGTGATCCGACACCGTCTTCGCACACAGTTCGACTGCGGTGATCTGTGGTACTAGTGTCTTGGACACTAAGAAGTAGTCGATTCTCGTTTGTGAGTTATGTGGTGCAGAATAAAATGAGTACTCCCTATCGCTAGGATGCAGAAGCCTCCAAGGATCTACAAGGCCCAGTGATTCCATCATATTTTGTAGACTTTTACTCGCCTTGGGCTTATGCTGTTTTTTATATGGGGTACGGTCAAGCAACGGATCTTGTATTAGATTAAAGTCTCCACCCAGAAGTATGTGCGTCGACCCA
This sequence comes from Ichthyophis bannanicus, assembly GCA_033557465.1. Taxonomy (NCBI): domain Eukaryota; kingdom Metazoa; phylum Chordata; class Amphibia; order Gymnophiona; family Ichthyophiidae; genus Ichthyophis; species Ichthyophis bannanicus. Next base: position 65,245,175 of record CM066040.1, read on the forward strand.
GTCTCTAGTAACTCGGTCGCAACCTGCTCAAAGAATAATGGATCATCTTGATTGGGGCCATATATCGTCATCAGGACATATGTCTCACCACCGATCTGAACTTTCGCCTTGGCCCACCTCCCTCCCATGTCCATCTTTGTCTCTTCCACTTTCGGCGCCAATGTTTTCCGAACCAGTATAAGGACCCCTCCCCCCCTTCTTCTTTTCCGCTGGGGCAACCAGTATATTCTGATACAATCTCCCACCCACTTTATAGGACTCTGAAAGTGAAAGATGAGTTTCCTGTAGGAGTACCACGTCCGCCAGCTGTTGTTGGCAGTATGTTAGTATTTTCTTACGTTTGATTGGATTAGAGATACCTTGAACATTTAGAGACAAGAGCCTTAATTTGCTGCTAGCCATGGCTAATAGCGTAGATCCCTGTGGTGGTAGTACTTGTCATCCATAATTTCACATTCATTTGTATTGGATGGTCATCATTATACAGACATTGCCTTGTCATCCTATAACTAACAACAAGAACTTGAACATCTTGCATTGTGGAACCTAATCCGCCCCCTCTACAAACAACCCCCATAGCAACTCCCTCCCCAACTGTCTACAAAAGCTACATTTCACCCCCCCTTCCCCCATCAGACATCAATGAGTATTCATAAAGTCCCATAACTACAAGCCACCCCATTAATCATCAAAAACATTTCATGCACTCATCTCTTCCCCTTAATTGAGTTTGTGATTAATCAAACCCTAGCACATCAAAGATAGTGGGTCTCTTCGGATTTCTGGTACACATCCGCAGTCGCCAAATTCACTGGTCACATCTCCCGATATTGTAATCAGTCATGATCCTACATCCATGTGCGTATGGTCCGATGAAAAGGACCGAAGAGCATTTCCGCTGTCGAAAGTCCGTGTTGTATTGTTTAGCGTGACACGCATTCTCGCCGGGTAGAAGAGTCCGTATCTCGCCTGTAGTTTCTGCATAAGAGGTCTACAGGCCAAGAGCTCCTTACACCGATCCACTGTTTTTTTGCTGAGATCTGGGTAAAAGGAGATCCTTTGACCTTCAAGCTGCAGCGATTGTCTCTGCTTTGCCATTTGCAAAATCTGCAGGGCCTACGGGTATCTAATTACTTTTACCACAAATGGGCGCGGTTGCTGAGCGCGGCTCGTGGCATGGGAGGGAACCCGATGAGCGCGCTCTAATTCAAGTGGAATGTTGAAGTTAATTTGAAGGAGATCTGGTATAAGTTTTCCTAAATAAGCAATAGGGTCAGCTCCCTCCCAACCCTCAGGTATTCCAGTGATTCTAATATTATTCCTTCGGGCCTGATTGCTTTGGTCCTCCATTTGTATTTCTAGCGCTGCCACCCGCTTAGCTAGGGGGCCCATCTGAATCAACATAGTCTCATGTTTGGCGACCTCCATTTCCATTTTAGAGAGACGCCCAGCCATATCTTGCAAGGACTCTTTTACCTCCTGCACGTCAACTTGTAGTTGGGTTAATGGTGCAGTACTTGTGGCGATCAGTTCTTTTATGGCTTTTAGCTCAGCTAAAATCTCCCAGATACCATCGACAGACTCCTTCTCCGGCGCCATTTTCTGTGGGGATGATGTCTCCGGTTTCGCGCGTTTAGCTGTTTGCCCGGCTGGTAGATGGAATTCCAGCCTCGCCAGCTTTAGAGACGACATTTCTCGTGAGGTAGCAGTCTTTCTCAGTCAAAATGGGGGCTTGAGAGGGTCAGGATTCTATGAGCAAGGTGGGAGCCATTCTTTCAAGCAGCCATCTCCCTTCGCGGCAAGCTCCGCCCCCTAGAAAATACTACTCAATATTAAATATGTATTCATGTTCTGTAGAGCATTGGCACTACCATGATAGAGAAGACCTCCTTCAAAATTTACCAAAGTGAATCACAGAAGTGAAGGGCCAAAGTCAAAGTAGTAGAGATGGTTCAAAGGTGATAGTCTATAAGTTTAAGAAAGCCTTAACCGAGGCAGCTCGGACCCGGTGCTCCCTTCTTCCCCCCACCCTTCCTCCACAGGTAGCCCCCCCCCCAGCCACACCAGCCCATACTCAACTGCCCCCCACCCCACCTCCAACAAGATACAACAGACACAAATTGGGAATCAACTGGTCGCAGCTTTATTAACTTTACATAACGTGCCAGAACATTTCAGTCACAACATAACCTTTGCCATATCCCAACAAGCGAAACGGGCTTTCACCAGCCGTGTTATTAACAAGGTGACCCCGTTCCACTTCCGCCGCAGCTGAGCCAGCAGCAAACTTCCGTCCCCCCCCCCTTTCCCCGGCCTCGCCATATTATTAGCAAAGGCCGGCAGGGGTTATCCGGGTTGGGGGCAACCGACCCCCGCCACAATTCCAGTTTAATGCTCTGGACCCCGGAAACCTCCTGGATCCCGCCACCTGGCACAGGAAACTTTAACGTCCCTGCGCCGCCCTCCCAAAACCAAGCTGCGACCAGCGAGCCTCCCTCTGCACAATCCATTCTAACGCCTACTACCAATCATTGAGCAGCAAGTCAACTCCTACCGGGGATAAATGCACCCCATCCTGCCGATACAATCCCCCACAATCCACTTCCACCCAAGAATGCAAGATTTGATAGCCCCCGTGGTCGCAGACCCAACAACCAATCGGCAGGCAGGCCTTGGAATGATATTGGACCATAACAGAACAACTCCTTGAAACATCTGAAGAACGTCTGCCAAGTCCCTCTGCACCATTCTGATCAACTGCTTACATGTCCAAGAGACCAGATCATTACGACCCAAGTGCAGGAGTATCGCTGCAGGCTCATCCCTCACCCGCCTGTGGTGCCGAAGCAAAGGCAATAACTGTGGCCACCAGAGCCCACACTCGCCCAGCCATAGGATGGACACCACGTCCGGGTCAAGACCCAAATTAAGACCTAGCGGCCGCACTGCTGCCTGCTGTCCCACCCAATGAACAAATGAATTGCCGATCATCCAACAGCCAGGAGGACACCGCCCACAATCTGAAAGAGAAACAAGCAGTTAGCTACCGATGGACAGATTCCCCCCTTTCATAATCGCAAATAACCCAGAAAGGCCTGCGAATGCCATCTGCCAATGCATTGTATCTCCCCATCCGGCAGCCCCACCGCCTCTGCACTGGTTGCCGCCCCAATACGGAAGGAATGCGGAGCAAACTGGCGAGGGTCCTCACCCACGTGCTGCAGAACCATCCGCAGAATTGCTGCCACCTCGTAACCCGTCAACCAGCGAGAATCCTCTTGCAGGAAAAACACCCCGCCAGCTGCCGGTGTATGCACAAGTACTCTCTCACTGCAGCAACCGGGCACGTAGAAAGGTTAACCACCTCCTTCAGCACCACCCACAGACCTTTACCCCGCTGGTCTGTCTTTGATATAGCCAGCCTCACCCTCAGCTGCCCATCCCTGACCTGCAGTTCCCGCTCCCCAAGCAACCACTATCTTCGGAACGTCCGGAGTTCGCCACCATCCGAAACGCACCAAAAAACGCCAGACAAAAAACCGCCCTGAACAGCCTGGCTTCGTAAGGTGACCCTGCCGCCTTGGGTAATGCTGCGCAAAGCCTGTCAAGCAACTCGTGTGTAATAGGTAGCCTGGAATCGCCAGGGGTTGGCCGGGCTCGTTCCCACCCTAGCAGCAGCCTCCGGGCAAAAAACCCCGGTGCCGCATATCCCCATCCCGCTGCTCTTGCAAAAAATGTAAAGCCAGCTAGATGGCTCCGCACCGATGCCTGGGACACACCGTTCCCTTTCGCACAAACCACGTACTGTCCCATTAGACTGTCAGAGGTGAGGCCTTGCTGCCAACCTCGCGACTCCAGAAATTCGACCACCTTATCACAACCCCTCTGATAGGTCATCCATGTCGCCACAGACACCGAACTATGCAGCCGGTTCACCATCTCTTCTGGCCAACCTGCCATAATCGCTCGGGAACCACCAAACCCACAGCATCCACCTCTGGTGCCAGGGTCCGGAACAGCTCCCACTTGAAACGAGAAAGCACATCCGCAATTTTATTAGTGCATCCTGATATATGTCTGGCCCTGACCCACACATTCAACTGTAAGCAAGCTAACACCACCTCCCTCATCAGTGCCGTGACATGAACACAATGCGGAGTATAATGATTCACCACTCTGATCACCGCCTCATTATCACACCACCAAATTACTCTATGATTTTGAAGCTTATCGGGCCAAAAATGCAACACTACTAAAATAGGAAACAGTTCCAAGAAGGTAATATTGCTAATCAAGCCCGAGGCTTGCCACGACTGTGGCCAGCTATTGGCACACCACATTCCCCCAAAATAGATTCCCAGCCCAGCACCTCTGGCGGCATCCGTATACAGCTGTAAATCCACACTAGACGTCTCCGGCTCCATCATAATCGACATCCTATTAAAACCTTCTAAAAATCCATCCCAAACTCTTAAGTCCGCCTTCATTATCCTTGACATCCTAATGCATGGTGCGGCATCCGCACCCCCGCCGTAGCCTCCGCCAACTGCTGCAAAAACACACGTCCCATAGGAATGACTCGGCATGCAAAATTCAAGGAACCTAGTAAGCCTTGTAGCGCCCGCAAAGTCAACCGCCGAAGCCAACCCACTAGCCACCAATGCTCTCAACCTCACTACCTTCTCCATCGGGAGATGTGCCACCATTTCCATCGAGTCAAGCTCCACACCGAGGAAGGTGATTCTACTTGCTGGGCCTTCTGTCTTATCCACAGCCAACGGTAGCCCCCAGGCGTCTGACATGTCCAGGAAGCCTTGCAATAATTGCTGGCACTCGTCAGAATGTGCTGCACCGACAAAAAAGAAATCATCCAAATAATGGACCATGTGCGCACAACCGACCTTCTGCACAAGTGCCCAATGCAAAAATGAACTAAACTTCTCAAAATAGGCGCAAGAAACCGAGCAACCCATAGGCATACATTTGTCCACATAAAACTCATCTTCAAAGCAAAAACCTAACAAACGAAAAGCAGGCAGGTGCACTGGCAGCAAACGAAAGGCTGACTCAATGTCAACTTTCGCCATCCAAGCTCCAGGACCACATCTCCTAACCAAATTCAACGCCTCATCAAAAGAAGCGTAGCGCACCGCGCACAATTCTCTCAGAATGTGATCATTCACAGATGATTCCAAGGGAAAAGACAAGTTGTGGATCAACCAATACTTCCCCGGCTCCTTCTTAGGCACCACCCCCAGCAGAGAAACCACTACATTTGCGATCGGAAGCTCCGCAAAAAGACCTTCAATTCTCCCTAAGCCCAACTCCACTGCCAGCTTATCCCGCACCACGGTTGAATAACACCGCATCGAAGGGGAATTTTGTGCTCTCTTCCCAACAACCTTCCCCTGCACTGGTATAATGAAACCAAACTGAAACCCTAATTCCAGTGCCTCCCTATCCTTCCTCTTTGGATAGCACCACAACCAAGGCTTTATCGCATCCCAGCGTATCGGTGTCGGCGCCAACCCCGACACGTCCTCTCTACTTGGGACCCGGCGAGGGCGCCAATGTGGTCCCCCTTTTAATACATTTAATTGCTGAGTGTCCCCCACTACAGACCGAGCAGGCGTGACGGAACTTAAAGTTGGGGAAAGGACACGAGGACTTGTTAAATTGCCAACAGATGTCCCCTGTGCTCCCTCCCCCGCCCTCTGCTGGCCCCCCCCCCCGAATGAAAGGAATGACCCAACACAGCCACATTTGTCATCCCACCTCTCGCACCCCCTCCCCCCCCAGCGCCGGCCCTAACCAACATTTGTGTCAACCATAGATTAATGTCCTGTGTACACTATGACAACACCTTGCTCTCCTCCATCTTGTCCCTGAACTTTTCGTCATAGTTTAACCAAGCCCACCCCTCATGCATCTGGGCCGCCTCCAAAATTGAGTCTGCATATGCCAACAACATGCCGTAATCCTCAGGAGAACTCCAACCCCAAACGCTAGCCAACCGCAAAAAGGTTCTCGCCCAATTTACCACCGTATGCGACACCTTTCGAATCCATCCCGCCTTCTCATCCTCTCTGTGCTTCTTCCTATCGCCCAAGCGCTTTCTGCCCTCCAACAGTCTGAAGATGTCTATGTACCGATGTTTCCTGATTTTCCGACGCAGATTCCTTGCAACCCCCTCCCATAGCTCGGAGAAGGAGACCAACGAAGGTGCGCCCTTCCCCCAGAGAGTACTGTTTGTACCCTGCCTCCCTCCCCCCCCCCCCGAGTTCTCCTCTCCAGACGTGGATGACGAGGGGTCGTCCGTCGAGGAAGGGGATGACCCTGAACCCTGCCTCTGCCGGCGCGAATGCTTTTTCTTTCTTTTTACCTTGGACCCCTCCCCTTCCTGCGCACTACCCGGAACCGCCCCATCCCCTCCCTGTGCCTGAGGCTCACCTGTTGCAGCCGCATCCAGAGTATGAACTGCCCTTGTGCTGCTCATTGTCTCACTGCTCTCCGCTCTGTGCTGCGGGAGCCCTCCGTCCTCCACATTGGTTGCCTCGAGCCGACTCAGGTTTCAACTCATGTTTAAACTCATGTTTACTATAGCCCGATGCTCTATTTTATTCCTTTGCTCATTGTTTTGGTTCGTGTCTTAAAACTACTTTTTCCAGCTTACTTTTTTCCAGCACACTATTCTAAAACTTTATATAAACATACTTTTTACCCGCCCATTTGAATTACTTTTGTAACATGAAAGTTCTCTGGTACGGGAGACGGCGATTTGTGATAAGGAAGCTTATCATAGCTCAGGTAGGAGCTATAGAAAAGATGATGTGACTCTGAACAAGCAACCTGTCAGTTCTGGTAGAAGCAAGAAAACAGAGTTTTCACATAAAAGACTACCAGTCCCAGAATGCACCAGGTTTCCAGCAGCCATGAGAGGGGCTGAAGTGAGAAAATGTGTGTGCAATCAAGAGAGCTATGAGGTAATCCCTAAGCACTCATCTCAAAGGGCAGGGCCTGATTCAACACAGCTGCGCTGTTAGGGAGCAGCACACATTAGGAAAGAATAAGAATAGAGCTTATTCTTCAGATAACAGCTTCAAGAACAGCTTCAGGAAGAGATACAGAGACAGAGACAGCAACGGCTACAAGCTCAAGCACCAGTTTCACCTGGAGAAACAGAAGCCAAGCCAAGCGGATAGAGAAAGAAGGAAACTCTCTGGAAGGAAGAGAGGAAAGCCCATTGGCAGGTCTGGGAGAGTCCAAGGCAGTACCCATACTGGGAGGTATTCCAAGTGCCAGCAGAGTCCATTGGACTGGATTCAGCCAGAGGAATGGAGTGGCAGAGATAGGAATCACCAGTGGCTACCTGGAAGAGAGAAGACTGCATGTGGAAGGGACTTTCAGACCAAGGCCAGAAGGTATGTGAGAGGAGATCCAGTGTCCAGGGATCAAGATTGGAAGGCTGGACATCAGAATTGGATTACATACTGGCCAGGCTATACAGAGAGGAATTATGATGGCAGGAGAGGCTCAGGTATGAACACTGATCCAGACCCTATCTATAATAGAGAATGGCAGCAAGGGAATAAGCATTCTCATGATAGTGCCTTAATGAAAGACTCGTCTGTGCCAATGTATGATAGTGACCCTATGCTGATTGATGAAGGGGGAGATACAGCAGATGAAAGTACAGTTTACATGGACTGTTCTCTATCTAAATGCTATTGCTAGCTTTCTGTGAGCAAACACATCAGCCATCACAAAGAAACCTAACTTTGTTCTTTATTTCCACTGCAAACAGCTCTTAAAGCAGGATTTGGGTTCACACAGTAGCAGCCAGCCAGCTAAAGGCTTACAGCTGGTCAATTGATAGTAATTAAAGCTGCACCTGATTGTGTGTGTGAGCAAGGGAGAATCACTGCTGGGATCTGCGTGGAAAATAAGCAGAAGTTAACCTAACAAACAAAGTTTATCCATTTCTTTGTGCCTTTGTATTTGGTAATTATTTGCTAAGAAAACATTAGCTAATTGCCTGACAAGCTGAAGGTTCTTTTCTGATTTGCTTTATGACTTTTTGTTATCCATTTAAACACTGCAAGCAAGTAACCTCATTTATATTGCTATCAAGCATACATGTGCTGGGTGAATTAAACCCCATCAATAAAAGAAGTATTTTATTGGCCTCACCACTTGGTTTCACAACTCAATTATTGTCATCAGCTGTGTTTGGGAGTGAATGAACTACAATACCCACAATACCTTGCAAGAATCATATGAATATATGCATCGTCAAGATTGTGTAAGTTCTCACCCTAGGCAGCCGTCTGACAAATGGCGTAGTTTTTCGGATTGCTTTTGCACCAAGAGGATATACTTGCTGTGGATTACAAATAAAATTCAAGTTTGAAGCTGAAAGAAGATTTTCTTTCCCTCATCTACACTTTGGAGGAGAAGTGGTTGTTCCAGGAAGCTGTCCCAGATGAAAAGACCCTGTGCAAAGCTGGATTCATCACTGAGACAAGGTAATATGTACCTGGGCATGTCTAGTGGTGGATGTGTGTAAGCACAGGGGGTAATTGAAAAAAAAAAAAAAAAGTTGAAAAAAACACACCTGGTTGGAAGGTGCTGCACTTTGGTTTTTTTTTTTTCTTTTCTTGCAGGGGTCAAGATGGATCCGAGGGAGATGGCTCAGTGGATGGCAGCCCAATTTAGCAAGCAGCAGGAGCTATCACAGCAGGCCCAGGACACTGCTATGAAGGCCTTAATGGAACAGCAGAAACCAGTGCTTGATCTGGTGCAAGCTCTAGTTCAGCTGCAGAGCCAAAGTGGAACAGATGCAAGACCAGCAGTTAGTACTGGTACACCACATATGGACAATGTGGGACTCAATCAAGGGATTGGGGCATTTAATTTTGGGAAATTAACTCCAGATGATAATATTGATGATTTTCTAGAATCTTTTGAAAGAGTGGCACAGGCTTTAGCATGGCCAGAGACCCAGTGGGCAGTAAGGCTGGCAGCCTCATTAACTGGTGAGGCACTAGCAGCTTACAGAGCAATGCCAGCAGCCCAGGCTTTGATTTATAAGGATGTAAAGACAGCTATTAGAGATCGCCTAGGGTTGTCTATTTCAGAGTATAGGCGAATGTTTAGAGCTGTTACATTGAAAGTGGGTGAGACACCCAGGGCTCTGAGTCAGAGAATCAGAAGTTTAGCTGTAAAATGGTTGGAGCCTGAGCAAAAGACAGTAGAAATGTTATTAGATATTATAATGCTGGAACAATTTATGCTTGGGGTACCTAAAGATTTGAATGTTTTTCTTATACAGCAAAATTGCCAAAATCTTGGAGAGGCAACCATGCTAGCCGAGAGATTCTTGGAAGCCACGCAGGCTTGCCATAGAATGGGTGGCCCTCTAAAGATGGATGCTGAGGCTAGAGATGCTGTATCAGAAAAGGGAATAATTAAGAATATTTCTAAAAATGAATGTACTGTATCAAACCAGATGACACAGTGGAATAGAAAGAAATGTTTCAAGTGTGGAAAATTGGGACATTTAGAGAAGAGATGCCAGACACACACTAGTTTAATGGGTCTGGATTTAAAACAGCCCAAGGAAGGATTTCTTTTGATGGTTGATGTGCAGGGAATTACCACAAATGCATTATTAGACTCTGGGGCAGACCAGAGTATGATGTCAAAAAGGCTTTGGAAGAGGATAGAGGCCCAAGAAAGATTTGTGCCTAGAACCCCTGAAAGCCAAGTTCACATCAGATGCATTCATGGTGCTGCAACATCATATCCCACCTATAGGCTTAAGGTTAAGTACCTGGGGGAACAAGAGGAAGTCCTATTAGCAGTGGTGCCTAGGCTACCCTTTGATTTGGTTCTAGGAAGAGACTGGCCAAGATTTAAGCAGGGTCTAGTGGAAGGACTAGGAAAGAAGGAGGGAGAAGGTTTAATGGTAGTAGCTCCCGGGCCTTTATTTGGAAGTCCTCAGACCCCAGCTAAAAAGATGGTTAAGCGTCCAGAAGACCAAGCTACCCCAAAGCAGATATTCGTCCTAAAGTATCATAAGGTCTCTGAGAAGGCCCAAGCTCCTAAGCGGGCAACCCCTCAGTCTGCTGGGTTTGACCTATGCAGCATAGAGAATGTGACTGTACCTAGCCAAGGGAGAGCCCTGGTTGACACCGGTCTCCAAGTGGAAATACCAATTGGATGTTATGGGAGAGTAGCCCCAAGGTCCGGATTAGCCCTTAAATATTTCATCGATGTGGGTGCGGGAGTAATTGATCCCGATTACAGGGGCAATATTAAAGTTCTGTTGTTTAACTTTGGACAGAATGAGTATCATGTGAAGACTTGGGACAAAATTGCCCAATTGATCTGTGAGAGGCTGGGTTTTCCACCTGTGGAGGAGGTCACATCCCTAGAGAATTCTGAACGTGGAGCCAAAGGCTTTGGTTCTACTGATGTCAAAGGGGTTAAAAGCTTAGCTGCCACCTGTGCCCGAGAGAGGGAGGTGAGTGAAGAGGATGATTTGGGACCCCAGGTATCTGATTGTAAAGAAAAATCAGAGCCCCAAATAGGTGAAGACCTGACAATGGTACAACAGGAAGAAATTAGGAAGTTGCTTAAGGAATTCCCAGATGTGTTGACACCCATACCTGGGGAGACCCATTTGGTGGCCCATGAAATAATAACTCCACCTGGGAAATTGGTTCGTCAAAGGCCATACCGCTTGCCTGAAGCCAAAAGACAGGAGGTAGTGGCACAAGTCCAGGAGATGTTGGACATGGGGGTAATAGAGGAGTCAAAGAGTCCCTGGAATAGCCCCATAGTCCTGGTGCCGAAGCCTGATGGATCCTTAAGATTTTGTATTGACTTCCGGCAGGTAAACGCCATATCAGTTTTTGATGCATATCCAATGCCAAGAATTGAGGAGCTGTTGGACCAGCTGGGACAGGCTCAATACTTAACCACCCTTGATATGACAAAAGGACCAGGGAGTCGAAGCCGAAGACTGCGTTCAGCACCCCCGTTGGCCTTTTCCAGTTCAAGAGGATGCCTTTCGGACTGCATGGAGCAGCGGCTACCTGCCAAAGGTTAGTGGATCAAGTACTTCGACCCCACCAAAGTTATGCTTTTGCATACATGGATGATGTCATAATCCATAGTAACACCTGGGCGGAGCATTTGAAGAGGATCAGGGCAGTCTTGTGCTCTATGAAGCAAGCGGGAATCACTTTAAACCCAAAGAAGTGTGCCTTTGCAAATAGGGAGGTAAAATACCTAGGCCACCTAGTGGGAAGAGGAAAAATTAAACCTCTATTAAGCAAAATAGATAGCATCAGGAATTTTCCTCCTCCAACAACCAAGAAACAACTAAGAAGTTTCTTAGGACTTATTGGATACTACCGCCGGTTTATACCGCAATTCGCAGAGAAAAGTGCCATTTTCACAGATATGCTGCGAAAGAATTGTCCAAACCAGATAAAGTGGACACCAGAAGCTGAAAAAGCGTTTTCAGTCTTAAAAGAAAAATTGTGTACAGGACCGGTACTGAAAGGAGTAGACTTTAAGAAACCCTTTCTGGTTCAAACCGATGCATCGGATGTAGGGCTAGGAGCAGTCCTATCCCAGTGCCATGATGGGGAGGAGCATCCTGTGATGTACCTGAGCAGGAAGTTGTCACTGGCTGAACAAAAGTATTCCACGATAGAAAAAGAGTGTTTGGCTATCAAGTGGTCAGTGGAGGCGTTAAGGTTTTACCTTACAGGGAGAAAGTTCCAGTTGGTCACGGACCATGCCCCACTTAAGTGGTTGCAGCAAATGAAGAACCACAATGCCAGGTTGACACGCTGGTACATGGCCTTACAGGCGTTTGATTTCCAAGTTGAACATCGTGCCGGGAAGTTACACAAGAATGCGGATGCACTTTCCCGTATTACGGACTGTAGAGAAGAAGTTTCACCAGTAAAACCAGTCCGTAATAACTTAAGCAGGGGGGTATGTGATAAGGAAGCTTATCATAGCTCAGGTAGGAGCTATAGAAAAGATGATGTGACTCTGAACAAGCAACCTGTCAGTTCTGGTAGAAGCAAGAAAACAGAGTTTTCACATAAAAGACTACCAGTCCCAGAATGCACCAGGTTTCCAGCAGCCATGAGAGGGGCTGAAGTGAGAAAATGTGTGTGCAATCAAGAGAGCTATGAGGTAATCCCTAAGCACTCATCTCAAAGGGCAGGGCCTGATTCAACACAGCTGCGCTGTGTTAGGGAGCAGCACACATTAGGAAAGAATAAGAATAGAGCTTATTCTTCAGATAACAGCTTCAAGAACAGCTTCAGGAAGAGATACAGAGACAGAGACAGCAACGGCTACAAGCTCAAGCACCAGTATCACCTGGAGAAACAGAAGCCAAGCCAAGCGGATAGAGAAAGAAGGAAACTCTCTGGAAGGAAGAGAGGAAAGCCCATTGGCAGGTCTGGGAGAGTCCAAGGCAGTACCCATACTGGGAGGTATTCCAAGTGCCAGCAGAGTCCATTGGACTGGATTCAGCCAGAGGAATGGAGTGGCAGAGATAGGAATCACCAGTGGCTACCTGGAAGAGAGAAGACTGCATGTGGAAGGGACTTTCAGACCAAGGCCAGAAGGTATGTGAGAGGAGATCCAGTGTCCAGGGATCAAGATTGGAAGGCTGGACATCAGAATTGGATTACATACTGGCCAGGCTATACAGAGAGGAATTATGATGGCAGGAGAGGCTCAGGTATGAACACTGATCCAGACCCTATCTATAATAGAGAATGGCAGCAAGGGAATAAGCATTCTCATGATAGTGCCTTAATGAAAGACTCGTCTGTGCCAATGTATGATAGTGACCCTATGCTGATTGATGAAGGGGGAGCTACAGCAGATGAAAGTACAGTTTACATGGACTGTTCTCTATCTAAATGCTATTGCTAGCTTTCTGTGAGCAAACACATCAGCCATCACAAAGAAACCTAACTTTGTTCTTTATTTCCACTGCAAACAGCTCTTAAAGCAGGATTTGGGTTCACACAGTAGCAGCCAGCCAGCTAAAGGCTTACAGCTGGTCAATTGATAGTAATTAAAGCTGCACCTGATTGTGTGTGTGAGCAAGGGAGAATCACTGCTGGGATCTGCGTGGAAAATAAGCAGAAGTTAACCTAACAAACAAAGTTTATCCATTTCTTTGTGCCTTTGTATTTGGTAATTATTTGCTAAGAAAACATTAGCTAATTGCCTGACAAGCTGAAGGTTCTTTTCTGATTTGCTTTATGACTTTTTGTTATCCATTTAAACACTGCAAGCAAGTAACCTCATTTATATTGCTATCAAGCATACATGTGCTGGGTGAATTAAACCCCATCAATAAAAGAAGTATTTTATTGGCCTCACCACTTGGTTTCACAACTCAATTATTGTCATCAGCTGTGTTTGGGAGTGAATGAACTACAATACCCACAATACCTTGCAAGAATCATATGAATATATGCATCGTCAAGATTGTGTAAGTTCTCACCCTAGGCAGCCGTGTGACAGATTCCAGCCAACACAGCCAAGCTCGACGAAATGCAACTTAGTGTTTCACTGACATGATTTGGTTTTTATTTTCATTTTTACCTTACTTTACCTTTTAATTTTATATTGTTACTTTGATCCTCTTTTTATTTATGTTGTGATATTTTACAACCTGATCTTGACGGGATTGCATATCCCCTTGATCTTTATATGCTCTTCAGCCATTAGCTCATTTCCTTTTATTGTTTAAAATGAATCACACCTAATAAGATCAAAATTTAATATTATATTTACCTATAATGTGAAAGGAAACAGAATTTGATTTAGTTATACGACTTCAATGGCGCCTATACTTCTAACCCCATAGTCTGTATTGTGGCATGGAAAGATTTTCTCATATTGTGTCCTCTCATAGAGGCATATTAACGTTTACTATTATCCTAGGTAGATGAATACATCCGTTCAAAAGAAGTTCAGTCACTCCCCTTTTTTTATAAAATACATAATCAGTTCCCCTAAAACAAAGAGCTCCCACTAAAGTTCTTTCTTTAAAAAAACCACACTTCTTTATCCGTTTTAATTGATTATTATTTATTTTTTTTAAGAAAATATGTGGCTCTTATTTCCCATGTAATTTATCATTCTTTTATTTTATACAGTCCCAATCATTCATTTTTCCCCAATATAGGATACACTGCATCCAGGTTGAATAAGCTTTTTGGTCTTTATTCCTCTTTTACACTTGTGACCTGATGCAAGTTATGTAATAACTGGTATTTTACCTTGTATTGTTTCTAGTACAGAGATATATTTGCACAATAATGGTTCACCAAAGGACTCTCACCGAGTGCATAAGTGAGTATAGCCAAAGATAAATCTCACTGTACCACCTCATCTCTTCTACCACATATGAAGTTCAGATAAAGTATTTTATTGTCTTTGTATGTTTACACAGCCCTCTGCCCTATGTTCTTTATGAGTTTTATTCTTGCTGATACACAGTTTATATGTTTTGTACTCATATGTACCTGTCTGGTGATTAATTGTTTATAATTGTCAGGTCTGTTTCTACTTTTAAAGTATTCATTATTTTATTTTAATTTTCATTATGTATTTATACATTATTTAGTTATTTATTATCCTTTAATTATTTTAATTACATATATTTATATATTTTGATAATTTATTATTAATGTTTTTATATTTTATTATATTGCATTTTATTATGTTTAAGCTGCATTCCCCCTGAAGAAGGTACCTGAAGACTGGACAGTGGCCAATGTGATGCCATTTTTTAAAAAGGGTTTCAGGAGTGATCCGGAAAAGCCACAGACCAGTGAGCCTGACGTCAGTAACAAGCAAAATGGTAGAAACCATAATAAAGAATAAAGTTTCTGAACATGTATATAGTCATGGTTTAATGGGAGAAAGCCAACATGAATTTAGGAAAAGAAAATCTTGTCTCCCTAATCTCTTATATATTTTTTAAGGTGTTAATAAAGAGGTAGATAAAGGTGAGCTAGTTGATATGGTAGATCTGGCTTTTCAGAAATCCTTTCACAAGTTCCCTCTTGAGGAAATTAAAAAGTCATTGGATAGGAGGCAGTGTACTATTGTGTGTTAGGAACTGGTTAAAAGATAGAAAACAGAGAGTCAGGCTAAATAGCCAATTTTTTCAATGGAGAAAGGTGAATAGTGGAGTACCCCAGGGATATGTGCTGGGCCCGCTGCTTTTTAACATATTTATAAATGACCGTGAAATTGGAATAATGAGTGAGGTGGTCAAATATGCAGATAACAAAAAATTATTCAAAAGTGTTAAAACACAAGAGGATTGTGAAAAATTGCAAGAGGATCTAGATGAATTGGGAGACTGGGGGCCCGATTCTGTCCCAGACGTAGATCTCCTTTGTACATCCGGACTGAGCCGGACGTACAAAGGAGATTATGATTCTGCTCCCGCAGGGCACGTCTAGCCCCGCGGAATCAGAATCATGAACAGGCAAGTACATGCAGGCAAGGACTGCGATTCTGTCCCAATCTGCACGAACATGCCCTGCCCGACTAACTCAAGTCAGGGCATTTAAATGCAGCCACAGTCACCGCAGCTCCATTTAAAAGCCACGATGCCGGCCACCTGCAAAAAGGGTTAATTCCCCACAGCCTGACCCTTGATCCGGCCTCCTAAGCCCCATCCGCACAACCTGTGGGGAAGTTAGTTGGGCCCCACTATTCGTGGTTCAGAATGACCCCGTGGGTGTCCAAATGGAAGATGAAATTTAATGTAGATAAGTGCAAAGTTATGCACTTATATGCCAATTCCATAACATTCACAGCCAGGCCACGGGCACGTCCAAATTGGAGATGGGGGCATTTTAAACCCGATTCCTGTATGGATGCACAATGCATGTCTGGAATTTGAGACGTAAATGTATTAAACCGCTCTGACATCCCCATCCTCGCGATATGCTGAAAAGATGAACATCCATGCTACTGCCCACGTCTACCTCCCCTGTAAAAACGTGCATCCCCTAAGCTGCTCCTCTCATTGACAGTGTTGTGTTCATGCAAATAACACATGAATACCGATCATACCTAAATGCGGATGCCGACAAGACTAAGGGATATGTTTACTAAACTGCGGTAATCGTGAATAACGCACGTTGTATAACGTTAACGCTCGTTAACGTTATATAACGCGCGTAATAATGCGCTTACGACAGTTAACGTTATATAACGCGCGTTAACCGCAGTTAACGATCGTAAATGCCCGCCACGCGGAAAAACATCGCAGAAGGTGGAGAGAGGGTGGAGGAAAGGGGTCAATGGGTGGAGAGTGGGCGGGGAGAGGCCCCATTCACACTAACGCGCTGAAATCGAGGGCACAATCCCAACGCGAATGAAAACCTGCCGTTAGATGCACATTTGCAGGGGAGGGAAACCATTTTAGTTTCAGCAATGTACAGCAGAGGCAGGGAAACCTACAAAACGTGATAAGTGTGATACATGTGCACGGAAGAAAAGGGCAAATAAGCAGTGAAAATGACCAGAACAAACAAGGAAAGAAACAGAACTAAGCAAGCCAATAGTGACAACAATGGGAAACAGCAACAAACACTAGTGAGAAAGCCCCAGAGATAGTAATTGTTGAAGGACGTATGCTCTGTCCCCAGACAAGGTGAATGATCCCACAGTGAAATAGTGCAGATCAGAGTCACCCCATGTTAATGGACAGGTTACCTATGGCATGCACATGTTCTGCAACTGCAGGGTGGGCACATCCTAACGAACTACTGGGCGGGTGCCGGAAAAGGGGATACAGAGAGCCTCAGGTGGCACATGCTGTGGTGCAGCTGGGCCACAGTAGGAGACTAGGGTGATGCTCAGTTGGCCCATAGGAATGCAGAAACAGCATAGACAGACAGCAACTGATGAGGGTCCAACATGGGCAGGACTGTGTCCCCTGCAGTGTCACAGGGGATAGTACCCAGCAGCTACACTCAAGGGCACAGAACATTGGCAGGCGGTGCTGGGGGGAAGCGTGCACGTCTATGCAGGCACCCCTACCCCAGAACCTGCACCATAGGTAGCTGTCACCTGCACACTGGCTGGCATGAGAGTGTGCACCACGAACACCACCAGCAGAAAGGCAGGGCAGCATGGCGGCAGAGGGCCACTGGTGGCGGAGGGGGCAGTGATATCTAACCATAGCAGGCCATGGCCCAGACCCATGTAGGTGTGCGCTTTGCACTGCAACAGACAGGATCTGTATGACAAACAGGCATGGTATCTCCAGGGAATGAAGCACCCCTGTGGCATCATCGTGGTGCAGTATGCACAGCCAGTGTGCTCATGACCAAAAGGTCATAGGTTCAAACCCTTGCTGCGCCCCCTGCCAACTCTTACAACATATTTTATCTAGTAATAAACCATGGTAAGAAAGACGGAACCTTTTAGTGCCGATAGAATAAACATGCCTGAAACACCTACATTCTAATCAACAGGGCACAGACACCCCAAACAGGCACATTACAGAGATGAGAGTCTCCCAAATAAAGTGCAGGATGTGCTAACAACAGTCAGGTACCATGCTGTGGGCCAAAAAGATGCCACTGATGCATGTCTAAGCGACACCCCTATAGTAGGCATATGTATTGTATGCATATTTATAATGGACATCATGAAAAACCGAACATGGTGCAGCTCACCAGGCCCAGATATGGGGAACCCCTGCTCAAAGGCACTGTACAACAGGGGCGCAAACACCTGAACCCACAAAGCCCATCAGACACACCCTCTGGAAAGGCAGAATGTTTGGACCTGTGTGCATCCCCCAGAATCAGCACTTGCATACACTAGCAATGCCATCCAAAACCCTGGAAGATGGTACACAGTTGGCAAAAGGTCGCTATAATAAGTGCAACATAGCTAGCCATAAGGTTAGCACAAGCTACCCAGTGGACTATAGCATAACAACCTCTGTGATGTCTGTGGAGTGGGTGTCAGGTATGGTACCTGACAGTGTGCACCACCTTAGGGAGAGACACCAACAGTACTGCGTACCATAGCCATGCCTGCACTGTGTCCTGGACTAGTGAGGTGCATGGGGCTGTCAAAAGCCTCTATGGGTGCACAATGATCGCAGATGTGTAGCAGTGTGTGTCAGTCCATACATTTCGTGTTTTTATAAAAAAGCCTCTGCAGCACACAACACTGGCACTGTTGTCAGTATTGGCCTTCCAATGTGCATAATGAGGAGCAAGGTATTGTGGATATGGCAGGACAGGGCAGCCTGGGCTGGATGCACCTGCACAGGGCACAGAGCAATGGCTGTGACAGCGGAGTGCCTGCCCACCACCTACACGTTCATGGTTGCCATGGCATTTCCTGATGTGAGGTCACACTCACCCTGACTGTGCTGTGACCACGGCATGGCTGGGTTCCCCCAAAGTGCTCCATAATGTCTCCCTTTCAGTGTGATATATGGGCTCTGTCCTCCGGAACCCAATCATTGACCTATCTGCTTGGTGTGTGTGCGCGCACACAGCACCTCCAGGAACATGCACTATGGACTAGCAAGCAGACTGTCTGCAGTTAATATGTGTGTGTCTGGAACACCTTGTAGGTTGCAGCGGCTGGTGACTCACAAGCCTTGCTGCTAGAGAATGTCAGATAGTGGTGTGGGACAGCTTTGTCGTAACAGGCCTACTGTCTGTCTGCCACTGCCCAATGTTTTGGGGGGGGGGGCGCAATTCCCTCCCATGACACGGGTGAATGGTACCCACTACATTTAACAGTGCAGGTTGTAAAATGTTGATGTTTTGTCTGTGAATCCTGTTGGCCACACAGACCCACAGAGGGTGTGTTGGTTGTTGTTATGGAAACCACCTAGAGGTCTATAAACAACTACACCTCTGCCATGAAGTCATGTGATCATGGCACCCACACCGTTCATGCACTATGTCCGTAGCAACAAAGTCACCACGTGCATGATGTGATATACAGATAAACACAGGCATATGCTAGGATTATCTACAGCAACCACTTATCACACAGTGGCACCAATGGGGACCCTTAGCATAGGCCACTACAAGCAAACGAGGTGCTGCGGACATGGTGCTAGGCACCCAACCTCATCCTCAGGGTGAGCACAGGACCCGTCCAATGTGACGGTCTCTAGGCACTCTGTGACAGTGACACACACAGTCAGTACACCGTACCATGCGTAGGAGCTGTGGGGCTGAATATGGTTAGGATCAAAACTAGTCCTAGGTGATGGGGGGGGGGGTGCACACCTCAACCTGAGCCCATCTGTAGACTGCTGATTTGCATGTGCAGTGCATCATGGGTATGGTTGTGTTGACCCAGATCCTGGCCAACACAGCGGGCGGTTTGGGTGGTGGCCTGACGCCCTTCAGTAGGCAGCCAGGGGGCTGTTAGCAGCTATGGGGCTGTAGCCCAGTGGTTCCTTCACCCCCTGTGGGGCCAGTGGTCATGGGTTCAAACCCACAGTGGGGTTATTTTATAGGGCTGTCTGCAGCATTGTATATTTTTAATGTACATTAGTGCTGCCAGCAACAACCCCTCAGTGTACTGTAACCTTACAGTGCCTCATAAGGCGCCCCATGCGGCACTTTATATGGCGCCCTATAAGGTGCCTTATAGGGTGTTCTATAGGGGACATTATGGGGTGCCTCAGCGGACAGTGCACTTTATAATGTAGCCTATGGAGTGCGTTATGGGGTGCCTTATGCGGCACCTTTGTTTATGCCACTGTGAGGGTGTGTTTGCTGGCAACACTACTGAAAATAAACGTAAAATGCCTCCTCATTCACTACTTAAATGTACAGGGTGATGCCTCAGCCAGCCTAATGCATTAGGCACACTAGGGAATCGAACCCATGATGCCTGTATCATCAGTCAGTGCAGTAACCATTGTGCTACAGCTCTGTTTCAGTGATTTGTGTCTGTGCACCTTCTTAAGATTAACGCGCGGTAACGTGCCACGGCGCCCTGTAACGCTCGTTAGTTTTTGTAACGCGCGTTAGCGGTAACGATGTACCGCCCATGTGCCTATTTGGGATTTTTGTCTCTACCGCGGCTCCTAACGCGAATCGCACTAACGCAGTTTAGTAAACATACTCCTAAATATACTAGTGTGTTTGATGGCCAGAACACTGCAAAGTCAGCTCAGTGCAGTCATTGATATAATAATACCAAGTCTAAAGTGATCTGTTTGTCCTGACATAGCTGCCATCAGAGCACACATGGTAGTAGCAGAACTCCTCAGTTAATCTTGCATTGGGCATCTCTGACAACAGTCTGTACACAACTAATTATGGACAAGTAAAAATAATCAAAGGATCTCTATAGCAAAATGAGCAAACATATCCCTGTCAAGAAAAATGGACCAATAAAAGAAAATACCAAAATTGGGCAAAACATCAACTTGCCCTAAAGTACAGTGCTCTCTTCATTTACACATAAGTTACATATCTCTGCTTTCTTTTCTTTACACCTGCATCTTGTGTCCCTCCAGACTGAAGACCGAACAGTTCAAGGCATACTTGTCACAAACGTTCTTCATATAATATAATAATATATTAGCCATTCTGCTTCATGTAAAATGTTGAGTTAATTATAAACAGCTTTGATAACTCTGAAAGGCAGTATAAAAGAATCATTAAATAAATAAATAAAATAAATATAGGATGCTTTGAGCAGAGCAGAAATTTTTCTAAGTCCTGCCTTTATTCCATGTTTCTACAGGAATAACATGAGTGTCTGTGGGAAACACTGAAGACGTACATGGGCTTTTCCTGAATACGCTTTATACATCTCCGATGCTGGCCAGGTCCCATTCTGTCCCATTCCGCCCCCTCCTGCCCACGTTCTGAGATCCCCGAGCTAGCACACATGTAAACCCTTTATTTGTGTTCTGGAATGACCCCCTTAGGGAAGAACAACCCAAACTGTGGGTACACGATGCAGGATTCCACATTAGGGATGACCACCCAGGAAAATTATCTGGGTATCAACTTAGATAATACATTAAAACCCTCTGCCCAGTGTGCAGCTGTGGCCAAGAAAGCAAACAGAATAGTAGGAAACATAAGGTAAGAGATGGAGAATAAAACCAAGGATATTATAATGCCTTTGTATCGTTCCATCGTGTGAATGTACCTTGAATATTGTTTGCAATTCTGCTCACCGTGTCTTAAAAAAGGATATAGCAGAATTAGAAAAGGTACAGAGAAGAGCCACCAAAATGGTAAAGGGATGGAAAGATATCCCTATGAGGAAAGGCTTAAAAGGTTATGGCTTTTCAACTTGGAAAAGAGACAGCTGAGAGGAGATATGATAGAGGTCTATAAATTAATGAATGGCATAGAATGGGTAAAGGTTATTTACTCCACCAAAAAGTAGAAAGACTAGGGGACATGCAATGAAACTAAAATGTAACCCATTTAAGACTAATAAGAGAAAATATCTTTTCACTGAACATGTAACCAAACTCTGGAATTTGTTACCGGAGGATATAGTAAAAGCTGTTAGTGTAGTTGGGTTTAAAAAATATTTGGACAAGTTCCTGGAGGAAATGTCTATAAGCCATTATTAAAAAGGACCCGGTAAATCCATTGTTTACCCTGGGACAAGCATTGTGGAACCTGTTTATCTTTTTGGGAACATGCCAGGTACTTGCAACCTGGATTGGCCACTGTTGGAGGCAAGATACTGGGCTTGATGGACCTTGATCTGATCCAATATGGCATTTCTTATATTCTTAAAATATTACAAACAGGGATGGGGGCAATGTGGCAAATTTCATTTGAGAGGCATAGAAAATTTATAAATTTTCTATGTCTCTCATGCCTAATCGAAATAAATTTTAACAAGAAACTGCCCAAATGACAACCAATGTGACATACACATTCTGCAATAACCAGCCATGTATTCGGGGCTATAAACTAGCATGACCTGCTGAGAACTATGCCTGAGAACATCACTTTTCACAGCTTTATCCAGCTAGCAGTGTTTGTCAGGCTTGCTGTACTCTGCTCACAAGCAACCCGAGGAGGAACAGAGCTGACCCTGCCCCCTGGTTACATCATCGGGAGTGCCGGTACTTAAAAGCTTGGGCTCCACGTTGAGAGAATAAACACTGACCTGCTGAGAACCATGCCTGGGAACATCACTTTTCACAGTTTTTTCCATCTAGTTGTGTTTATCAGGCTTACTGGACTTTGCTCACTAGCAGCCCCAGGAGGAACAGAGCTGGCCCCACCTCCCGGTGACATCATTGGCGGTGCCGATGCTTAAAATAATGGGCTCCATGCCAGAGACACAGTGCGCTGGAGGGGTATTCGCCTCCTCTGTTGCGCCAACGAAAGTGCACGACCAAGGAGCTCATCGGTGTGCTTCTTTGCACGGATTGTGATGGAGTATAAGAGGAGAATCACTGTGGAGAGTATTAGCTATCTGCTTGTTTGTTGGGTTTCCTAATTTTTTGATCTATATGTGTTGGCTCTAGCATTCCTGTAATCACAGGTCAGGGATGATATGGTCCTTTACTTCCTTGTTGGTCTTTCAGGTCTGAGAGAATTTTACGTTACTTTTGTTCTGATTTAAATCTAGTATCAGGGTCTATTACATCTTCTCCTTGTGTATTGTATCTTGTTAATGCGAGGTCTATGCAGGGCCGGTCCGTCCATTGAGCAAGAATGATGTTTTCACAGGGCCCCGCATTTCAGGGGGCCCGCGCAAACAACATTCTGCCCATCAGTCACTTTAAAAGAAAAAAGAAACTTGCTGCTGCCGCCCATCAGCCCTGGCAGGCTTAACAGAACCGCGAGAGGGAAACTCTCCCTTCGTGGCTCTGAAAGCCGTGCCGAGGAGAGTGATTGAGACGGGCTCTGCCGGGCAGCCAGAGGTGCAGGGGCTCCGCGTGAGACACTTGATCGCGGGAGGCACTTCATTCTGCCGCTGCCACGGCGGCAGCAGCAGCAGCAAGTTTCCTTTTTCTTTTAAGGTTTCCCTGGGCTGATGGGGGGGAGGGGGTTAGGACTGGTAATGGGCTATGGGGGGGTTAGGACTGGTAATGGGCTATGGGGGGATTAGGACTGGCAATAGGGTGATGGGGGGTTAGGACTGGTAATGGGCTATGGGGGGGGTTAGGACTGGTAATGGGCTATGGGGGGATTAGGACTGGTAATAGGGTGATGGGGGTTAGGACTGGGCTGGTAATGGGCTATGGGGGGGGTTAGGACTGATAATGGGCTATGGGGGGCTAGGACTGGAAATAGGGTGATGCGAGGGCTAAGACTGGTAATGGGCTAATGGGGGGGTTAGGACTGGAGGTGGGCTGATGGGGGGCTTAGGACTGGTAATGGGCTATGGGGGGCTAGGACTGGTAATGGGCTGGGGGGTTGCTAGTACTGGAAATGGGCTGAGTGGAAGGGGGACTTGAACTGCAAATAGCTGATGGGGAGGGGGGCTTCGATTTGAAATGGGCTGAGTGGAAGGGGGCTTGAACTGCAAATAGCTGATGGGGAGGGGGGCTTCAAATGGAAATGGGCTGTGAGGGGAGGGAGCTAGGACTGGAAATGGGCTGAGTGGTGGGGGAGAGCTAGGACAGGAAATGGGCTGATGGAGGGGCTAGAATAGGACTGGAAATGGGCTGTTGGGGGGTGCTAAGATTGGAAATGGGCTGTGGTGGGGGCTTGGATTGAAATGGACTCATGGAGGTGCTTGAACTGGAAGTAGGCTCATGGGGGGCTTGGATTGGAAATGGGCTGAGTGGAGGGGAGCTAGGATTTGACATGGGCTGATGGTGGGGCTAGGAAAGGACTAGAAATGGGCTGATGGGGGCTGGGATTGGAAATGAGCTGATGGAGTGACTCGGATAGGACTGGAAATGGATGGGGGAGCTAGGACTGGAAATGGGCTGATGGTAGGGCTAGGGTAGGATTGGAAATGGGCTGATGGGGGGGCTAGGACTGGAAATGGGATGATGCGGGGACTAGAAGGGAGCGGATGTTGGGGGAGGATTAGAATGGGATGGAGCTGGGAGAGTGAAATGGAGAGGGGAAAAATATTTTGTGTGGGAGGGAAGAAAAATCTACAATTGGCCGGGTATTGCGAGAGTAAGTGGGGATTGAGGATGGAAGGGTAAAATTTGAGTGGATGAAAAAGGAATGAGGAAAGAGCAAAAGGAGAAAGATTAGTATGTTAAAGCAGATGTAGAGAGAGAATGGAAAAAAATTAGAAGAGAGAAGAAAGGACAAATGGACAGCAGACGATGGAGAGTTAGCAGAAGACACGAAGAAACCAGAAGAAAGTGGCTGGAGCAATTGTAACTGAAAAAGAAATGCACAAGAGGTAGAAAAATATCTCTTTATTTTGAATTTATTAACTGGAATATGTCAGCTCTGGGAAATGTGCATCATTGACGTCTGCGCTTTGTTTAGTACAAGAGGAAATTAATTTATAGTTTTATTTCTACAGTGTTGTTGTACATTCCAAGTTTGGCTTTTGGGATTCCCAGTTTAATTATTGTCTTCCTGTTTCTAAATTGTGATTCCTTGTTTAGTGATGGTCTATGTTCTGCATGTGTAACTGAGCTGAGGTATTCTATTTATGTAGTTCCTATTTGACATTGCCACTTGTTCTCTTTCCCCAGTAGGTCTTGTATTGTTATTCTCTGAAATGTATTGGTTTAATATTTGCAGAGTTGCCTTTTGATAGGTAGAGTATGGTGCTTTGTGAGTCCTGGTAGTGCTGTTACGATACTGCGGGTTTGCTATAGGTTCTAAATGGGCAGTGTTTGTAGTAGTTCCTAATGTGCCTGGCGGTTGGCACTGGATTATAGTAATATAGAAATCTTTTAGTCTTTCTTTACCCATACACTCATTAAGAGGCATGTTTACTAAAAGTTAGTGTATGGTAACATTATGCAAATATTTATGCAAATGAGGCCCCTTAAGCAAAAGTTGCCCCGTGCCGAGTCTCCGCACATGGCCCCGAACCCCCTTTGGGGCGCCCCTGGTTCTATGAGGAACAAAATTTTGATGTTGCATATCTTATATGTGGAGAAACCTGATATATTCTGCATCACTGAGTCTTGGTTGTTACAGACTAACATTATTATTCTTAATCAAATCTGTCCGGCAAATTATTTGTGGATATCTAAGCCATGTAACGGTGGTGGATTACTTATTTTTTTTTATAAGCAACAGGTTGACTTCCATGAAATAGCATTTGATGAGTCTCTGTTGTACAATTGTGAATGATTGCTTGCTAAGGCTCGTGATTTAACCTTATGTTTGTTTTAGTGTCCTCCTGGAAGTCTTGAACCTGATTCTTCTTTCTTGCCAAAATTCTTTTTAAAGGTATCTCTAAAGGTTTGCTATATCGTTCTTACTCTCCTGAGGCTTTATCTGAAGTTTGGTCTCTTTTGCTGGATGATGTTGCACCATTAGCTTGCCGTCTGCTCGCCAATTATCTATGCCTGCTCTCTCTTCCTGTCTTTTTTCTTTTTTTGATATGTAGTTCCTTTCTAATTTCTAAAGCCAACTGCTTTTATTGTAAACCGCTCCGCTGCTCGTGCGAAGGGCGGTATATTAAGCCTCGATAAACCATAAGAAATGTTGCCATTTAATTTCTGAATTCAGGCCTGTGGGACTCAAAGCTTGAATGAGCCTTATAAAAGACTGAAGTCATGTTGAAGCTCAAAGTTGACAATCCCAAAGAACCCAAGCGGCTATTCCGTGAATCATGTTGAGAGGGAGAAAATCTTCAAATACCAAAATATGCAGTCATACCAAGAAAATGTGGCAGAAAGATTATGAGTTATTTCTCATCGTGTTGGGTACCACAGGCTTGATAAAGGGGAATTTCTGAGCACACCTTGATATATTAGTCATACATATTACATCTTATGAACTCCAGAAGGAGGCTGTCTTTGGCAAGATGCCCGGCATTAGCAGTTCGTTTGAGAGACTGAGATCATATTCCACATACGCTGGGGGCTTAGGAATGAGGGTCGTGACTGTCATGCATGCACAAAACTCACCCTTTTGGAGAAATCGCCCTGAAAGAAACCTTAAAGAGTTGTAAAACAGGTTAAACAGAGCCCCAAACTGGAAGAGCCCTGGCCCAGGTGGAATGACTAATCTTTGGCTCAGTTAATATCACTCCAACAAGACCAGGCAAACAACAAAAACTAATTGATCAAGTATGTTAATTCTGTAAGAAAGACCTGGAAACACCTCATAACTGGCTGTGAAGTTCTGATGACAGAAACTTTCTATACAGAAAGGCACAATAAAGTAGCATGCCTCATCCATTGCAAACTCTGTAAACACTACAACATCACTGTGCCTGAAAAGCACTGGGAACATGACTCTAAGAGAATTACAGAAAATGAAGAGGTTATGATCACCTGTGATACTCTCATCACAAATGATAAAAAGTTGGATGCAAGGAAGCTGGACATAGTAGTAGAAAATAGATTATAGAGGTGTCAGTCCCAAGCGACTATTCTGTGAATCGCGTTTAGAGGGTGGCCCCTGCCCTTTTGCTGGCTGTTCCATGACCATTTAGCCACTTCCCCTATTCAACACCTCTCCCATATGCCATACTTCTGAATTCCTGTACCCATGATTGTCAGACCTTTGAATGCCCTTTCCTGCAGCAAAATACCAGGCTCCAAGTTCCCACTGACCAGGGGCGGCTCAAGAAAATCTGCTGCCTGAGGCGAGGGATGAGATGGTGTGGGGGGCTTTCTCAAAACTCCAATCAGGGACTGAACCAAACCCAAAAGCCAATTAGATAATATGGAGGAAATGCAACATGTTTGCACACCAAGGAACTAAAAGAATGAGCGAGAACCACAGCACACTTTATAAAACTAAATAATGACTCATTTTCATTTTGCTATAAAATGCATTATGGTTCTTGCTTTTTCTTTTTGAACATATATTTTGCATCCACAGAACCCCCTCCCTCAACAGTGGATGCAGAGCAGAACTAGAACATTCACCCGTAGAACTCAATATCTTAAAAAAGCAAACAAACAACTATTGATTCTGGTCTTCTCACTAACAAATATTTTCCAGTGCAAAGCATATTAGGAGCCAATATAAAACCCTACAAAAGTCACCAAAGATCTACAAGGCCAAATCTACCATACTATTACCAGCATAAACTTCTAAAACTCATACAAGGTGCCTGTCCAGAAAAAAAGCAGCACTATAAATACTACAGTGGGCCTTGGAACATCTAACACCTATTTGAAAAGCTGAACAAGGCAAATTACTACAGTACAGATCCCTGTGTACAAATTTCTTGTTAACAGAACACATGGCCTTGGTCACATACTCAGAACACAGACACTCACTTAGTACAGAATAAGTGATCACAACCTACTGTAAGTAAAAATAAAATATTTAGACAAAAATTAAACCAAAACCCCAAGAAGCCAGACTCTGCATGCAATGCAATGCTAGATGGGAGATGCAGTTCCCCATACTGTGTAAAATATAAAGAAAGCACAAAGTCCAATTACTAAATTGAAAATAAAATTATTTTTTCTTCCTTGGTTGTCTGACCATTTTATTCTCTGGTCATGCTGATCCTGATCTGAGGTTTCTGCTTTCCTGTCTTCTCTTAGCACTCTATCTGCCATTCCTTGCCTCTTCTTTTGTTTTCTTCACTTCCTTCTATCAGCCTATTTCCACTCCCAATAATCCTCCCCACGTGTCAGCTCCCTTCCAGTCCCAGTGCCCACTACCTGCCAGCCTCCTCCCAATTATCCAGCCACCAATCCCATCCCCGAGTGTCAGCTCCCTTCCAGTCCCCCTTCAGTCACACCCCCAGGTGTCAGCTCCATCCCAGTCCCCCTCCAGCACCATTCCCAGGTGTCAGCTCCCTTCCATCATGCTCCTCCCTTCCGTAGTGTCATCACCCTTTGTCCCCCCTCCAGTACCATCCTCAGGTATCAGCTCCATTCCAGCCCTCTCTTTCCCCCTCTATTAGCTCTGTTCTGTTCTACTCCTTCTCCTTCCTCCTCTGTTAGCTCCCTTCCAGCACTCTCTTTGCCCTTCTGTCAACTCCCATCCAGCAATCTCTCCCCCCCCCCCATCATTAGCTGCCTTCCAGCCCTCTCCTCCATTCCCTAGTATCATCACCCTTCTAGTTCCATACCCAGGTATCAGCTCCTTTCCAGCCCACCCATGTCAGTCCCCTTCAAGCTCCCACCTTCCCCTGTGTCAACTCCCTTACAGCCACAACCTTCCCCTGTGTTAGCTCCCTTCCAGCCCCCTCCTCACCCCCGCGTCAGTCCCTCCTCACCCCTATGCCAGCCTCATTGAGATCCCACCTTCCCCTCATGTCAATTCCCTTCCATACCCCTTCTCCCCCCACCGTGTCAGCCCCAATGCAGATCTCACCTTTCCTGTCATGTCAATTCCCTACCATGTAAGCCTGCTTCCAGCCCCTACCTTCCCCTGTGTTACTGCCTCCCCAAGGCTCATCCTCTCCTTTCAATGGCAGCCAGGCTCCTGCCTCTGAAACAGCCGCGGCCATGCTAGCAATATTCAGTTTAAATAAAAGTGAAACCAGTGCAGAGCCTTCCCACCTCTATGAAAGAACCCATGCAATTGCATCCTGCCCCTAAAGGAAGTTAATGGAGTGGAGGAGTGGCCTAGTGGTTGGGGCAAGGTACTTCAGGCCGGAAGGTTGGGGGTTCAAATCCCACTAGAGGACAGCAACCTTGGG
The DNA here is from genome assembly GCA_033557465.1 of Ichthyophis bannanicus. Classification (NCBI taxonomy): domain Eukaryota; kingdom Metazoa; phylum Chordata; class Amphibia; order Gymnophiona; family Ichthyophiidae; genus Ichthyophis; species Ichthyophis bannanicus. The sequence goes on from CM066040.1 coordinate 65,274,002, forward strand.
CTGGAAGGATTGGGGTTTCTAGTCCCACAGGTGCTCCTTGTGGTCTTGGGCAAGCCACTTAACCCTCCATAGCCCATGTTCCCTGTAAAATAGTTATCTCCAAGTTATAATGCCCTGTTCAATGTAATTTCAGTTTGTTCAATGTAAACCGCACTGATGCAGAATAGCGCGGTATATAAGAGAATATAAATAAAAATAATGGACTGTTTTTGTGGCCCATGGACCCCATCCTGTCTTCAGGTGGGAGGAGGATCCTTGCCCAATTCCCCCTTTCACTCCTGCTCTTAGGGTGCCTTCAGTGCAGGTCTGGCTGCACACACCTGTGTGGTGCCTTTTCCTGGTCTTTCTGTAGATGCATGTTTCTTCAGAGTGGCTTAGCATATGCTACAGGCTCCCTCCTGATGCACAGTGCAGTCTCCATGTGCTTACACCTGTGGCCTGACAGATAAGTGCATATTTTAAAGTGATACACCTAGATTTTACTGCAAATGATTAAAAGGATGCGATCCTCAGTAATGGTTAACCCCCACCTGTTGGTCTTTGTCCGACAAAAACATTTTTGAGCAGATATGGTGTTTATGAAAGTGGGGATATGCGGGGTTTTTTTGGACCAGCTATTGTTTGTATGTGAATAGTGTGGGGGAGTTGTGTCCGATAAGCCCTTGGGTTTTTGATTGAGGATTTTTACACCTGTGGTTGTAGCATAATCCCAGCCTAGCCCTCCTCCTTTCCAGGTTTCTCTCAATGGCTTTGTGCTTTTTACCTCCCTCATTCCTATGCACATGACTCTGCTATATCAAGAGGGTCTGCTACCACCTTTACCTTTAACCACAGAGCTACTGTATCATGCACTCCCACTCTGCGTACTGCTTGACTTCCGCAACTAAGATTGTCAGTGTTACCATATGTTCGTTGTTTCATACATATTCCTGGTTTCTGACCGATCCATGTTGTCATTCTGTGAGGGCACCCAGCCAGTCCATCCCCTTCCCTCTGTACTCATCTTTTGCCTTCATGTACATCACATTTTTGGCACTTAGCAGTGGTCTGGCAGATCTGCTGCCAGACCTAGTGCGCTTTCCAGTAGATGAGCCTGACCCCCTGACTGGTACAGTACTTCCTCATTGGAAATAACCATCTGACAGAGCCTCCATGTCTTGGCCTTGCTGAAACTGGGCTGCAATGTGGTCCTTGCTCATCTCCCTGTGTCCTCATGCAGTGAACCGCTGTATATATTATATGGCACATGCATGTCCACGTCCCCGTTTCTTTAAATGGGTCACTGCACAGTTGCATCGCCATATTTCCACGCACGGTACATGTGGCTGGCAGTCTTGTGCCCTACATCCAATTTCTCAGTAGTTCACATGAGGATTTCAGATGGAGCTGCACGTTCACAGGCGCAGCTCTGAATCAGCTGCATGACTGACATGTCCGTATGTGCATGCTCCCCCTGCTGCCGGCGTACCATTTCTAGAATCGTACATCTCTGTAATTTCCTCAGGAGTCTTTCATGAGCTACCTTGTCAAATGCTTTTTGAAAATCCAGATATACTGCTGCTACTACTATTTAGAATTTGTATGGCACTGCAAGGCATACAGTACATGCAAAAGATGGTTCCTGCTCATCAGAGCCTACCAGCTAGTCAAATCAGACAACACAACAGCTGAGGACAAGGATATATCTAGGGAATGGTAAGGAAGCACAGAGGAGACTATGCGGATCACGATCCAAAAGCAGCCTTGAAGAGGCGAGTTTTCAGCCTGGATCTGAAAAGGCTCAGAGAAAGAGCCTGATGTACAGACTCAGGGAATTTGTTCCAGGGATAAGAAGCAGCAAGGTGAAAGGATCAAAGTCTGAAGTTGGCACTAGAAGAGAAGGTCACAGATAGAAGGGATCTGTCGGAAGAGCGGAGTTTCCGAGAAGGCGTGTAGGAAGAGATAAGAGCGGAAACATAGTGAGGAGCAGCAGAATGAGTGCACTTATAGGTCAGTAGGAGAAGTCTGAACTGGATACAGAAACGGATAGAGAGCCAGGGAAGCGACTTGAGAAGAGGGGTTATATGAGCATATCGAAGCTGGCAGAAGATTAGCCACACAGCTGAGTTTTGAACAGATTGAAGGGGAGATATAGAACAACAGCTTCATGTTTATCCACGCTTCAAAACAATAGAGCAGATTAGTTAAGCGAGACTTCCCTTGCCCTAAATCCATGTTGACTTTGTCCCATTAAACCATGTACATTTTTGAGCTTGGCAATTTTGTTCTTGATAATACTTTATACTATCTTGCCCAGAACGGATGTCACTCAACACTTTGCAGTTTCCCAGATCACTGTTGGATCCCTTTTTTGGAATTGCATCGCCTACCTTCAGGTATTATAAATGATTTTAATGAAAGGTCACATATCACTAATTGTAAAACTGCAATTTCATTTTTGAGTTTTTACCACTCTGCGGTTTATATTATGTGGTCCAGGTGATTTGCTTCTCTTTAATTTGTAAATTTGGCCCATGTTAGTTTCTTCTCAGTTCACTGAGCTTTCAGTTCCTCTTTTTGCCGTCCTTATTAATGCTTTGCATTCTAAGCTCTAAGAGCAGGGACTGTCTCTTACATGTCTCTCTACAGTGCTGCGTACGCCTTGTAGCGCTATACAAATGCTCAGTAGTAATAGTAGCAGCAGCATTGAACTTGGCTATAATTAGTGAGGTGAAAGAGGCTTTTTACTATACTGGCTATCATATGACCTTCTTTCCATCCTTTTTTCAACAGATGGAATACAGCAGGTCTGGGTTGCCTGGATGGTATGCTCGAACAATGCCCCTCCCTGATGTAAGGTTTTTTTTTTTTAAATTTCTTTATTTATATTTTCCAACAAAATACAAACAAAAGAGAAAACCAAGTTACAGTAAATTAAAATACACAATTCTTCTCTGTAACATGAGATAAGCAAAGGCTGATCACAGCCCACCCCACCCTGTCCCTCACATTAACAGATGATCATCAGGGGCCATATAAAAGAAACATAAAACATCTGCAAGCTTGTTAGGGCAATAGAAGGGCACACACTCCACTACAGAGGAAATAAGGAGATTTGTCTAATAACCCCTTACTGTATCTCATACCGTGCTTTAAAGATTAATTTTTATAGGAGTTTCCACTTAAGAAAAGAGGAGGATGCAAGGAAACTACCACACCATGGAATTTGTTCATATATGTAGCAAAGGCACAAGTGTGCCATCATGCACATCAACCAAGCTCTGTTGTATGTTTCCAGTTAGAAATAACGGAAATATAGGGCCACTCCCAACATGGAGTCAATTTAGACTGACAATCCCAGAATCCCAGTACCACCCTGATATGGTTCCATATTGAAACCCAATAAGACTGAATGTTAGGACAGTCATTTCACCACCTATCTCAAAGTGCCAACATCTCCTCCATGAGACTAACACTCATTCTCAGCTGCCTGATCCCATTTAGCGACCTTTCAATAAGCTATCCTCCATAGGATTGCAATTGCTAATTGCTGGGAGGTATTCTGATTATCCAATATAACCCTATGAGACTTCAACCTCTCAGAAGACACCCTGCCAAGAAGAAAATTCTAGGGGAAAGGATTACTTAATCTTTCTTCTAGTTCAAGCCATATTGAACGCATGCCTACAGCCTCCTCCACCCATCGTGAACCTTGCTTTGGCAAAAACTCACAGTGCTAGGCCTGAAAATCAGGGAAAATCATCCCCCCTTCCTCATAGCTTCCGAAGAGCAAATCTAGGCAGTTATTTCTCCATGGAAGCTGAACTAGAATCCTATCAATGTGACAATATACTTTACTTGTAAGGAAGACTGGTAGCATTCCTATTATATAATTCACTTTAGGAGTGATAGACTTGTTTATGTCTTCAAGACAAAACTACCAAGAAAACAGACCGACGACCACGTTGCCGTATATTATTAAAGCTCGTTGAGTCAAATAGGGTAAATGAGATTACAGCATGATCAGAGCTGTGAGCCGCATGGATAGTAGACTCACTATTTCTAGAACAAAAGTCCCTTGGAAGCTAGGAAAAATCAATACATAATATTTAAAAAACCATGGGGGATAAAACTTTCCTCACTAAGATGGCTACCCCATTATTCTTATGATGGGCACCCGAAAACCCTTAAAGAATAGGGCTTATATATCTAATTTCAATGACTCCATTACATTTGAGTGTGTCTCCTGCAGCAGTAAGATGTCAGTACTTTATTTCCTACCAATCAGAAGAAACATTCCTCTTAATGGAATTGTTAATGTCCTGAACATTCAGTTAAACGATCTTAAAGGAAAGCATATTGACAATATAGCTCAGAATTAAGAGTCATATATTGCAGAAACAAACCAATTTGGAGCATTTAGTTTTACATTGTAGAACAACTTCTTAGGCACCTTCAAAGTGTGGCTGCATCTATAGCCTAAAGAAAAGGAAGAGAAGACAAAAAAAACAACCAAAGAGACACGTTTTAGCCTTGGCTTTATCATATGATCAGATACAATAAGAATATCTAATTCTGAAAAAACATTTCCCCAAAACCACCTAAACCTAGGGGGGCTATATAACACACAAAACTTAATGGGTGAGCCCACCAGGAGAAGACAGACACGGAGCAGACAATGACCCAGCACTTCCACACTTCTGTAGCACTCAGAATATCGCATCTTGCCCACCTCCCTTAATAAGAGTTAAGATAATGTCCTTCAAAAGAGACAGAATGAAAGTCCCAGTATATAGCAATGTTGCATGATTAAATGTCGCTTCTGCATGGATAAGAAAAAAACTCAAAACACACTTATTCACAAAGCATTATGGATCTCTGACCAGCACACCACACACCCCCCAACTGGATAAAGGATAATCCCACCCCGAGTAATACACAACTCATCAAAAGAATGAAGTGATACACCCTAAAACAAAGCGAATAAGTAAATGAAAAACAAAACAATGTATATAGTTTAATTATGTTCAACTGTACATAGTTTACTAATTGTTAATTGTTAATTATTAATTGTTAACTGTATTTACCTAGCTACAAATGTTATATGTAAAAACAGACCACACTGTTTATTGTTGTTATATGGAAACCGCACCTGATCAATGGAAGGAGCGGTATATAAATAATCTGTTAATTAAAAATTAAATTTAAAAAAAAATAAGTCACCTTTACACAACCTCAGATTAGTCAAACGCCCATGATAGCAAGCACCATAGAGCTGTAGCAAGTAGAAGTTGCAAAATGACCTTCACCGCATCACCACTGACTTCTTATCCTCCAGAAATGCACATAGCTCCCTGGGATCATCAAAAGTCTTGGTCTGGTTATACAGTGTGACTCTCATGCGGGCAGGAGTAGACCAAAACGGGCCTTCAGTTGAACCAAGCGTGGACGCAAAGCCAAAAGACTCTTTCTCCGATCCACCGTTGCCTTTGTGACGTCTGGGAAGAACAGGAGTTTATGTCCCTGATATTCCAAGGTTGAAATTGCTCTCGCTGCTCCCATTATTTGCAATACTTGCTGAAAACGCAAAACTTTCAAGATGATTGGATGTGGACGCTTGCCCGTGATCACGGACTGAGTAGGCATTCTGTGGGCGTGCTTGATCTCGAACAGCATAGTGAACTGCAACTTTAACACACCTGGAATCATGGCCTGTAAAAAATGATACCATGTCATGACCCTCTGCTCCCTCAGGAACTCCTAGTATTCTTATGTTATTCCTCCGAGAGCGATTATTATCGTCTTCCACCTCTCTTTGCAATGAACGTATCAACTTGGCCTGCTTCTCAATGGCCTCGAGCCTCTCCTCATGTGTCGCCACCACATTCTCTACCTTCCCCAAACGAGCCATATTTGACTCCAAAGAAGATCTCAAAGCTTTGATATCTTCCTGCATTGCACAAAGCGATTCTCCATTAGCTTTAACCAATTCTTTGACTGCCCGAATCTTAGCCAGGATCTCCTGCGAAGTCTCAGGAAAATCACGGATGACTGCCATCCTGTGAGGTGAGAGAGGTTCCTTCTTGGTTCTCTTTGCACTAGCATTTTGAGATACTTGGTAATCCAGCTGCGTCTGTTTGGGGCCCAACATATCTGGGATCGAATGGTATCAAAGTAGGTAGGAATTATTTGATTAAAGATTGCAGAAGAAGGATTCTTGTTTATTGCCCTCTGGAGCAGAGCTCTTACACGTCCATCTTGACCAGAAACCAGACTCTGCTCCCCTGATATAAGCTTTTAACACTGGCAGCTTTTAGGATTTTTTTTTACCATTGTCCTCATTTTTTCATAACTAAATGCTTGTGCAGTAGATTTCCTTTGTGTCCTCACTTCACTTACTAAGGGGTATGTTTACTAAACGGCGGTAGCAGCTTCCGTGTGATATTGCACGGAAACCGCTACCACCGTTTAGCAAACATACCCCTAAGTTACATTTGATCATGTTGTGATCATTATTGGCAGTGGCCCCAATAATATTCCCTCTCATGCTAAATCCTGTGTTCCACTTGCGAGTAGATCTAAAATAGCTCCTCTTCAGTCAGTGATTCATGAAAGGACAGAGATAATCAATAGATAAATCCACGGTTTGAAGTGCCAGCTCCAATATCATCTTAGTTTCCAACCTCCACAATAAACATAGCTTAAATCAATTACTAGAAATGCATGTAACTTCATGGAAATTTGGCATGAAAAAATACATCAAGATTGCTGACTTCAGACAGAACTGGTAATATAGAACTCTCCTCTAAATTAAAGAAGCGTCTGTGCTCTGAGCGCAGCTAATTATCAAAAACTTCTATCTCTGGCTGGTTTATTTGATGGCATTCAGATCATAATTGAATTAGTAACAGTTTCAAAAACTATATTCATATTTGACTGTATAAGTAAAAAGAATTCAGTGTCATCAGCATGTAGGGGCATGTTTTACCTTTTTTGAGGCTTTAGGCGAGTGCTTTTCAAACTTTTATCCTGTGATGATCCTATTTTAACAACTGAAAGCTCACGTGACCCCAGATGATGATGAAATCAAACTGGCAGATCTCCAGCCTCCTTCCCCTCCCTCCACTCATCTAAATCAGGAAGACAGCAGCAACAATAGTAGTGGCAACAGCAGCAACAGTCAACACAGGGTCTCTTGTGTCAATGTGCAGTGTGTGCTTACAGATCCCAGTACTCAGCCTGGGTTTCCAGCATAACAGGAAGCTTACCCAAAAGGAGCAAGAGCCTATGAATGTTCACTGGCTCACAGGCCACATGCTGACTGGTGACTTGGCAGAGGTCACTGTGAAAGTCTAGAGAGATGGGGAAATGGCCATATTTCTGATGATGTGATCCTATTTGGGGTCCTGACTCCAAGTTTGGTAACCACTGCTTTAGGCATTCTGGCAGGTCTCCACAACTTCATTGCCTCCCCAACACTGAGCCCTTGCTCTGCTCCCAGCCTTTTATCTTGTATTTGTCCCCACCTCTTCTGGCCCCGCCCTCCTGGGTTGCCTGGAGAACCAACTCTGTTTCCCCTTGACCTGGCAGCTTTCAAAACCTGACCTGGAGTCTGAGTGTCTCCCCATTTTCCATGTTTTATCTTCTTTCTCTGGTCATGGAATATAGGCCCCATCACGCACCTTAACATATGAACATACTTTCACACTTATGCTCTATTTCATCAAGTCAAGTACGCAAATACTTGACTTCATAATCCAGGCATAAAGTATGCACATGAAAACATGTGTTAACTAGACACTAGATTCTAAATTACCCTCCAAATGTTTCACTGTAGAAAACAATTCACATGTTTGATTAACTTGACTGAAGAACTTATCAATGTGATTTCTATAAGGCAGTGATAAAGATAAATAATCATGAAGATTTCTTTTATGTTTATTCAACATGTCTTAACATCTTTTTAGTTGGACCAAATTATTCTGAAAACTAGTGTAACTTGCATGGGAGGGATTGGTGGCCTGGGCTCCCCTTGTGTCACTGGTGCCGAGCCAACAACAGCGAGCACCAATCCTCGCATGGGGCAGATACCCCCCTTCCTCCGCAGCATGTTTAGAACCACCACAAATGTTTATCTGGGATGTAAGGACGAGGGGCTGCTGCAAAAGAACACTGGGGGAGGGGGGTTATATTCAGTGGTGACAGCTAGCCCCGGAACACCCCAATGCTAACCGCATAACTTGGGGGCATGCAGCAGCAGCACCTGTGGATATCCATTGCTGAATATTGCATTGTGTAAATGCCTTTGAATATCCCTCCCCCCAAAAAATAACTTTCATAGATGGAGAGAAGTAGGCAATAACCTGAGGAGGACTGTGAATTAAATGAATTTTATTGAGAGTCATAGGGTAAAATCCAGGAACGAAAGGCAGGGCAAAGCAAACGTTTAAAAAAAAATAGGAAATCAAATGATTGCAAATTTTAAAAATGCAATATTTCAACACTTTAGAATTCTGCAGCATGGGGACAGAGCCAACCGCGGAGCAGAATGGCTGCCCAAGAGAGTAGCACCAATTGCTACCGGCGAATCCTGAGCCTCCCTCTCTCCATCGGTCATATTAACGTGTGACTACCAGCCACAATAGCAGGAAAGGATGTCAATGGTGAAACCAACTGGGTTGGCGACAAAGCGATCAAAATCGGAATCAGGATCCCCACAAAAAATGGTGCCGGAGAAAGATTCGGCCGGAGGGCTGCATGAGATACTCAAAGAGCTAAGGCAAGTTAAGGAATTAATAACAGCTAATACAGTGACCCTAGGGCAAATGCAAGGAGAGTTAAGCAAGGTTAAGGGAAAGCTGTTGGACATAAATATACAATTGGACTCATTAGAAACACAAATGCAACGGCACGACAATTTGTTAGTACAAATGGGTCCGCTTACCAAGTGAGTTATGGCACTTGAGAGCCAAATGGAAGATCGGAACAATCAGGCAAGGAGGAACAATATTCGAATAATAGGAGTACCAGAAGGAGTTGAAGGAACTGACCCGATTGGATTTCTGGAAAGAGTGATACCGGAACTGCTACAAGTTACATTCCTCAAACCCTCTGAGACAGAACATGCTCACCAAGTCCCCTCAAATAAAGTAAACAGTGCTAAATATCTGAGACCAATAGTGTTAAACGTTCTCCAGTACCCGCAAGTGTTACAGAATCTGCAAGCAGCCAAGCAAAATACCACGCTGCAAATACAGGGACATAAAGTTGCTTTTTTTCTGGACCTTAGCAAGAAAACGGTTGAACGTCGCAAACAACTCCTGGCCTGTAGGCTGCTGATGGACAAATTACAGGCTAGGTATGGACTGTACTGACCAGCGAAAATGCGATTTACACTTCATAACGCCACGTTTACCTTTGAAGACGCCGCAGCACTTTGCGCTTTTTTGCAAGAACAAAGCAGGATGGAAGCTGGAAGTTGAATTGGATCAATCTAAGGCTAGTAAATAATGAACCCTAGGGCTGTACATGTTGTCAGAATGTATCTTTGAGGTAATACTGGACCGGTAAAGACCGTATTGATATTAAATAATGTTAATATATCCAGATGTTATTCTGAAATGTTGTAAAAGGGAATAACACAGGGCTGGATCTGCATGAGAACCTTCGGGTGGGTGCATCTTTTCATGCGGGATGGTCCATTGGTAAATGAAAAGAGAGTACTAGGAGAGTTTGAAGATAATTGTCCTTGGAAAATGGAAAGAAATGATGGGGGAGGGAAGGAGATAAAAGATATGTATTGTCAACAAAGAAAGGCTGATATAATATACATACAGGAAACACTCCTATCTGCAGCTGAGTCATATAAAGGAGGGTCAGGAATATATCAAAATGTCCTTGCAGCGCCAACAAGCAATAAAAAAGGGGGAGTGCTTATAATGATAAGGAAAACCCTTTCACCGATAATCAAAGAGACAAAGATAGACCCTAATGGAAGATGGACTAAAGTTACACTACAATTAAACCAGAGAACTTACATATTAATGACCGTTTATGCTCCCCATCAAGAGGATCCTAGTTTCTTTATGCAAATAGTGATGGAATACGCCGCCAAGGGAGATCAAAGGGCAATCGGCCCTTTAAAAGCAGCGTGCTCCATCGGGAGACCCAGAGCACGCCGCCAACGGAGATCAAAGGGCAATCGGCAATGCTCCATCGGGCGGGCCCGTGCCTGAGGGCCTTGCCAAAGGGCTCTTTAGCGTGGCCCTTAGGCGCGGGCCCGGGAGCGCTCGGGTGTGAGCCATGAACCCTGCTCCTCCTAATCACCGTAGCTGCCTGGAGCCGGCCCTGGAACTGAGTAGGCACGATCACTCCTCCACACTTCGTCTCCTGACCCCAACCATCTCGCCAACACCACCTTACCTTTAAGTAACTTTCCTTGACCTGCTGTCCATTGCTGACATTGATCTTCCCTTTCTTTACCTGCCTAGAACTTGCTACCCATTGTTTGCTTAGTACTGTTACCTACTGCCTGCATAGAACTGCTAACCATTGTCTGCATTGGACTGCTACCCATTGTCTGCATTGAACTGCTACCCATTGTCTGCCTAGAACTGTTACCTACTGCCTGCATTGAACTGCTACCCATTGTCTGCCCAGAACTGTTACCTACTGCCTGCATAGAGCTACTAACCATTGTTTACATTGAACTGCTACCCATTGTCTGCCTAGAACTGTTACTCACTGCCTGTATAGAACTGCTACCCACTATTTGCACAGAACTGCACAGAATTGCCTCCTCCGACCTACTTAGAACTGCTACCCAGTGTTGCATAGAACTGCTACCCAGTGTTGCATAGAGCTGCTACCCATTGTCGTGTAGAGCTGCTACCCATTGTCGCGTAGAGCTGCTACCCATTGTCGCGTAGAGCTGCTATCCATTGTCGCATAGAACTGCTATCCATTGTCGCTTAGAATTGGTATCCATTGTTGCTTAGAACTGCTATTCCTTGTTGCTTAGAACTGCTACTCATTGTGGATTAGAACTGCTATTCCTTGTTGCTTAGAACTGCTACCCATTGTCGCATAGAAATGCTATCCCTTGTCGCTTAGAACTGCTATTCCTTGTTGCTTAGAACTGCTATCCATTGTTGCTTAGAACTGATATTCCTTGTTGTGTAGAACTGCTATCCATTGTTGCTTAAAACTGCTATCCATTGTTGCTTAGAACTGCTATTCTTTGTTGCTTAGAATTGCTACCCAGTGTTGCATAGAACTGCTAGCTATTGTTTGCTCAGACCTTGCTGCCCACTACCATTGCCGCACATGTCATTGTCCTTCTCTTCCTCATCCTCCCCAACTGCCTCCCCTCCTATCAACACCCTCCCTCCTCTCCCCCTACCCTCCCCCTACCTTCCTCACTTCTCCCTCCACTCTCCCCCCTAGCCTAGCATCTGCTCTTGAACCTCTCCACACCATCCCCTGCACTCATCCAGCCCCCCTCTCTACCTTCCTCACTTCTCCCTCCATTCTGCCCCCTAGCCTAGCACTTGCTCTTGAGCTTCTTCACACCAATCCCCGCATTCAACCTGCCCCCCTCTCTTTCAGGCAACCCCACCCTCGCTTCCGCCGTACCATCTCCATTCTACCTCGCTCTCTAATACTCATTCTCCTTCTCTCATCAGGTAATATCAACCCCAAACCTGGCCCCTCCCCATGACTTCTCTCCCACTCTAAAGAAAGTTCCTCATGTACCCTATCCAATCTCATCCACATCCCGCTCCTCCCTCCTTCCGCCCTCTCCCAGTCATCCCACAATCACTCACCCATAGGTATCAACTCCACCCATACCCCCAAAAATAATCCCTCACATAACCTACCCGATACCATCAATTTATCCCTCATTTCCTCCCCCCCCCCATATCCCTCCTGTGGAGCACATACACCCAAACATACCCACCCACACCCTACTCCCTCTAAAGCTCGATACTACCCTAGAAATAGACCCCCACGCTATTCTGATAAGAAATGCACATGTAACTTATCCAACCTTATCCATATCCCTCTTCTCCCCCCCCCCCCACTCTCCCGTTTACCTGCGCCCTATGGAACACATGTTTAGTGATTAAAAAAAGAACTATTTTATTCACGATCTCTTCATCTCTAATGCCCTACACTTTCTTGCCCTGACCAAGACCTGGCTCCCCCCGGACGACACCGCATCCATTGCCTCTCTCTGCTATGGGGGCTACCAATTCTCCCATACACCTCGATCTATTGGTCGCGGTGGTGGCGTTGGCCTCCTACTCTCTCCCTCTTGCCAATTCCAACCCCTCCTGCCACCCCAATCACACTCCCCCCCTACTTCGAAGTCCACTCCATTCGCCTCCTCACACCACTTCCCCTTCGAGTAGCTGTCATTTATCGTCCACCCGAGAATTCCAAATCAACCTTCCTCACCGACTTCGACTCCTGGCTCTCTGCCTTTATGGATCCCTCCTCCCCCACTCTTATTCTTGGCGATTTCAACATTGACATTGACAACCCCTCTGACCCTCATGCCTCAAAGTTCCTCGCTCTTACCTCCTCGTTTGACCTCCAACTTTGCTCCACTGCTCCCACACACCTATATGGCCACTGTCTTTACCTAATACTCTTCTCAAATTCCTCTCCCTCAAACATCCGCAAATCAGTCCTTCCCTTATCTGACCATCACCTCTTAATATTTACTTTTCAGCTCCCGTCATCCCAACCTCATCCTGTCTCCTTCGACCTATTTAGAAATCTTCATAATATTGATCCCCTGACTCTCTCCACTATTTCTCCATCTCTTTCCTCCATTTGATCCTCCGAGTCCGTCGATGAGGCATTATCCTCATACAATACTACACTATCCTCAGCCCTTGACACTCTTGCCCCTCCCACCCCACGTCCTGTCAAACGATCTACTCCCCAACCCTGGCTTTCACCCACAATCCGTTACTTATGCATCTGCGCCCATTCTGCCAAATGAGCCTGGTCCAAATCCCGCTCCCCAGAAGATCTTCTACACTTTAAATTCATGCTTGGCTCCTTCCAGTCAGCCTTAGCACTTGCCAAACAAGATTACTTCATCCATCTGACTAATTCCCTTGCCTCTGATCCTTGCTGTCTCTTTAACAGCCTCAATTCTCTCCTCAAGGTCCCCCTACCCCCAATCCCGCCCTCCCTTTCTGCCCAAACCCTAGCCGACTACTTTCATGACAAAATCCTCAAATTTACCCTCCAATTCCCTACCCCCCTCCTCCCCATTTCTCCTCCCTCATCCATACCCCCTGCCACCCTCTCCTCCTTCCCTCTGATCTCTGAAGAAGAAACCACACTCCTTCTTTCCTCCTCCAAACCTACCACCTGTTCTTCAGACCCTATCCCCACCCATCTCCTACATTCTATCTCCCTCACCATTGTCCCCTCCATCACTCATCCTCAACCTTTCACTCTCCACTGCAACTGTCCCTATTGACTTCAAACATGCTGTTGTCACACCCCTCCTCAAGAAACCCTCACTTGATCCCACATGCCCTTCTAACTACCGACCCATCTCCCTCCTTCTCTTCATATCCAAACTATTAGAACGAACAGTCTACCGTCACTGCCTTGACTTCCTCACCTCCCAGGCCCTCCTGGACCCACTTCAATCCGGCTTCCGTCCTCTACACTCCACTGAAATGGCACTCACAAAAGTCACAAATGACCTGTTCCTGGCTAAATGCAAGGGCCTCTACTCCATCCTCATCCTTCTTGACCTTTCTGCTGCCTTTGACACCGTTGACTATGACCTTCTCCTCATCACCCTCTCCTCGCTTGGCTGCAAGGATTCCGTACTATCCTGGTTCTCCTCCTTTAACTTTAACTTTAACTTTATTCCACACTTGATAGACCGCTTACGTTAAAAACATTAAAGCGGTGTACAAATAAAATAAAAGGCAGCACTGCAAACTACGGAAAAAGAATGCCAAAAATAATAGGAAAGAGAGAAAAGAATAGCACAAAACTGTACAAACAATAATAAATAACAATTAAACATGGGCACGAGTTAAAACAATAAGCAGTATTCAAGTAACATAAGTTAAAAACAATAAAATTCAAACAATAATAGGCAATAAAAACAGCCACCAATTAACAATATTCAAACACTAACCAATAATTAACACCAAAAATAAAAGGAATGCAGACAGCACCACTAACAAAGACAAACAGAGGGGGGGCAAGACCAACTAAACTAGGACAAGACAATAACCAGGGGCGGTATCAGGGAGGGAAAATCAGGGGGTAAATCAGGGGGGGAGATCAAATACTTTGTGAAACAGATGAGTTTTGAGAGAGGATTTAAACTGTGAGTAGGAGGATTCTAAACGGAGGGATGAAGGCAAGGCATTCCATAACCAAGGTCCAAGAAAGAAGAAAGCAGCCTGACGGGTCTTCTCAAGATGGGCATGAGATGGAGACGGTAAGACCAGACGGTTAGCGTGAAGGGAGCGAAGCTGACGGTAGGGCATGTGAAGAGAGATTAAATCAGCCAGGTATAAAGGGTTATTGGTATAGAGTGCACGGTGAGTAAGGATCAGAAGTCTGTAATGAAACCTAACCTAAGATTTTACAAAAGCCAGAAAACAAACCAATAAGAGAGCTTTCTCACACTCTGCTCCAATACTCTGGAACAATTTACCTGACAACATTCGCCTACTGTCTGACATAAAAGAATTTAAAAAAAAATTAAAAACTCACTTATTTACATTACACTATAATACACTCCCAAAACAGAATTCTCAAAGGGATACAGGCTAACATTTATTTTTAATATTATATACCCTATTTTCAAAAATAAACGACACTAATACACTAATTTAACCATACTACACACTCATTTACATGATGATTAATAATTTAACTAGCAATGTATATATGTTCTAATATGTTATACTTGTAATGTTACAATTTTCCTTGTAATTTATAATTATCTGTTCTATGTAAAATGTCCTGGTATATCTCATACCAATTAACCTACTGTTACATGTAAACCGCACTTGAAACATGGGAAAGAGCGGTATATAAATAACTGTTAAATAAATAAATAAATAAATAAATAAACATGGAGGGGCAACCAGTGGAGTCGAATGAGAATGGGAGTGATGTGATCAAAGCGGCGGGCGAAGGTGACAATATGGGCGGCAGTATTTTGAATGAGCTGTAAATGTTGAAGTTGGTACTTGGGGAGATTGGCCAGAAAGATATTACAATAGTCGAGACGGCTAATAATGAGAGCAAGGACGAGAGTGACCAGGGACCCAAGGGGAAGAATTGAGCGAACAGCCCGAAGACGACGAAGAATGACGAAAGAGCGCCTTGTAAGGGAAGAAATATGATCATGGAAAGAGAGAGAAGAGTCAAGAATCACTCCGAGGTACCAAAAAGAAGACACCAGAGGGACAGGAATAGAATCAATCATGGGTGCAACTGACGGACATGACCCAGAAAGCGAAACCCACATAGCAGTGGACTTAGATGGGTTAAGACGGAGGAGGTGTTGTGAAAGCCAGGAGGCCACGTGAGAAAGGCAAGCATTAAAGGGAGAGAGATCTAGGAGAAGTGGAGAGGTGTGAAAGAGCAAAATAATGTCATCTGCATAGACAAAACAGGGCACAGGATATTGCTGTAGTACCAGAAGCAAAGGGGCCAAGAAAATATTAAACAACAGAGGGGACAAAACAGAGCCTTGGGGGACACCGCAAGTAAGAGGAAAAGAACTGGAAGACTTACCATTTAAAGTAACAGAAAAGGAGCGGGAAGTGAGGAAAGAACGAAACCAAAGAAGAACCGCACCACGTAACCCCACCTCAGCAAGATGAGTGAGAAGAAGAGTGTGATCGATTAAATCAAAAGCCGCGGATAAATCAAGAGAAACCAAGAGAGTGAGATCACCACGGTCATGAGCAACGTGTATTTCATTTAGAACGGCAAGAAGGACAGTCTCAGTGCTGTGACCCTGACGAAAACCGGCCTGCCGGGGGTGAAGTGTGTTTGTGGACTCAACGTGGGAAGACAACTGACGGAATGCAAAACGTTCCAGAAGTTTGGCCAGGTAGGGAAGGTTTGAAACAGGTCGCCTCCTACCTCTCCCATCGCTCATTCAGTGTATGCTCTGGTGGCTCCTCCTCCTCCCCTACCTCACTCCATGTAGGTATACCCCAGGGATCTGTCTTGGGCCCCCTCCTCTTCTCTCTCTATACCTAAGGCCTTGGCACGCTTATCTCCTCCCATGGCTTTCAGTACCATCTCTATGCCGATGAATCTCAAATCTACCTCTCTACACCTGATATTTCTCTGGGAACTCAGTCCAAGATCTCTACCTGTCTTTCAGACATCGCTGCCTGGATGTCTCACCGCCGATTAAAATTGAACATGGCCAAAACTGAACTCCTTGTCTTTCCTCCTAACTCCTCCTCCCACTTCCCCCTCTCTCAATCCATGTGGATGGATCTACTATCCTTCCTGTTCCCTCGGCCCGCAATCTAGGGGTTATCTTTGACACCTCTCTCTCCTTTTCCACTCATATCCAGCTTGTAGCTAAGACCTGCCGCTTCTTTCTCGACAGCATCAGCAAAATCTGCCCCTTCCTCTCTGAACACACTACCAAAACGCTTATCCACTCCTTAATCTCCTCTTGCCTTGATTACTGCAACCTACTCCTCGCTGGTCTTCCCGTGAGCCATCTCCTCCCCCTCCAATCTATACAAAATCACGCTGCTCGACTAATCTTCTGCCAACCTCGCCATGCCCACATTACTCCTCTTCTCAAGTCGCTTCACTGGCTCCCTGTCCAGTTCCGCATCCAATTCAAGCTTCTCCTGCTAACCCATAAATGCATCCACTCTATGGCCCCTCAATACCTCTTTTCTCTTACCTCATCCTACGTCCCCTCTTGAAATCTGTGCTCTGCTAACAAATTACTTCTATCAATGCCTTTCATCCACACCGCAAACTCCCGACTGCGCTCCTTTCACCTTGCTGCACCTTACGCCTGGAACAGCCTACCTGTGTCTGGGTGCCAAGCACCCTCCTTGACCCTCTTTAAATCCAGGTTGAAGACCCACCTCTTCACCATTTCATTCAGATCCCTTCTCCTTCCTCATCCTACCCTAACCCCCGTCATCGTTTATGACCAAAATACTGACCAAACTATACCACACTGTACCCTGCGCAGAACTGACTAATGCTCTATACTGTTTTAACTAATGTACTGTTCTAACTAGATTGTAAGCTCCGATGAGCATGACTCTGACGGGCAGGGACAGTCTCTTGTATGTTGGCTACCTCTTGTAGGTTAGCTGTGCAGCGCTGCGTGGATGGCGCTTTACAAGTGCTGAATAGTAGTAGTAGTAGTAGGAACTAACTGAAGCAGCATCTACGCATATAATCCTTGGGGAGGATTTCAACCTTATTCAGGACCCTCTCATAGATTGGTCCCCATATAGACCCCAAACTAAAGCCAGATCGTATACAATACTCCAGAGTACAATGGAATCTTTGAGTTTGACTGACTCTTGGAGGCTGTTGCATCCAAATGCCAGGGAATTCATTTTACTCCCTTCCACATAACTCTCAGACTAGAATTGACTTTTTTTTTCATATCAAATACATTGCTCCTACAACTAGTATCCTCAGAGATATATACAAAAACAGAATCTGATCATGCGGCTGTGACTCTTACATTGAGTACAGTCACTGCGCAACAGACCCAGACAAGGTGGAAGTTTGACTAATCCCAGTTGACTGATAAGGCCGCCTTAACCTATATTCAAGAGAAAATGGCAACCTGTCTCCAGTTTAATGCAACCTCAGATACGTCAATGTGGGCCTGGTGGGAAGCCTTTAAAGCTAACATTTGCTCACATATAACAACGTTCTCTATGCAGAGGGTGAAAAACAAGAAGAAAGAACTTGAAGATTTGAACTCACAAATACGAGCAGGACAGCAGCTTCTAACTAAGAGAACTGATTCGATGATACTGATGCGATTACAAAAGCTAAGGTATCAATATAATTCCATTCTCAGCACAGATGCACAACAGCAAATCAGAGCACAGAAAAGTAAATACTATCATGAAAATAATCGGGCGGGTACCTTGTCATGTGAATTCTACTCTGCATTCAAGGAACAACTATTGCCAATGTTGCTGAATTATTACAATGGGCTATATGTCTTGCTGAATTATTACAATGGGCTATATGTCCTGCTGTTGGGGCTCTGGCAGAAGCTACTATTGTTATTCATCCTAAACTAGGGAGAGGTCCCCAGAAAGTGGAAAACTATCGGCCTATATCCTATTTAAATATGGACTATGAAATTTATGCCAAAATCCTGGTCAATAGATTAAGCAGGGTGCTAGATACATTAATTCACCCTGAACAGTATGGCTTCATACCTGGTAGATCCACCACAGACAATGGTAGACTACTGGCACATGTCTTAGTGTAAGCTCAGTGACTATCAGACCCTGTTATAGGCCTAGCACTAGATGCTGAAAAGGCATTTTAGAATGGCCCTTTTTATTCCGGACTCTGAATGGTTTGGGATGAATGACAAATTTGTAAGGAGAATCAATTTACTATATGCTAATCCATCTGCACGTATAGCAGCTAATGCAGTGCTTTCTGTGTCATTCAAGTTGCGCAGAGGCACTAGACAAGGCTGTCCTCTGTCGCCACTCATCTTCAATCTGGCACTTGAACCTTTAGCGATAGCTATTCGGCAGCACAAGGATATTGTAGGGATTGAGATTAAAGGGTGTCAATGTAAATTGTCAGCATATGCTGATGATCTTCTCCTTTTTTTTAAAGCCAGGTTCCTTAACAACAGTGCTGCAAGTCATAGATAGATACTGTGATGTAGAGACCCCTACCGAACCCATGGAAATAGAGAGAAAGGGAGATTCCACCTTTAAAATTGACAGGCAGCTAGAGCACATGGCTCACTGTTTACATAGAAAAGGTAAACAGGGAAAGAGAGGAGCTGAATTGACATGCCCAGACTCTGACGTAGTAACAAGCCCCGAGCTTAATCAAGCACATCTGTTCAGGGTGGGAGCAGAGCCAAGCCCAGGGGAAAAGAATTATAAAACGTCGTCATTAGCTCTGTGATAAGGAAGCTTATCATAGCTCAGGAAGGAGCTATAGAAAAGGTGAAGTGACTCTGAACAAGCAACCTGTCAGTTCTGGTAGAAATAAGAAAACAGAATTTTCCCATAAAAGACTACCAGTCCCAGAATGCACCAGGTTTCCAACAGCCATTAGAGGAGCTGAAGTGGGGAAACGTGTGTTCAATCAGGAGGGCTATGAGGTAATCCCTAAGCACTCATCTCAAAGGGCAGGGCCTGATTCAGCACAGCTGTGCTGTGTTAGGGGGGAGCACTCATCTAGGCAGAATAAAGGTAGAGTTTATTCTACAGAGAATCATCATCATCTTCATGATCAACTTGGATATCCTCATCCTCAGTTTCATCTGGAGGATCATCAGAAACAGAAGCCAAATCGGACGGACAGAGAGGGCAAGAAACCCTTTGGAAGAAAGAAGAGAAAAGCCTTTGGGAGGTCTAGAGGAGTCTGGAGCAGTACGTATACTGGGAGGCATTCCAAGGGCCAGCATACACCATTGGACTGGGGAAAGCCAGAGGAATGGTGCTGCAGAGCTAGGAATCTCCAGACGGTACCTGTGAGGGAGACGGCTGCACGTGGAAGGGACCCTAAGAACCGTGCCAGAAGGTATGTGAAGAGAGATACAGTGTCCAGGGATCTGGATTGGAAGGCTGGACATAAGAACTGGACTACATACTGGCCAGGCTATATACAGAGGAACTCTAACAGCAATGGGAGCTCAGGTATGAACACTGATCTATGCCCTAGCTATAACCTTGAAAGACAGCAGGGAAACAAGTATTCTCCTGAAAGTGCTCCATTGAGAAATCCATCTGTGCCAATCCAGGATATTGAACCCATGATTGTTGAAGAAGGGAGAGTGATTGCAGATGAAGGATGTGTTTACATGGATTGCTCTCTGTCTAAACTTCTTTGGTGATTTTCTGTTATAAAATACAACAACCATCACAAAGAAATACAAACTTGTTCTTTAATCTACTCAGAAAAGCTCCTGAGTAGGTGTTTTAGCCACACAGTAGAAAGCAAGCCAGCTAAGGGGTTTCAGCTGGGTAACTGCTAGCAATTGAGCCTTACCTAATTGCTTGTGAGCTCTGAGGGAATCACTTCTGAATCTATGTGGGAAGATATAAGAAGTTAACCTGAAAAGAACAGTTTTTTTCCCTTCTTTGTGGATTTTGTTTGTTGTTTGATACATGCTAAGAAAATATTAGCTAAAGCCTACAGAAAAGACCAGTGTGTTACCAACCAGGTCTTATTTCTTTTGCTTTGATTGCCTGACAAGTTCAAATGTTGTTTTCCTGATTTTGTTTTTCCAAGTTTAACACTGAAAGCAAGTAACCTGATTTATGTGCTACCAAGCATATCTGTGTTGGGAGAAATAACCCCATAAATAAATATCTTATTGGCTTTAACCTCAAGCACAACTAATTATTGTGAGCAGCTGTGTCTGGTGTGAATGGACTGCATTGCCCACAATCCCTTGCAAATCATATTGATATATGCACTTGCCAAGACTGTGAACATTCTCACCCAGGCAGCCGTCTGACAAATGGCGTAGTTTTTCGGATTGCTTTTGCACGAAGGGATTTACTTGCTAAGGATTACAACTAAAGTTCAAGTTTAAAGCTGGAAAAAAAGATTTTCCCTCAACTGCACTTTGGAGGAGAAGTGGATGTTCCAGATAGCTGTCCCAGGAGGAAAAGACCCTGTGCAGAGCTGGATTCATCACTGGCATAAGGTAACAAGTACCTAGGCATGTCTAGTGGTGGATGGGAGTAAGGCACAGGGGTAATTGAAAAAAAAAAGTAGAAAAAAAAACCCACCTGTTTGGAAGGTGGTGCACTTTGTTTTTTTTTCTTTGCTTCTTGCAGGGATCAAGATGGATCCAAGGGAACTAGCTGATTGGATGGCAGCCCAGTTTAGCAGGCAACAGGAGCTAGCATAGCAGGCTCAGGACACTGCTATGAAAGCCTTAATGGACCAGCAGAGGCCAGTGCTTGATCTGGTGCAAGCCCTAGTTCAGCTGCAGAACCAAAGTGGACCAGATGCAAGACCAGCAGTAAATACTGGTACACCACATGTGGACAGTGTGGGACTCAATCAAGGAATTGGGGCATTTAGTTTTGGGAAGCTAACTCCAGATGATAATGTTGATGATTTTCTAGAGTCTTTTGAAAGAGTGGCACAAGCATTAGCATGGCCAGAGACTCAGTGGGCAGTAAGGCTGGCAGCCTCATTAACTGGAGAGGCGCTTGCAGCTTATAGAGCAATGCTAGCAGCCCAGGTTTGAATTATAAGGATGTAAAGGCTGCTATTAGAGATCGCCTAGGGTTGTCTATTTCAGAGTATAGGCGAATGTTTAGAGCTACTATATTGAGAGTGGGTGAAACAGCCAGGGCTCTGAGTCAGAGAATCAGAGGATTAGCTGTAAAATGGTTGGAGCCTGAGCAAAAGACGGTAGAAATGTTATTAGACATTATTATGCTTGAACAATTTATGTCTGCAGTGCCTAAAGATTTGCACACTTTCCTTATACAGCAAAATTGCCAAAATCTTGGAGAGGCAGCCATGCTAGCAGAGAGATTCTTGGAAGCCACGCAGGCTTGCCATAGAATGGGTGGCCCTCTGAAGATTGGTGCTGAGGCAAGATGTGCTGTATCAGAAAAGAAAATAATTAAAAATGTTTCTGAAAATGAATGTACTGTATCAAACCAGATGACACAGTGGAGTAGAAAGAAATGTTTCAAATGTGGAAAATGGGGACATTTAGAAAAGGGATGCCAGACACACACTAGCTTAATGGGTGTGGATTTAAAACAGCCCAAAGAGGGATTTCTTTTGATGGTTGATGTGCAAGGAATTACCACAAATGCTTTGTTAGACTCTGGGGCAGACCAGAGTATGATGTCAAAAAGGCTTTGGAAGAGGATAGAGGCCCAAGAAGGATTTGTGCCTAGAACCCCTGAAAGCCAAGTTCACATCAGATGCATTCATGGTGCTGCAACATCATATCCCACCTATAGGCTAAAGGTTAAGTGCCTGGGGAAGCAAGAGGAAGTCCTGTTAGCAGTGGTGCCTAGGCTACCCTTTGATTTGGTTCTAGGAAGAGACTGGCCAAGATTTAAGCAGGGTCTAGTGGAAGGACTAGGAAAGAAGGAGGGAGAAGGATTAATGGTAATAGCTCCCGGGCCTTTATTTGGAAGTCCTCAGACCCCAGCTAAAAAGATGGTTAAGCGTCCAGAAGACCAAGCTACCCCAAAGCAGACATTCGTCTTAAAGTACCATAGGGTCACAGAAAAGGCCCAAGCTCCTAAGCGGGCAACCCCTCAAGCTGCTGGGTTTGACCTGTGCAGCATAGAAAATGTGACTGTACCTAGCCAAGGGAGAGCCCTGGTTGACACCGGTCTCCAAGTGGAAATACCTATTGGATGCTATGGGAGAGTAGCCCCAAGGTCCGGATTAGCCCTTAAATATTTCATCGATGTGGGTGCGGGAGTAATTGCTCCCGATTACAGGGGCAATATTAAAGTTCTGTTATTTAATTTTGGACAGAATGATTATCACGTGAAGACAGGAGAAGAATTGCACAATTGATCTGTGAGAGGCTGGGTTTTCCACCTGTGGAGGAGGTCACATCCCTGGAAAATTCTGAGCGTGGAACCAAAGGCTTTGGTTCTACTGATGTCAAAGGGGTTAAAAGCCTAGCTGCCACCTGTGCCCGAGAGAGGGAGGTGAATGAAGAGGAAGATTTGGGACCCCAGGTATCTGATTGTAAAGAAAAATCAGAGCCCCAAATAGGTGAGGACCTGACAGTGGTACAACAGGAAGAAATTAGGAAATTGCTTAAAGAATTCCCAGATGTGTTGACACCCATACCTGGAGAGACACATTTGGTTGCCCATGAAATAATAACTCCACCTGGGAAATAAATTCGTCAAAGGCCCTACCGCTTGCCTGAAGCCAAGAGACAGGAAGTAGTGGCACAAGTCCAGGAGATTTTGGACATGGGAGTAATAGAGGAGTCAAAGAGTCCCTGGAATAGCCCCATAGTCCTGGTGCCGAAGCCTGATGGATCTTTAAGATTTTGTATTGACTTCCGGCAGGTAAACGCAATATCAGTTTTTGATGCATATCCAATGCCAAGAATTGAAGAGCTGTTGGACCAGCTGGGACAGGCTCAATACTTAACCACCCTTGATATGACAAAAGGATATTGGCAAATCCCTCTCACCAGGGAGTCGAAGCCGAAGACTGCGTTCAGCACCCCCGTTGGCCTTTTCTAGTTCAAGAGGATGCCTTTCGGACTGCATGGAGCAGCGGCTACCTGCCAAAGGTTAGTGGATCAGGTACTTCGACCCCACCAAAATTATGCTTTTGCATATATGGATGATGTCATAATCCATAGTACCACCTGGGCGGCGCATCTAAAGAGGATCAGGGCAGTCTTGTGCTCCATGAAGCAAGCAGGAATCACTTTAAACCCGAAGAAGCGTGCCTTTGCAAATAGGGAGGTAAAATACCTGGGCCACCTAGTGGGAAGAGGAAAAATTAAACCTCTAATGAGTAAAGTAGATAGCATCAGGAATTTTCCCCCTCCAACAACAAAGAAACAACTAAGAAGTTTCTTGGGACTTATTGGATACTACCGCAGATTTATACCGCAATTTGCAGAGAAAAGTGCAATTTTCACGGATATGCTGCGGAAGAATTGTCCAAACCAGCTAAAGTGGACACCTGAAGCTGAAAAAGCTTTTTCAGTCCTAAAAGGAAAATTGTGTACAGGACCGGTACTGAAAGGGGTGGACTTAAGGAAACCCTTTCTGGTTCAAACAGATGCATCGGATGTAGGGCTAGGAGCGGTTCTATCCCAGTGTCATGAAGGGGAGGAGCATCCTGTGATGTACCTGAGCAGGAAGTTGTCACCGGCTGAACAAAAGTATTCCACAATAGAAAAAGAATGTTTAGCTATTAAGTGGTCAGTGGAGGCGTTAAGGTTTTACCTTACAGGGAGAAAGTTCCAGTTGGTCACAGACCATGCCCCACTTAAGTGGTTGCAGCAAATGAAGAACCACAATGCCAGGTTGACACGCTGGTACATGGCCTTACAGGCATTTGATTTTCAAGTGGAACATCGTGCTGGGAAGTTACACAAGAATGCGGATGCCCTTTCCCGTATTACGGACTGTAGAGAAGAAGTTTCACCAGTTACACCAGTCCGTAATAACTTAAGCAGGTGGGTATGTGATAAGGAAGCTTATCATAGCTCAGGAAGGAGCTATAGAAAAGGTGAAGTGACTCTGAACAAGCAACCTGTCAGTTCTGGTAGAAATAAGAAAACAGAATTTTCCCATAAAAGACTACCAGTCCCAGAATGCACCAGGTTTCCAACAGCCATTAGAGGAGCTGAAGTGGGGAAACGTGTGTTCAATCAGGAGGGCTATGAGGTAATCCCTAAGCACTCATCTCAAAGGGCAGGGCCTGATTCAGCACAGCTGCGCTGTGTTAGGGGGAGCACTCATCTAGGCAGAATAAAGGTAGAGTTTATTCTACAGAGAATCATCATCATCTTCATGATCAACTTGGATATCCTCATCCTCAGTTTCATCTGGAGGATCATCAGAAACAGAAGCCAAATCGGACGGACAGAGAGGGCAAGAAACCCTTTGGAAGAAAGAAGAGAAAAGCCTTTGGGAGGTCTAGAGGAGTCTGGAGCAGTACGTATACTGGGAGGCATTCCAAGGGCCAGCATACACCATTGGACTGGGGAAAGCCAGAGGAATGGTGCTGCAGAGCTAGGAATCTCCAGACGGTACCTGTGAGGGAGACGGCTGCACGTGGAAGGGACCCTAAGAACCGTGCCAGAAGGTATGTGAAGAGAGATACAGTGTCCAGGGATCTGGATTGGAAGGCTGGACATAAGAACTGGACTACATACTGGCCAGGCTATATACAGAGGAACTCTAACAGCAATGGGAGCTCAGGTATGAACACTGATCTATGCCCTAGCTATAACCTTGAAAGACAGCAGGGAAACAAGTATTCTCCTGAAAGTGCTCCATTGAGAAATTCATCTGTGCCAATCCAGGATATTGAACCCATGATTGTTGAAGAAGGGGGAGTGATTGCAGATGAAGGATGTGTTTACATGGATTGCTCTCTGTCTAAACTTCTTTGGTGATTTTCTGTTATAAAATACAACAACCATTACAAAGAAATACAAACTTGTTCTTTAATCTACTCAGAAAAGCTCCTGAGTAGGATTTTTAGCCACGCAGTAGAAAGCAAGCCAGCTAAGGGGTTTCAGCTGGGTAACTGCTAGCAATTGAGCCTTACCTAATTGCTTGTGAGCTCTGAGGGAATCATTTCTGAATCTATGTGGGAAGATATAAGAAGTTAACCTGAAAAGAACAGTTTTTTTCCCTTCTTTGTGGATTTTATTTGTTGTTTGATACATGCTAAGAAAATATTAGCTAAAGCCTACAGAAAAGACCAGTGTGTTACCATCCAGGTCTTATTTCTTTTGCTTTGATTGCCTGACAAGTTCAAATGTTGTTTTCCTGATTTTGTTTTTCCAAGTTTAACACTGAAAGCAAGTAACCTGATTTATGTGCTACCAAGCATATCTGTGTTGGGAGAAATAACCCCATAAATAAATATCTTATTGGCTTTAACCTCAAGCACAACTAATTATTGTGAGCAGCTGTGTCTGGTGTGAATGGACTGCATTGCCCACAATCCCTTGCAAATCATATTGATATATGCACTTGCCAAGACTGTGAACATTCTCACCCAGGCAGCCGTCTGACAGCTCCCAGGAGGACAGAGTGGGGAGCCACGAGGGAAGCAGAGAAGGAAGCAGAGAAGGAAGCAGAGCCAGGTGGAGAAGCAGCAGACAAAGGCTGGAGAAGAGGCCAGAGGGCAAGCTGGACGGGTAATTGCAGCTTGGCGGCAGTTGGAGCCGTGGCAGCAGAGAGAGTTGGAGTGGTGGCAGAGAAGCAGCTCAAGGAAGGAAAAACAGGAGAGAAGAGAGAGCTCCTGTAAGGCAGGCTTGGAAAGGCTCAGAAACTCCAGGGAGTTGGAGACCTGATAGAGAAACTTCATATCGGTCTGTGAGAAAAGCCAGCAGACTTGAAGGAAGGAAGGCACGCCCTGTGACCGGGAACTTGCTGGAACGGAGAGAGCAGGGAGCCCTGCAGTCAGAAGGGAACCGTCAAAGTTTACACAGGTGGGAGCCCAGCACAGAAACCTTCCCTTATAACTGCCAAGAATTAGAGGAGAGCCACAGAAGGAACTCCAGTGTAACAGGTATTTTAAACCCTTGCTGTGTAGATTTGTATAAAGGGAAAACACCTGGGTATAAAGATGGAAGTTATTTTAAATCCCTTAGTAACCCTCTGCAAACAAACACTGCCAGCCCTGATATAGAAGATATGCAGATAGACTCTAATGTGGAGGACGTAGCTGATATGAGAATGGATTGCACGCTGTGATTGGCTGACAACATTGAGTCACTGTGTTGAAACTTGGAAGTAAGAGTGCTAAGTTAACAGCAAAGAAAAAGGAGGTATTTTTCTTTGTTCCAAGAAGCTGTTTATTTTCAGTTTGTACTTACTACGAGCACTGTATTGTTTTGGGAACCAGAGAGTGAAGAAGCACTTACCTTATTTATTGTATATAATCCTCATGCTAAACTACTGGACACTGTTCTTATTTGTTCTGCACTGAAGTTCTGTTTGTGAGGGGAAATAAAACCTTGTCATTTTGCCTTAAACACTCGGACTACAACTGCTTCTTTATCAGAGAGGTAAAAAGGGACTACAAATCCCAAGAGGCCTTGCAAGAGCCCTAGCCATAGTCTCACTTTCTGCATAGAGAAATTATCATGGCAGACCAACCCTCTGCACCCTAGGTGGAAGGCTGGCCACGTGGTGACAATACACAACAATATCAGGGTACAAAGCGAATCTGGCACAAACCACTATAATACCTTTCAATTCTCATGTTACTCCATCGCTACTGCAAGACTACCCATTCCAATTTGCACAGTCCTCTTTTCAATACTTAGGAATTACGTACTCGAGCACACTGCAAGAAACAGTTAATCAGAATATGAAAATCTGTGAAAAATTTGTCAATGACTACGCTGCCTAATGGACCCCACTTCACCTAACATGGTGGGGTAGATTGGAAACAATAAAAATGGTCATGGGGCCCAAAGTCAACCATATTTTAAGTATGATCCCAATATTATTCCCCCGCGTTTTTTATAAAAGCTAGATGAACTCTTATTCGTTTTCTTATGGTGGAACAAAACCCCCAGAATAGCAGCGTGGAAACTCAGATTACCCAAAATAAAAGGTGGGGTACACTTCCTGGATTTTCTTTGCTCAAACAAGCTCAATGGGCCAAGGAAGAAAGCCTAGAAGACAGCCACATGTGGCTACGGGTGGAACAGCCATAAGTACCCCTTTTCCATTGAACTTGCTTATTGGCACAAGCAGGTCTCTGAAGAGATCACACAATGAAATCATTACGGCTACACAACAGGCCTGTCAAATGATAATACCATGTATTGAAGATGCTGAAGATTACTCACAGAACATGCCAATATGGTTAAATGCACGGCTCCAAATTAGTGATCGAACCTTTATATGGAATGAGTGGATGAAACAAGGTATATGGAAACTGGGACAATTGATGCAAAATAACACTTTCAAATCCTTCCGGATAGTACAACAAGAATTTTGATTATCAGACAAATGCTTATACCAGTGGTATCAGCTTAGACACTGTCTAAGTAGAGCTGGAGCTTCCCCAATCCAGATGCGTCCTGGGTGGACTTTGTCACAGAAGTTCCAGGAAATACAAAGTAGTGTGCAACCAATATCCAAGTTCCTTACCCTTCTGCGATCAGGTATGAGGAGAAAGTGTACAGGAACTCAGTTAATATGGAAGGCAGAGGCAGGAGCACCAGAGAATCCTAAGTTATGGGATGCCTTTTGGGGACCCCAAGTTAGGATTACTCGTGCAGCCTCCCTCACTCAAACACTATATT
Organism: Ichthyophis bannanicus; assembly: GCA_033557465.1. NCBI lineage: Eukaryota > Metazoa > Chordata > Amphibia > Gymnophiona > Ichthyophiidae > Ichthyophis > Ichthyophis bannanicus. The sequence goes on from CM066040.1 coordinate 65,302,230, forward strand.
TTTTTGGCCCATCAGGCGTACTTAACCCCCGTGAAAATGGCCAAATAGCAATCCCAGGCGGGTAATCAATGTCGGTCATGCATGACGGATATAGGTACGCTATCACATATGATATATTACTGTGCGAATCTTCAAGGGTATTGGCGACAAGTCTGGCTACGTATTACTCAGCTATTAAATACACAAGTTCCTCTTACATACCGTATAGTGGTATATAAATCCCAAGCTGACGTTTCCATGCTGGAAGAAAAAGATTATCAGCTTTTTGATCTAATGTTAAACCTTAAAACATTGCTATTTATAGAAACCTATGAGCATTCAGGCAACATCCCCTACCCAAACAGAAATACTACTACCTCCGCCAACTAAACACACACCCATCCTATCCACACACACAAGTCTATCATACCACATTATTAAATACCTTCATGTTAAATGTTACCTCAATTGTACTGTCTAAATGCTTTTAAGTAACTGTACTGTCTAAATGTTTACACGTACCCTAATGTTAAATGTAACCCTCCAATTATTATGTGATGTGACCACCTTGATTGAAGGAAAAGGTGGCATACAGATCTGTCTAAATAAATGATAAACAAATTAATAAATAAATGTTAAGCCTGGCCTTTAAAGCAATTCTAGTATACTGGAAGAATTTTGCACAGTTAAATGCAGAATACTGGTGGAATCTCCTGTGCATACACCGGTCAGATGAGGTAGCTTATGTGAATCAAAATTATCACGCTCGAAACTTACTCAAGAAATGGGACACCCAAAATAAGCATTTGTTAAACATGTAATTAACAGGAACCACAAAAAATGCTGACCAGACAAGATTCCTAATAAAAGATAGGATCAGAGGCAGTCACCTTGGCTAGTAGAACCAGAAGGAACAAAAAAGCTAATTAGTAAGCTTAGTGATTACTCATAACGAAGTTAACTAAACGGTGTACTGGCTTGGTAATAGCCAGCCATGGTATGTAATTGTGTCACATTATGCTTGGTTAAATGTATGTTTACTATTGCTATCTAAGAATTATGCAGTATGGATACTGTACATGAATGCAAAACTTAATAATAATAAAAAAATGAATTCTGCAGCATTAGCAACAACCTTAAACGTTATGGTCCCGATATTCTAAAGGCATTTACATGGTTTCCTGAACATGGTTAGTGCCGCTGAATATCCCCAACTAATATTGCTATACGCCCCGATGCTAACCGTTTAGCATCAGGGCGTGCTGTGCGCTTTCTGGGGCATTCTGGGGGTGGTGACAGTCACTAACCGGGTAGTGGTTCAATCCTGCTGCTAAGTGGTTAGCTTCTGTGGCATTGCATTTGACCCTGGCATTGAATATCCAGGGTTAGAGGTTGGCAGCAACAGCTATGCGCTGCTACCGTGCATAGCCGTCCCAGCTGAATATCGGGTCCTACACTTATTACCATACTATAGCTTTTGGTATCGCCCTTTTTAAGCTATACATTTTTCATGTCCAAAAGAAAATCGTCACTTCCAAAAAGCGCCCCTTGGATGCACTGGCATAATGCCTCTGTCACAAAGTAAGGATTAATACTGTACCCCAGATAAGACCCCCTCCCTACTCCCAGAATAACTGTGGACTGGGATAACTCGAAATATGTTTCTCTCAAATCACCCACACAAACACATTTGAGCTCACACATCATTGGGGCTCTTCTGTGGAGGTTGCACTGATGCAGCTTGTGGTTCAGTGGCTCCTGAGACTGCTGGCATGGCTCCCTCATTGTAGCTCTTCTCGAACCTTTTGCCTTATGCTGGTACCCGTCTCCCTACACCTTAAGTTGGCCGCGCTGGGTTGTGCTAGACCCAGAGGTTGGTGTGCATGGGCCAGGAGAGGGACCTCAGAGCTCTAGTGACTGAGGATCTCAAGGTAGCGCAACAATGAGACGAGGTTGTAGCCAAAGCCAGAAGAATGCTGGGCTGCATACAGAGAGGAATAACCAGGAGAAAGGAGAAGGTATTAATGCCCTGTACAGGGACTAGCACAACTTAGCACAGCCAACTCAGTGTACCGTGTTAAGTTGTCCTAGACCCATTACTAGTCACATATGAGGTGAAATTTGGAAATGTCAAAAATGTGCAATAGTGAATGCAATAGTAAAACATCCAAAAACATTTTATTAAGCCATCTGATCATTTTGGATTTGTCAAATGAAATCTCCCAAGTCCTACCCATCTGAAATTTAACATGAACAAGACAGACTTTCTTATCCTCCCCTCCTTCCCCCCAAACTCACCTCCCCTTCCCCCTTTCTCTATTGCTGTGAATAACACTGTTATCCTCCATGATTGGGGCTCATCTTTGACTCATCTCTCTCTCTTTCTCTGTATATATTCCCCAGACTTCTAAAACCGGATGCTTATTTCTCTGTAAGATCACCACGATCTGTATCATTCTTCCTGCAATCTGCTGGGTACCTTTTCTGGTGGAATCAAATACTTATATTTGTGTCACTTGAGTCAGTACATAAAAGGCGCAAAAACTGAGTGGAGGATACAAGACCAACCAGGGGAGGAGTGAGAGTAGGCCTTGACAAATTTTCTTAGAATCTAGGAGCCAGCCTAAAAATCTAGGAGCCAACCTTCAAAAACTAGGTCACAGTGCATGCTCCCTCCCCCAAAAATAGGTGTATCGCGGTTACTTTTTTAGTTTTTGGGCCTGATTTACAAGACATAGTAAATCAGACTCTTAATGGGCCACTGCACAGTGCCAACAAAAGGCACTGGTCCCACTCCGTCTCCCACCACTGCCACTGACCCATTAAGCTACACTTGTGTGTGTGTGTGCGTGTTGTGTGGTGTGGTGTGGTGCGGGGATGAGGTGCCTGCGTGCGTGTGTGTGTGGCAGAAGAGGGGCGTGCCTTTTGCATATACACATTGTGATCTTTACTTCCTATGCATTCATTCCTTCCCTCCCCAGTCCAACCATTCTCCTTCTGTGTCGCCCCCACAAAAAAGACAACCTCTCTCCCCCTTGCACTCACCCCTGCCCTCTATTTCCCCACACACACATGATCGTGGCCGGGAGAGCAGGTGTATGCCTGTGGGGATCCTAATCGCTGCAGTCAGAAGTACTGCAATGGCATGCAGACGTGAAAAGGGTCTAGTGTCAGCTGGGAGAACCGGTGTCTGCAAAGCCTGCAAAAAAAGAACCAAACAAACAGTAAGTTTGCTGTGCAGATGGCTAAATAAATTAAACCTACTGCTCCTTTAATTTATTAAGCCGTCTGTGCAGCAATCTTACTACTCTTTTTTTCTTGCAGGCTATGCAGATACTGGGTTTCCTGGCCAACACCGGACCCTTTTCTCTTCTACCCACAGGCAATAACCAGCTCTCCCGGCCACGATTGTGGGCTGTTTTGGCACATCTGCCCAGCTCTCCTGCCCATGTGCTCTGAGCCCCAAGTGCCAGGTCCAATTTTTTGGTCACCATGGCAACCCAGCACCTGGGGTTTGCCAATCACTGTGATAGAGTATTAGAGAAAAGGGGTTTCCAATGTTTATCCAACAAACATATATTTTTTCTTTAGCCCTGGGAGTGTTTTATTGATGCACTGTTTATTGGTTAAAACCTAAAATCAGGAGCCCTATGTCTATTCAATTGTATTATATTTGTTTTTACTGATGTTTCTCTAATATTGTAATCTGCTTTGAACAATAGATTGCTTCTTGGAATACAGAATAAATCAAAGCAAATTTATGTCTGTAATACCTTCTGCTGTGACTATCTATTAAATATTAATTTACCTTCTTCTCACTCCTAGAATAGTTGTTACAACAATAAGAAATAAGTCATTTTTCAGTGTAATATATAAGCAAATAACTTATGATATATCTGCTTGTGTCTTGATACAGTAACAAAAAAGTGTATTTACTAAGCTGCTTTAGTGCTTAAATGAGGGTTTCATGCGCGATGGGGCATGTTTACTAAAAGATGCACTGCAAGCGTGTGGCTGGCACCAAAAACAAGCATAGGAATAGCGTTTGACCCGCGCAAGTAAATGGAGAAACGCCTGGCATAGCTCCATGTTACTAGCATGGGCAGGGCTAGTACAAGGAGATGAGGTGCCTTAAGCGAACCTAATCCCTTGTGCCCCCCCCCCCTCCAGTGCCCACTGCTGACGCCCCTCTCTGGGACGTGCAACAGCCCTGCAGCGCTTACCTTGAAACTTCAGCACTGTGGGACTATTTGCTTCTGCCCCTCCCATGCCCGATGCCAACGTCCTTTGCAAGGAAGGGCCGACCCTGTGATATGCAGGATGGTGATATGCATTAATGCACTAATCTGGCCAGCCCTATTGTTTTGACCCGATTTCTCCCTTGCTTTTGAAAACTAAATTTCTCTCTTTTATTTACTTTTTTAAGATAAAGATTTTTTTCATGCTTTTTATGGCGTTTCTTTTAATTTATCCTATTTCTTCTCATTTTATTTAGTCTTCCCACCTTTCAAGCACCTCCATATGGTATGTTCCCATTTTACTTAACATAGAAACATGATGACAGAAAAAGACCACATGGCCTATCTAGTCTGTCCTTCCATATCAACAACTACAACAGTCCCCTTTTTACCTTTAGAGATCCTCTGTGTTGGTCCCATGCTTTTTTGAATTCAGTTACTGTTCTCATATCTACCACCTCCACTGGGAGACTATTCCATGGATCCACTACTCTTTCCGTAAAGAAATATTTCCGCATATCACTCCTGAATCTATCTCCCTTCACCCTCATCCCATGTCCCCTCATAGCAGAACTTGCTTTCAATTGAAAGAGGCTCTCTCCCTGAACATTTATGCCACGGAGGTATTTAAATATCTCAATCATATCACCTCTATCCCGCCTTTCCTCTAAGGTGTACATATTAAGATCCTTACGTCTGTCCTCATATGCTTTATAATGAAGCCCACTAATCATTTTAGTAGCCAACCTCTGCACCGACTCCATCCTGTTCACATCCTTTTGAAGGTGCGGTCTCCAGAATTGCACACTATACTCCAAATGTGGTCGCACCAAAGACTTATACAGAGACATTATCACCTCCTTTTTTCTGCTAGCCATTCCTCTCCGCATGCACCCAAGCATCCTTCTAGCTTTTGCCGTCGCCTTTTCTACCTGTTTAGCTACCTTAAGATCATCAGACACAACCACGCCTAGGTCCCGCTCTTCTTTAGTGGACAAAAGTACTTCACCTCCTATACTGTATTGCTCCCTTGGATTGCTGTAGCCCAAATGCATGACCTTACATTTTTTAACATTAAATCCCAGCTGCCAAATTCTAGACCATTCTTCAAGCTTAGCTAGATCCCTCCTCATGTTATCTACACCTTCCTGGGTGTCTACTCCATTGCAGATTTTGTTATCATCTGCAAAGAGGCAAACCTTATCCGACAGCCCTTCCGCTATATCACTAACAAAGATGTTAAAAAGAATCGGACCAAGGACAGATCCCTGGGGCACACCACTGGTAACATCCTTCTCCTCAGAGTGAGCTCCATTTACTTGTACTCTTTGTCGCCTCCCACCCAGCCAATTTCTAACCCAAGCAGTAACTTTAGGGTCCATCCCTAGGGTGCTCAGTTTGTTTATAAGTCGCCTGTGAGGAACAGTGTCAAAGGCTTTACTGAAATCTAAATAAGCCAGTATTATTTATTTACATTCTCTTATATACTGCTCTATTCTGCATCAGTGTGGTTTACATTGAGCAAACTGAAATTACATTGAACAGGGCATTATAACTTGGAGATAACTATTTTACAGGGAACATGGGCTATGGAGGGTTACGTGGCTTGCCCAAGACCACAAGGAGCACCTGTGGAACTAGAAACCCCAGTCCTTCTGGCCCAAGGTTGCTGTCTTCTAGTGGGATTTGAACCCCTGACCTTCTGGCCTGAAGTACCTTGCCCCAACCACTAGGCCACTCCTCCTCACAGTACTTTTGAAATCCAGGATTATGACTTTTGAATGATTCTCATTGCCTTAGAAACTTAGGGGTGTGTTTACAAAAGCAGCGGTAGCGGCCTCCATGCGATATTGGAAGCGCGGCCCCATTGCCACGGATGCCGCTACCGCTGCTTTGTAAACATACCCTTTAGTAACACAATAGGTGATGGCCGATAAAGATCAGCATGGTCCATTTAATCTGCCCAGTAAACTGGCTAGAGTGTATCCGCTGTTCTATACAGGTTACCCTATTTATGCCTTTATTTAGGGTTGTATCTTATCACCTCCATCAGAAGGGCATTGACATCCTTTCCATGAAAAAGTATTTTTTGGCGTTGCTTTCAGTTTGCTTCCTTTCAGCTTCATTTCATGTCCTCTTTTTCCCTGTCTTTTAATTTTTTTTTTTTAATTTGTTCATTAATAGCCTTTGAGTATTTAACTGTCTGTATCATATCTTCCCTACCCCTCCTCTCCTCTAGGGTTACATATTTAGGTTGTCTCTTCTCATATGTCTTGTGTTGTAGGCCCCATATTATGTAAGTTGACTTCCTCTGACTCATTTTAAGTGTTTCTTGTGAGGTACAACCTTCTATACTCAACAAATACTCTAAGTGAAGCCTCAACAACAGCTTATACAGGGGCATTAATGCCGCTTTGCTTCTGCTGGTTATTCCTTTCTACTGTAAATGCAGCCTAGCACCCTTCTGGCTTTGGCCACTGCCTTGTCACATTGTTTCCCCACCTTGAGACCATCAGACTATCACCCAGCACACCAGCCTCTCACCCTCTGTCTCACACAGCGCCTCTGGATTTCTGAATCCCAACTGCATCATGCTGCATTTCTTCACATTGAATCTTAACTGCCAAATTAGACCATTTTTCTAATTTGTTTAGATCCCCTCTCATGTGGTCTATTCCCTCCAAGGTGTCTACTCTGTTGCAAATCTTCATGTCGTCTGCAAAAGGACAACCTTTTTCTTTTTAACACTTCAGCAATATCACCTTCAAAGGCATTAAACAGAACCATTCCCAGGACCGATCCCCAAGTCTCACCACTACTCACTTTTATTTCTTCAGAGTGAATTCTATTTATCACCACCCTCTATTGTCTGTCAGTCAGCCAATTTCTAATCCAGTTCATCACCTTGGGACCCATCCCCAGTTTATTCATAAGCCTCCTATGCGGAACAGTATCAAAGGCTTTGCTGTTATATTAAACCCTTCCCTCAGATGATCACCTACTCAGGTGGTACCTTCCTGGACATCAGAAGCAATTTCTCTATTCTTTATAGACACACAGAGCAGTTGAATTGACAACATTTCAAACCTGTGAGCTAATCATTAAGGTTTCAATCATGTCATTTATAAGAATCAGGTACAACATTGACCCTTCTGTCATTGTTTCTATTACCAGTTGAGGATATCCACTGGCAAGGAGTCCAGTATCTCTTTCCTTACTCTACAGGCAGGGTACTGATAGGTTAAAATCTCCAGCTAACAATGCTGCCCCTTTCTATCCAGTGTTTTGAATATCTTCAGCCAGGTCTAGGTGCAGTTCTTTTATTCATGTCAGAGATCTATAGTCCTATAATTTAAATGTTACTAGTTTGTTGGAAAATTCTGGTACTGATATTTTGGAGCCTTCCACTTTACTTGTAACTTTTGCCCTACTCTCTGACAGGGAGTGGATGTTAAAACGTTTTTTCCGTAAAAGAAAGGTTCCCTTTCGAGGTTTTGCTGTCCGTATATACCCAGATTTATCGAGAGAAACACAGAAACGCTGTAAGGAGTTTCTCTTGTTACGATCAGGGGTTTTACAGCTGGGGGGGCTCTTTTTCCTTAAGCATCCTTGCAAATGCTTGGTAAAATACCAGGCTGTTTCCTATGTCTTTTTTGAGCCTTCCCAGCTGTTAGCCTTCATCAGTGCCAGGAGACTAGAATCCTCTATTGTTACCTCCTAATGAGCTTATGTTTGAAATGTCTGAATTTGATCTATTGCTTTTTTTCTTGCTTATTTGGTATTATGTTTCTGTGAAAGGCCCCTGTTTGTGGACTTGGTTTGGATTGACACATTGTTTTTTTTTCTTTGTTGCATGAGATTTGCTTATTTTTTTGGGGAATTTCTTTTCTTTGTGTCATCCTGTTTCTTCAAGAGAGTGTTTGTTAACTTTCTTGATTTAATTGTAAAATTTTCATAAATAAAAATTTTTTTAAAAAAAGAAATCTATAGACCACATTATCAAAGATTGAAATGTCATCACCCCTTCCAAGGATAACTCAAGCACCTCTTTCTTTCCCCTAATCTTTGCATTTTAGTAGTGTGGATTGTGGTTTGGCTATTTTTGGTATTGATTTTTATTTTTATTTTTGGTTTCTGTTTTTTGGGTTTTTTTACATAAAAAGCTGAAGCTCTTTCATTTCTGTTTCTGTCATCTCCTACCTTCCTGAACAAAATATAGCCTGGTATTGCTATGGCTCATCAAAAGAGAGGTAAAACCCACCACAGGGATATAAACAGTACTCGAAAAAGTGGTATTCCCAAACCAACAATAAATTAATATAAAATGTATTACAAAAATATACATATATATAAAAACATAAATAACGAAAGTTAAAATATCTATATTTGCATCAAGGATGTCTTGTAATACAATCATTACAATGGTGCGATCTATAAAACAATGCAGAAAAATGGAGACATTTTACCACATCTCTGAAAAAACACAGGTCATGACCAAACCACTCTAAAATGTACAAAATCATAACAGCTATTAATAAGCTTATATACATATACTAAAATATCCAAACAAAACTTCAGAATTTCTTCCAAAACCAATACAAAATATCTATTGTAGTGATAGGCTAGCTCATCCATGTTGATCACATCCCTGTGTTGCTGTAGTGTAACAGAGACACCATTACTAAATTGAAACACTACAAGGGGGTGACAGGATATGGGCACAGGCCAGGAAAGAGACCTTGTGGTGATGGTGTCTGAAGACCTCAAGGTTACTAAAAAAAAAAAGTGAAGTGGTCAAAACCTGAAGGACGCCAGGCTGCAAAGAGAGGAGCCTTAACAGCTGAAAGTAGGAGATGATGATACCCCTGTGCAGGTTGTGGGTGAGGCCTCACTTGGCGTACTGTGTTCAGTTTTGGAGTCCATATCTCACAAGAGATATAAAAAGACTTGAAGCAGCTCAAAAGAGAGCAACCAAAATAGTATGAGGTTTGTGCCAGAAGGCATATGAGAAGAAACATGAAGACCTAAATATCTATACCTTAGAGGAAAGGACAGGAGAGATGGCATAGATGTCTAAATACTTGAAAGGTATTAATAAGCAAACAAACCTTTGCAAAGATGGGGAAAACTATAAAATGATAGCACATGAAATGAAACTGAAAGGAGAAATTATTTAAATGCAATGTCAGGAAATACCTTTTCACGGAAAGGGTGGAGGATGTCTGGAATGTCTTCCAATGCGGAGGTGGTGGGGACGAAAACAGTGACAGAATTCAAATAAGCACAGGATAAGCACAGAAGATCCATATATGGGAAGGAGAGCAAGTAATTCCTCAGAAAACGTTCCTCCCATGATTTCTTGAAATCTCTCTATACTACGTTAAGTTTTCATTCTTGCTACGTCTTTTTTCACCAAGTATAGTATGACATCCACTCTAATAATACTATGAATTATTTTTGTAAAAACATTTAAGTAAAACAATCTTTTATATAGAAAACTGCAGGATAGATCTCTGTAAGTTCTTGAACCTTTTCAGTAGAGTCAACTCCTTTGGTCATGACTGTCAGAAGATGAGAGACTGCCAGGGACAGGAAAACCAAGGAACACTAACAGATCTAGTCAGAGGCAGGTCACCAGTCCTTTGTGCCACTGTGGAAGCCAGTATATTTTCTCCCTTGGACAGCCACCTTTCAGATGAGATCCACCCTGACGGGCCATGGCCACGAAGTGGAGCCCGTCTTGGTATACGTTTCAGTAGAGTCCCTGAAAAAGATTTAGGTGCAATCCTCAGGAATTTCAGCATTCTAAATCTTGACTTTGAGAAATATCAGAATTCTTAATTCATCGTAGTTTTCTGCACATGTGCCGTAACTACCATGCACAGTCCCCGGACAACTAGAATAAAGTCATCAGAGAGGGAAAAAAAATAAAAGACACTGTGCCAAATATTCAAAAGGGCTTATCCAGTTAGCAGGACCTGCTAATTGGATAAATCCCTCTGAGAAGTATATTCGGCAACACTAATTGGACAGTATCACTGAACATCCCCTCTAACCACCCCAGCACTGACCAGAGATCACTGGGACGGTCTGTGGACGGGGCGAGGGTAGTCCCAGCACTTTTCCAATTAGCAAAGATTTTCAGCCTACTAAGCAGATAAGTAGCTGAATATAGTTAGGTCAACAAAACACGTGTCCTAACATTATGTGGTCTGGCTATCAGAGAGTGGCTAAATATCACTGCTGTCCAGATAGCAGATATTGAATGCAGAAGGATATCTGGATCCAGCACTGAATATCCATTTTCAGTTTTGCCTTCGGCGGCCACGCTGACCACTGTGAAATGAATATTAAGCCCATTGTTTGCAGTCTCCATCAAAGGGCCACGTAGACTAGAATACAAGTTGCAGTATGCTGGAGCTTCTTAAATATGAAAGAAGGCATTTAAATCATTTTTATCTTAAGGTCAAGCCTAATTTAAAATTTCTATTTTATAGTTTGTCATGTTTGATATTCCATGCCACAATGTGTCAATTATCTAGTAATATTATGCCATGATTTAATTATATAGCTTAGTATTGGGATGACAATTATGACAAGCCACTGGCGTTATGAGAACTCAAACATGACACTTCGTGACATGTGACAACTAATGGGGATAATGATATTTTGTGATAGATTTCTACTTACACTTTCTTATAATTGCTGTATCATCTTTGACACTGTTAAAACCTATCCTCGCAGAGTCTTCATGTTGTTTGAAATTTAAAACAATTCCTGGATGTCAAAAAACCATGCCAGCAGAATGTAGTGACAATTCCGATATATGACTTTCACCAAATAAGGTTTATTCCAGGCAGAGCTTTGCATCAAAGAAACTGCTGCATATTTTTGTTGGTATATTTCACTTATCCGGAATATGGATTCCGTATTACTCTGGTTTTTAGCATTTGATCCATATAAAAACCAGGTGTTCCAAAGACAGACCACAACACAGAGTCCTTTTCATAATGGGGGTTATTTTAGAAGTGCTAGTCATGATTTGCATGTGTGACTATGACTACTCATACGTGCAAATCACAAGCACGTCTGAACAGCAATTTTAGAAAGGTCCGACTTTACAAAAGTCTGCCCTGATCATGCCTAAGTCACATGGGTGCATAACAACGAGAAATACGCGTAGCTCCAATTTTCATATAGGTGTTGCATGTCGGCAATGGAAATTATCCATGTCTGTATTTACCACTGCTCCCCGGCATGTTTAAGTTTCTAGAACATGCTCATTTCAGCCTGCCCTTTACAGTAGGGGGTTAAGAGGGACATCCCCCTTAATGCCTCAGGGGGGACATTCAGTGGCAGTAGCTAATGCAGTTTCAGAGGCTAGGCATCAAAGCTGAAACTGAAACCTGGACATTCAATGCAGGGGTAATATACAGTCACCGGTATTGAATATCCAGGTCAGCTGGCTAGCAAAGAAGCTAACTGGGCAGCAGTGATATTCAGCTGCTGCCCAATCAGCTACTGTGGCTCAATATCACTGCTTCCTCATTATCTCTGGGTGCCATCCCCAGAATGTCCCAATGCATCATTGTGGCGGCAGCAGCACCCACTGATGTTCAGTGGCACTAACCATGTGAGTGCTGCTGAACATCCCGGTCAGCGGGCATAATGTGGTTAAGGGGTCTGCTAACCACGTGAATCACTTTACATATCCCCCCTTAATGTTTATTTCCCTCTCCACATGTTACTTCAGTAAACAATAAATTATCTATAATTGTTGAACAGCAGAGGGACGTCCAGGCTTGCAAAATGGTTGGGATACATGTCTGCGCACAGATGCAAGTCACTGGAGTTCCATTGTCGACTTTTCACGTGTGCATGTTTATAAAATAGCGATTCCCGTTGCATGTGAATGACCATCCCAGTGTTTATCTGTGTTTCCTAGTTTGATTTAACCCCTGTCTAGCATGAGCAGCAGAGATATATCGATTTTAGATCAAACTTAGCCATGCCTACCATTTCCTCGATAGCACTGAAGTGGTCAAGTAAGGATATTCAACAGTTCTCTCTGTACAGAGTTTAAGATGTTTTCACTTCGACATCACAGTAACCACATAAACGTCCTTTCTAAAATATGCCTTCTCGCCTTTCCTCCTATCTTTTATCTTAAAAAAAAAAATGATGAGTCAATACCCTAAATAGCGCATTTACCATTGACCTTTTGGTACTCATAAGATCCTTCTTTAGGGTGGGAAAAATAGCTGCACATATTTTCATATCTGAGCACGTCAGTGAATCCTACCACCTTCTAAGTCTGATCACTCTGCTAGTGCCACTTCTTTAGTTATTGCAATTTGAAAAGAGAAGCTTGGTTTTTCTTTTTTTTAGAAAAGTTTTATTTGGTTTGTGGTAAGGAAGCTCATCCTGAGTTAGGAGAAAGTGAAAAAAAACAAAGAATTCACCCTAATAAAAGGACCTATTTTGCAAGGTCAGAGAAATAAAATCACAACCACACCTAGAAACCAGAAAATTCCCAGTTGGAACAGGTTTCAGAGTTCCCCTAGTGGAGTAAGGAAGAGTGAATACAGACCCAAGGTAAAAGACCCTTACATCAGTAAGCTTCCTGATTACCCAGGTGCCAGAGGGCAAGCTGATCTCCGTCACCTGGGAAGAGAAGAGGTGGGGCTGGAACCCTGTAGATTTAAGACTAGGTTAGAATATACAGAGGTTAGTAAGGAGAGCAAGGAGAGCTGGAGGAGCAACGGGAACAGGAGCAAGAACAGCAGGAGAGGAGAGTGCTGGAAAGAGCCCGAGAGAGGTACAGAGCACGAGAGAGGAGAAGCTGCTACAAGACAAGGCACAGGTACAAGCCTTAGAAGCCTGTCCCATACTGAGCAGTGCAGAGTTGCAGGAGACACTCTCAGCTCTAATGAGAGGCTGTCAGCTAAGCCCAGTGAGCTAGAATGAGAGATAGAACCAATGCAACTAGGAGAGCCTGATGTAGCTTTGAATGAGGAAGATATATTCATGGATTGCTCTTTGTGCCAAGCCTTAGCTACAGAGGGGTTGAAGGAAAGCCAACCTTAAGAGAAAACTCTCCAAAGCAAGGTGACCTTGAAAAGCAAGGAAGATGTTTTGTGAATTCCCTGTGTTAAAGAGGGGAAACTTATGCTGAGAAGTAAGAACAAGCTGAATCTGTATAATTGTGCTTGTTAAACACCTGCTATCCTGTGCAGTGAGACCGCAAGAAGCCAAGCTAACGGTGAGAGGAAAAAAGCTTTTGTCTTGCTTTTGAATGTTCCTAAGAAAACCTGAGTAGAGCTTTGTTTGCTTATTGGAAGTTTGTTCCTGTTGGAAGTTTTGCTTTGCTTATAAAGAGGAATACAGCCTGGAAATGTTTGGAACTGAAAAGAAAGAAAACTGCCATTGAAGAATGCTGTTTGTGTTTATGCTTTAACCAGCAAGGCTAGAGAAAGCTGGAAGCCTTGCTGTTAAAGGGGTTTTTGCTTTTGAGCTGAAGAATACTGTAAGCTGATATTTTGTTTTGACCTTTTGCTTATGTCCTGTTGTGTTTTTGAAAGAAACCTGGAGAAATAATCCTGAAAGAGGTAATTTATGAACCTTGCATTTGAGTTTAACAAATTTCTGTCATTGCCTTACAAAAAAGAGCCAAACTACAAGTTTTTTTTTTCTACCTGAAGCCATGTGTAGCAGTTAAACTACATTTCCCAAGAAGCATTGCAGGGGAACCAGTCAGAGAAGGTTGAAAAGGGAAGCTTCTATTATAACCACAACCCTCCATGCTGAATACAAGGAGCAAGGGCGTGACAGGTTACAGAAAATATGTTAAAAGACAAAAAGATCAGAGCCAGAACAAGTAGGGCATATTATTCAAATCACGTGTATAATGAATTCTGAGTTTATAGGACATGAAACTCAATTTTGTAGATTGCTTAGGTCAGAAAAGGGATGTACAAATTGGGACATTGATGATTTGCAGTGTATTTTACAAAAGGTTCAGTGAACAAGAAACCTTTTGTAAAATACATGCATTTGGTGGCACTTAACAGAGGGAACAACAATGTTAGCAAGAAGGTTTTGTACATCTAAGTGGCGGTATTTACATATGCAAGTGCTGGAACTTAAACATACTAATTGCAGAGTTTGCAAAACTGCACCCGTGAGGGGAACTGAATATGGAACCAAATTCCAGTGCTCAAATATTTTGCAGTTTGCGTTGGTTTTAAGCACCAGAGAGAGAGAAAAAAATTCCTCTTCAATCACTCCTCCAAACCCTAGGTCTAAATGAGCAGTTAGCTGATAGATGTGTATGCTTTGGAAGAATTGTAAATGCTGACAGGGAAATTTGTTACAGTATATGTGGGTTTCTATTGCAAAATACGAAATACCAGGTCAATATTCTGCCACAGCAATCAGTGTTATTTTTCAAGACAGGCCACTGTGGCTAAAAATAATTCTCAGTATTCAGTGCTATTATCTGGATCGCAGCCAGTGCTGAACATCTGAAAAGAGTGGCAAACATTTTCCATTATGCAGATAGCATCGATATTCAGTCCACTATTTGTATAGCGTAAACCGACCTTTGTACAGCTTTTTTCTGTTCTAGATTTTTGGATAGTTATCTGTATAGAACCACATTATTTCCAACGATCTTTTGAAGAGGTCCTATTGCAGATTTGTTAGAATGTCTCCAAGATTTCTCAATGTCCTGGGATGTGTCTCATCTGGTCTCATGGCTTTTTCCACTTTCAGTTTTTTCTGTTTCCACGCCTATACTCGCTTTCATAAATTGCATGGCCAGTACCCCATTATTATTCTTATCCCTTCCAAAGCCTTCTTCAGGAAATACTAACCAAAGTATCTGTTTACACTTTATTTTCCCTGTTGCTACTATATGGATAATTGCAACTCCACCTGTGTTCTATCCAAAGGCCGCTATCCAGATAGCACTGAAGCGGTCAAGTAAGGATATTTAACAGTTCTCTCTGTACAGAGCTGCACAATATCTCGTTTAGTTCTACTTAACCAGATACCAAATGCTGCTTTCCGGATAAATGCTTTTCAAAACCAACCAGTCCGTGGTCCACCAAACCTAGCCAAGGACATGCCCCCTTCTAATTTGCCTGTGCCAGATGGATATATGTATATGTAGTACGTCTTCTAAAATTTCTGGTTATGTGTGTATGCCACTTTAGAGAAATGGTTACTAGGTGGCATTAAAATAATGCATTTTACCTCAAGTCATTAAACAGACGAACCTTTGTACCGCTTTCCTTACTCTCTCTATCCACTCTTGTAGTCTTCCCTAGTCTAAGTCCCTCTATCCCATTTTTTTAGGCTTCTATTTAAGTGTTTATCTCTGGTGTTTAAGGCCCTTTTTATGGCCTCTGTTTCTGAGTTGTGAGCCTTGATGACTTCAAATACTCCAGGGACGGTCTTATGATCAGCAACTAGGAATTTATTGACAGTTCTGTCAATTGGAGTGATCCGTGTCAGGACTTTTTCAGTGGTGGGGCCATCCTTATGGAATGTGCTGCCAGATACTCTTCAAACTATTTGGGATTATTTAGAGTTTCATAAGTTAAGACCCATTTGTTTTGATTAGCATTTCCTTGAATGGGGGGTGAGGGAGGAGTGGAGCGTTCTCAATTGTTGTAATGTGTTTTTAGGTGTATTATTATTGTAAACAGCTTAGAAGTTTTAAAATACATAAATAAATAAATGGTGATTTTATACAAATATATAAACACAAAAGCAATGTCATACTGGGTCAGACAGCCCAGTATCCTGTTTCCAAGAGTGGCCAAGCCAGGTCACAAGAACCTGGCAGTTCCCCAAAAAGACACACAGGTTCCATACTGCTAGTATTAGGGCAAGCAGTGGATTTCCTGGGTCCTCTTTAATAATGGTTTATGGATCTTTTCTCCAGGAACTTGTCCAAACCTTTTTTAAACTCAGCTACACTAATAGCTTTTACTGCATCCTCCGGCAACGAATTCCAGAGTTTGATTACTCATTGAGTGAAAAAATATTTTCTCTTATTAGTCTTAAAAGGGTTACACTGTAGCTTAATTGCATGTCCCCTAGTCTTTATACTTTTGATGGTGTAAACAATTGACCTACGTTTACCCGTTCCACTCCATTCATTAATTTATAGGCCTCTATCATATCTCCCCTCAGCCATCTCTTTTCCGGGTTGAAGTACCCTAACCTTTTAAGCCTCTTTTCATAGGGGTATCCTTCCATCCCCTTTACCATTTTGGTGTCTCTTTTCTGTACCTTTTCTAATAACGCTATATCCTTTTTAAGCTATGGCAACCAGAATTGCACACGATATTCAAGGTGCGGTCGCACCATTGAATAATACATAGGCTTTATAATATCCTTTGTTTTATTCTCGATTCCTTATTATTTCTAGCATTCTATTTGCCTTCTTGGCCACCACTGCACACTGGGTGGAAGGTTTCAATGTGTTGTCCACGATGACGCCTAAATCTTTTTCTTGGGTGGTGGTTCCTAATGTGGAACCTTGCATCATGTAACCATAGTTTGGGTTGTTCTTTCCTAGGTACATCAGATTGCATTTGTCCACATTAAATTTTATCTGCCATTTAAATATCCAGTCTTCCAATTTATCAACTTCTTCTTGCAATTTTTCACCATCCTGTTGGGTTTTAACAACTTTTAATATATATATTTTTTTTTATTTATTAGATTTTTACATTCATGCATAACAGGAATGAAATAGCAAAAGATGATATGTATATTCCATATATAATAAAAACAAACACAAGAAACCAAGTATACCAAAACCCATAAAATATACATCATCCATTTTTAGTCCACCACCTCAAGGCAAAATCGGGAGAGGCCACAGGAAATTACAAGAAAGGAAAATAAAAAACAGTACTACAGAGCAGAGACTTAAGCGTCAGCCGTAGTGGCTGCAATTTGCACCCCAATTCCCTCCCTAGCTATCAGAAAATCCAGCAACTGACTTGGTTCAAAGAAAAGAAAAACTTTTCCATCATAGGAAATTACACAACGAGAGGGAAATCTTAATTGAAAACTAGCCCCCAAGGAAAGAACTCTAGGACGCAAGCCCAAAAATTCTTTCCTCCTCAACTGGGTGGCACGAGATAGGTCAGGAAACATATAAACTTTAGATCCCAAGAAGTTACAATTGAAATTCCTGAAATACGCCCGAAGAATTAAAGATTTATCAAGCTCCAAGGCCAGAGTCACAAGTAGGGTAGTACAGCCGCTCTTCCAGGAATGCGGTAAGATCCCCAATTCCCGCCACTGGGCTCCCAGAGGTAGGCCTACCAGTACCACCCCCTACGGTTAAATATTGTGCTCGAACGATTGGAGGTAAATTATCCACAGGAAGCTTAAGAACCTCCTGGAGATATTTACGGACCATATCAATAGAAGACATGACTGGGGGGGGCGGAGCCTGATGTCCAGCGGGTAAGACGCTTCGCGCTGAAGCTCCCGAGAGGCCTACTCAGAATCCTGACTTAATATCTCTACAAACTTACTATTTTGCTCCGAGCTTACCGGGGTACCTCGGGGGGGATGGCGGCCCATAAACCAGCGCGCTTGGACTTCGGGTCTCCTTCTTCTTCACACGGAAAACGCTCCAAAACAGAGGTGTCTTCCCCACAGAAGATGGTTCCACTTCGTGAAAACCCCGAAATGCACCTGGAGATTTTAGAGGAAATACGCGGCGTGAAGGAATTGGTGCAGTCCAATGGAGAAGCGCTTCGAGCCATGCGAGAAGATTTTGGAGTGCTCCAGGACCGACTTGAAAGTCTTTCATCACGGCAAGACAACATGGCGGGGGTCCTCGACTCGCACGCGGTGCGCTTGGGCAAACTGGACAAGGCTGAGCGCCAGATACAGAATCTTCAAAAGGAGTTAGAAGATAGCAACAATCGAGCCCGTCGCAACAATGTGAGGCTCATTGGAATACCGGAGGGGGTGGAAGCAGGAGATATGAGAGAATTCCTGCTCAAAACTCTTCCCTCTTTGCTGAAGATCACTTTTCATAGAGAACTGGAAATTGATCGAGCACACCGTGTTCCTACCCACATGGCGCTCAACCGAACGACCCCCCGGCCTATTATTTTTCGATTACTACGATATCAACAAGTGGAACAAATTTTAAATGCTGCCCGGGCGAATCATCATTTGGAATTTGAAGGTCACAAAGTCTCCTTCTTCCCTGATTTGGCAAAGCCTACCGTTGACCGTCGGAAGAAACTCCTTGCTTTTCGCCCTCGACTTCAACAGCTACAGGCTCGCTTTGGCCTGTTGTATCCAGCGAAGCTTCGAGTGACTCTCCACAACCAAACCAGGACATTCGAAGATCCTGATCTACTATCAACATTTTTAGACTCCAAAGAAGCAGAGCAGATGCGCTAATTCAACAACTTGGACTTATTATTTGCCGTCTCTATCCGCCATTTTGAAGGGCCCGAAGCGGCGGTCATAGCCAAGCACAGAGACTACCTGGACTTTCTTTCTTTCTCTATATGACCTTTTTTGTTTTTTTTTGTTGTTTTTTTTTGGTCTCCTATCCCTCCATGATGTGTGCCTCGGTCGGATTCGGAGCACGCACAGTTTTACAGGTTATATGTTTTCAATTTCGGCCTTCTCTGGGGTTTCTCCCCGCAGACACATGGTCGCCAGTAATTTCTGGGGTTCTGCTTCTTCTCCACCGCACTGCGGTTTTTCTTCTTTAATGTGGGGCGCTTCATTGTATTATATTAGCTTATTTTCTTTCATGTCATGTGTACAGTCAGATACAGATAATATGAGGGGCATAGTGAAATTATGTGCGCTATCATGCTCAGAATTTTTAACTTTTCTGAATGGCCTTATGTAAAATCTTATCGCTCAACGTAAAAGGCATCAATAGTCCAATCAAAAGAAAGAAAATCCTTAGCTATCTCAGTCATGAGCATGCTGATTTAGTGTTTCTTCAGGAAACGCATCTAAACTCTGCTGAAACACTGAAACTCAATGCTAAGCCTTACACGGTCGCTGCCTATTCTCCCGCCGTTTCCAAACGGTGTGGGGTAGCCATTCTGGTTAAGAAGTCTTTGCAAGCTACTGTAATGGATACTAGCTCTGACAAGGAGGGTAGATGGGCCCGTGTACACCTTAAGGTTGGAGATAGTGAATTCACGTGTATTTGTATTTATGCCCCGAATGTGGACAACCCTGCTTATTATGCAAGTATTGCGCAGTTGGCACAGGCCTCTGCCAATACTCCATTAATACTTGGTGGTGATTTTAGTCAAGTGTTAGACCCGTTGATAGATAGACAACCGCCTAGAACGAGTAGTCCACCCAGGAGTCTTGCTACCCTTACAGCTCTGATGCAAGACCTTGCGCTAGTAGATATATGGAGGCTGCTTCACCCCTCCGACTTAGAGTTCACCTTTTTCTCTGCCCCCCATCACTCACAATCTAGAATAGATTTCTTTCTCATTTCCAAAGCACTGATTTCTCAAGTGGACACGGCTAGGACTCATCCTCTCCATATCTCAGATCATGCTGCCATATCTTTATCACTACATGTCACTGCGCGAGACGATTCTCCCCGAGCTTGGTTTTTTGATAGATCCCTATTGGCTCAAAAGGATTTTCAGGTTGATATAAAGGCCGCTATCCAAGATTATTTTCATTTTAACTCACCCCATGACACAGCGAGCTGGGCTTGGTGGGAGGGCTTTAAGGCATCTATCCGCGCAACTATCACTAGCTATCAAATTCGGCAGGGGAAACAAAGAAAGCAGCACTTACTGATTCTAGAGCAGCAGATACAAGCTGGGGAGCGTCTCCTCACGTCCCGTACTGATCCATGTATTTTACTCCGCTTACAACGCTTGCGTTTTCAATACAATCAGCTTCTGTATACTGCTGCTGCTAAAAATATTGAATCACAACAAGGGATATATTACCGGGAAAATAACCGTGCTGGCAAATTGTTAGCAAATGCCCTAAAAGGTCAAAAAGAAGCCAAGCGTGTCACCGCCCTCCGTAATCCGTCGGGGGGGGGGGGGCTTGGTCACTAAAGATACAGAAATCTTAGAACTCTTTCGTGATTTTTATACTCGGCTTTATCAATCTGAATGTGATTTTGAGCCAGAAGTATTTGAACGCTTACTTTCAGGGGTACAAAGACCGATCCTATCTGACGAAGATAGAGTGGCCATGGACAAACCATTCACTTTATCAGAAATTCACTCTGCTATCAAGAAATGTGCCACTGGTCGAGCTGCAGGCCCAGACGGTCTCCCAGCTGAATTCTACAAAACCTTTAACGCTGACTTAGCTCCAGTTTTGAAACTTTATTTTTCTGCTCTGGCCGAGGAGGGTTCTCCTTCTGGGTCCTTTTCAATGGCAAATGTAGTAGTTTTTGAGAAAGAGGGGAGAGACCCGCAACTAACAGCTAATTATCGTCCAATTTCCCTTCTAAACGCGGACTATAAAATATTTGCCACCATTCTCTCCACCCGGCTCTCTGATAAGATGTCTACCTTAATACACCCCGATCAATGCGGTTTCATTCCTGGTAGATCAACTGCTGACAATGCTCGGACTCTATGTCATGTACTGACTACCGCAGTTAATCTTGATCGCCCATTTGTTGGCCTCTCCCTTGATGCTGAGAAGGCCTTTGATCGCTTAGAATGGCCCTTCCTGTTTGCAGCCCTCCGCTGGTACGGATTTGGAGAAGGTTTTCTCCGTTATCTCCGCACCATGTATGCACAGCCTACAGCCAGTATATGTGCTAATGCTTTAAAGTCTCAGCCATTTCCCCTTCAACGCGGTACTCGCCAGGGATGCCCACTGTCTCCACTTCTTTTCGATCTTGCACTCGAACCCTTAGCTTTACTAATCCGGCAATCGGAGGAGATTCATGGAGTCCCCTTCTCTCATAGGGAAATCAAAATTTCAGCTTATGCTGATGACCTTATGCTCTTTGTCTCTATAGACTCAGTACCGGTTGTCCTAGAGCAAATTGGTAAATACTCACAACTTTCCGGTTATAAGATAAATTGGACCAAGTCGGTAGCCTTTCCACTAAATTCTTTGCTTCATCAGGCAGATATGCAACCCTTTCCCTTTTTATGGCAACCTCGCATGGTCAAATACCTTGGGGTTCACTATTGCTCTCCTTTGGAAGACACTATCTCTTTTAATGCCAAAGACTTAACCTCTAAAGTCCGGGCGCTTACTCACCGTTGGACTCCTTTAACACTTACCTGGTGGGGTCGCCTAGAAACCATAAAAATGATGATAGTTCCGAAAGTGAATTATATTTTAGAAATGTTGCCCTGTCTTTTACCTCGACGTACATATAAAGATATAGAGGGCCTTCTGACTAGATACCTATGGCAAAATAAGACACCTAGGATAGCGAAACATAAGCTGCAAGCAGATAAGGAAAATGGGGGTGTCAGATTCCCTGATTTCCTGAAATACCATCAATCTTTTCTTCTCAAACAAGGCGCTCGTTGGCTGGAAGATCTAGCACCGAGTAGACCCGTGTGGCTAGACATTGAGGAGGACCTTTGCAAACCGATTCCTCTTACTTTTCTCCCTGGTATGACTCTCCCATCAGACTCCCACTATCCACCAATGCTTTTAGACACTTTAGGTGCCTTTAATACTCTTATGCAATCTTTAGACTCCCGACTCTGTCCGTTAGACAGGCTCCCGCTTTGGTACAATACTCGATTTCGAATACAAAATAAACCGATGGCGTGGAGCCCCTGGTACACTAGGGGCATTTGGATTCCTAACCAGTTGTTCCATGATGGTCGATGGAAAACTTTTAGTGAATTGCAAATTGAATTTGGTCTCCCAGCAAAACACTACTTTCAGTTGGTGCAACTTCAGCATTGTCTTCGAAGTGCTAAGGTGCTCCCGCCATCGGCATCCCCTACACAAGGTTGGTCGGAGACTATCCGATCTATCGGTAGGTCGTCGGGTGTAGCATCCAATTTTTACAAAACTTTATGTAATGCTATAATTAGAGATACCCCTATAGCGCAGAAAGCATGGGAGCGAGAACTGCATGTAACTTTGACCCCGGAGCCATGGAGCCTTGTCTGGAGTAGAGTGACACGGGTTTCTCGATCCGCCTCACTCACTCAGACACTCTTCTTTCTAGCCCACCGGTGTTTTTACACTCCTGACAGATTAGCCAAATGGAACACCACTCAGGGCAATAGCTGTTGGACATGCCATGCGGCCATTGGTACACTACCTCATGTCATGTATGAATGTCCCGCACTACAGTATTACTGGCGTCGGGTCTGGGGTCGTATCCAGTCTATTTTGCACTTTCAAGAGCCCCTTTCTTGGAGGATTGTGGGACTTCGCTCAGCTGCGGGGATCCCCTCTCTTCCAGAAACGGCTCACTTCCTCTTGGACTTTATGCTTGGCATAGCTATTTCCCTAATTACGAAATACTGGAAAAATAGCTCCCATCTGAGCCCCAATGAATGGTGGAATCATGTCTGTCTCTACAGTAAATATGAACAAATACCTCGTATGTTTGCTACTCCCGTTCAGACTCCTCATCATCTGTCTAAATGGAAGATGCTCAATGACTATGTTCGCTCTGCTAAATGCTCTCATCTGACTGTTTAAATTTGTATATATCTCTGTCCCATGATCATACTGTATCGTAGATACTCTTTTGTTCGTTTTGATGTACAATCACTGTTGTTTTGAAGCGCTCACATGCTGACATAATCGGCTAGAGAAGAAGCATGGGGGTGGGGGGTAATTGGGTTTGCTTTTCCTTATTGTATACTTGTTTTGTCTCCTTTAGTGTGTTGTTTCTTTTGTTTGTTGCAAAATGAAAATAAAAGTTAAAAAAAAAAAAAAAAAGAAGACATGACTGGGGATTTAGGAAAATTTAACAACCTTAAATTATTCCTACGAGTATAATTCTCCAAGTACTCAGTCTTTTTTGATAATAAGATCTTATCTTTAGCTTGGGCAGCACATAGCCCACGCAAATGCTCCAGTTCTTTTTCCACTCCCTCCAAACGTCGAACTTGCTCCAACTGGACACTTTTTGCTTCAGAAATGTCTTGATGCATCGATAGAGAATCTTTTTTAAATACCCCAACGACTGCCATAAGGGAAGTATTAACGGTAGCAACAGCGTCCCACAGTGCTTCCATATCTACATTAGATGGCTTCATCAAACCTCGCAAAACTGGAAGCGTGTCCAAACCATCTGGCATCTCAATAGGGCTTCCACTATATTGGACGATCTTCTCCACTCTCTTCCCATCCACAGACACCTGTGCAGAAGGTAAAAACGCTGGCAATTCTCCCACCGGATCAGTGCCCTCTTCACTCCCAAATACCGACGAGCATCTTACAGCCCTGGCGGGAAGTACACTGCAAACCGGGTCAACACTTCCAGGTCGAGGGGCTGGGGAACGCAGCTCCGGAGATAACCACACCCCCGATGCACTCAGAGCCGACTCCTCCAACAACGCCGGCTCCGCCGAAGATGCCGCTCTAAACCCCACAGAGGTAAATCCGCATGCCGCCAATGTTTTCTGGCCAGTAGCTTCAGATGCAGGCAACCCCGAGGGTAGGGAAGCCTGCTTTCTCTTTCGGTGTCCCATCACCTAAGACACCGAAGCAGCCCCCAGGCACACAACAACCACGGCACCGCTCACCAGCGGAGGAGCTCTGACACCATCTTGCCTCTCCCGGGCTTCAGCAGCGAAACTTCAAACTTTTAATAAGTTTGTGTCATCTGCAAAACACATTACCTCATTATTTATTCCCATTTCCAGGTCATTAATGGGTATGTTAAAAAGCAGTGGACCCAGCACAGATCCCACTATTCACCTTTCTCCATTGGAAAAATTGGCCATTTAGCCCTACCCTCTGCTTTCTATCTTTTAACCAGTTCCTGATCCACAATAGTACATTGCCTCCTATCCCATGGCTTTTTTAATTTCACCAAGAGTCTCTCATGAGGGACCTTGTCAAAGGCTTTCTGAATATTCAGATACACTATATCAACTGGTTCACCTTTGTCTACCTGTTTATTAACACCTTCAATAAAATTTAACAGATTAGTAAGACAAGATCTTCCTTGTCTAAAACCATGTTGGCTGTCTCTCATTAAACCATGACTAGTACATGTTCAGTAATTTTATTCTTTTTAATGGCTTCTATTATTTTGCCCATCAGCAATGTATACACCATCAAGAAAAGCTCATTCTTTGGAGGTATTGGACATGTAAATCTCTCTCGTGCATATTCATAAAGGATATCCTGAAAATCTAGGCTCAAGAACTGGATTTAGAGATGATTTATGAGACTTAGTCCTGGAATAAAATAAGTCCTCTGTCAAGCAGTATACATAGGAGACAGCCTCTAATCCCCATGATCTCTTCTCTACTCTCAATTCCCTTCTTAAGGCACCACTGCCTCCTATCCCTCTTTCTCTCTCTGCCCAAACCCTAGCAGACTATTTTCATGATGAAGTCCTTATGATCATTCTTCAATTCCCTATTATTCCTTCTTCACGCCATCTTCTCTCTCTGTAATATCAACTTTTTCCCTCAACTTTCCCCATCCTTTCTTCTTTTTCTAAAATCTCTGAAGAGGAACTCCCCCTTCTTCTTTCCTGCTCTAAACTGACTTCCTGTTCTTCTGATCCTATCGCTTCCCATCTCCTCAACTCCATCTCCTCCTCGGTCATCCCTTCCATCTCACATATTCTCAACCTTTCACTCTCCACTTCAACCTTCCTTGCAACCTTCAAGCATGCTGTTATCACTTTCCCTTGATCCTACTGATCCTTCTAATTGTTGACTTATCTCTCTTCCCTTTCCTCTCCAAACTTCTTGAATGTGCAGTTCTCTGCCACTGCTTCAATGTTCTCTCTTCTCATGCCCTCCTTGATCCCCTCCACTCTGGTTTTTGACCTCTTCATTCTTCTGAAATGGCTCTTGCTGAAGTCTCCAGTGACTTGTTCCTGGCTAGGTCCAAAGGCCTTTATTCAGTTCTTATTCTTCTTGATCTTTCTGATGCTTTTGATACTGAAGATCACTCTCTCCTCCTTGACACATTATCCTCTCTTGGTTTTAGAGACTCTGTGCTTTCTTGGTTCTCTTCTTATCTCTCTAACCACTCCTTCAGTGTTTGCTCTGGTAGGTCATCCTCTACTGCTACCTTTCTCAGTTGGGTACCCCAAGGGTCTGTTCTAGGCCCTCTCCTTTTCTCTCTCTACACTCAGCTCCATAGTGCCCTCACCTCTTCCCATGGCTTTCAGTATCATTATTATGCTGATGACTCACAAATCTATCTTTCTTCTGTCTTTTCTCCTGCTCTTCAAACTTATAATTGCTTGTTTATCTGACGTTGCTGCATGATGTCTCAACGCCATCTGAAATTGAACATGGCTAAAACTGAACTTATCATCTTTCCCCCTAAACCATCCTCCCACCTTCCCACTGTTGACAATACTCTTCTTCTTCCAGTTTCCTCAGCCCGTAAACTTGGGGTCATCTTCAACTCCTCTCATGGTTAACCTGTCATTTCTTTCTCTATAACATTAGCAAAATTTGCCCCTTCCTCTCTGAACACACAACTAAAACTGTTATGCACTCTTTAGTTACCTCCCGTCTTGATTACTGCAACCTCCTCCTTGCTGGACTCCCTCAGAGTCATCTCTGTCCTCTTCAATCTATTCAGAACACAGCTGCATGACTAATCTTCTGCCAGCCCCAATACACTCAAACAGCTCCTCTTCTGAAATCCCTGGCTCCTCTTCAGTTTCCATATCCATTTCAAATGTCTTCTTCTAAGCTATAAATGCACTCACTCTACTGCCACTCATTATTTACATTTATTATTTATTTATTTACATTTCTTATATACTGCACTATTTGCAATCAGCGTGGTTTACATAAAACAAAAGGTATCTGACAATGAACAAAAGTCAGGTCATTACATAGAACAGGAACAAGTAACTTGGAAAACACGGTAAACTATATACATATGCGTAGCATTGAATAGGTAACTATATACATGTCAGATGGAGTTATTAGGTATTGATCATACTTGGTGGCTGGGGTTCCTTTCCTCTCTTCTCATTACCTTTCCTCTCTTCTCTTTCCTTACTCCCCTCCTCATAAACTTCATTCCTCCTCTGGTTTCCTTATATCTATGCCCTTTTCCTCTATTGCCAACTCCAGACTTTGTTCCTTTCACCTTGCTGCTCCTTATGCCTGGAACAAGCTTCCTCTATCCTAACATCAAGTGTCTTCTCTCTCCCTCTTTAAATCTATGCTAAAGGCTTACCTCTTCGAAGCCACTTTTGAATCCTAATCTCTTTTCTCCCTTGTGGTTCCTCTCCCTATTGAGCCCTTATTTCTCTTGTATTGTGTTGTTGTATTGTCTGTCTTAACTAGATTGAATGCTCTTAAGGCAGGGACTGTCTTTTTTATGTGTTTGTATAGCACTGCATACA
Source organism: Ichthyophis bannanicus (assembly GCA_033557465.1). Taxonomy (NCBI): domain Eukaryota; kingdom Metazoa; phylum Chordata; class Amphibia; order Gymnophiona; family Ichthyophiidae; genus Ichthyophis; species Ichthyophis bannanicus. The sequence continues at coordinate 65,329,002 of CM066040.1, forward strand.
GCTTGTAGTGCTTTATAAAGCTCTCAGGAAACAAGTGGAAGAGCTCAGAAAAGAGGTGGCAAGGCTGAGGAACATTCAAGACAGTGAAAAGTACATTGATGAGATGCTTCTTGAAACATCAAAGCTCTCCAGCAGAGGTGAAGATGGGAGCCTACAGAATGATGAATGTTGGACACAAGTCACCAGGGCCTGCAGAATCACCAATCCAACTCCTCCAGCCCTTGAATTGAAAAACCATTATGCAACCATGGAAGTGGAGGAGGCAAAAGCATCCCAGGAAAGGGAAGAACCAGAGCTCGAGCACCCCAAAGTTGCAGAATCAGTGACTATAAGGAAGCAAAGGATAGTGGTGGTTGGTGATTCTTTTCTGAGGGGTACTGAGGCATCCATCTGCTGACCAGACTTGATGTCCAGAGAGGCAATGACAAAAGCTAGAAGGATGCTTGGGAGAGGAATGACCAGTGGAAGAAAGGAGGCAATAGTGCCTCTGTATAAATCGTTGGTGTGACCTCATTTGCAGTATTGTGTGCCATTCTGGAGACCACATCTTCAAAAGGATATAAACAGGTTGGAGTCTGAGCAGAGGGTGGCTAATAAAATGGTTAGTGGTCTTCGTTATAAAGCATATGAGGACAGACTTAAAGATCTTGATATGAATACTTTTGAGGAAAGGCGGGATAGAGATGATATGAATGAGACATTTAAATACTTCCCTGGCATAAATGCACAGGAGGAGAGCCTCTTTTGATTGAAAGCCAGCTCTGCTACAAGTGGACATAGGATGAGGGTGAAAAGGGATAGAATCAGGAATAATATGCATAAATATTTCTTTAAGGAAAGAGTAGTAGAGGCGTGGAATGTCACCCAGTGGAGGTGATAGAGACGAGGACAGTATCTGAATTCAAAAAAGCATGGGACAAACACAGAGGATCTCTAAAGGAAAAAAGGGGACTGTTGTAGTGGTTGATATGAAAGGGCAGACTAGATAGGCCATGTGGTCTTTTTCTGACGTCATGTTTCTATGTTTCTATATATAATAGTAGTAGTTGTAGAGCAATTGCAACATCAGCTATGATCATGTACCATCAAATACCATGCCATACTACTAAATTTATGTAGAGAACTTTAAGGTCTATTTTTAAATTATTTAAATTAGTGTTACAGGCACAGTGGCTGAGCTAGTAACTCATAGGATTTCCCTTGTGTTTTGGACTTTTCAATGTAAAAATTACCTAGCCATGAAAATAAGCTAAGAAACAAAATCACTTAAAATTTACTTTATGCAGGCAAAAAAATATATATACTTTATCATGCCAGTTGTCAACAAATTCATATTTAAGCTACTTTGCATTACAGCAGCTCATTTATTTATGATTTTAAATGCATTTTGCATACAGTGGCCTGTGCCTGAAAGTTAATTTGCACAGACTGGCCACGTTTCAAGCATTTTTGCAAAAATCTCAATATACAAAACACTGCGCAAAATGCAAATCATTTAAATGCTGCCGTTTTTGCACGTTTTCAGGCATTTTGACTGCGTTTTTATGAAAAATCTGCCTCTCAATCCTCTAGAGACCTCACATCCAGAGTGTTCTATTTAAGTAAAATTCAAGAGAGACATGCTCACGGCCATGCATTTGGCTTCTTAGTGCTCCTTAAAACATGAGTGCAGAAAAATTGATTTAACACATGTTAATCTACAAGTGAACAAATGGAACATCGAGTTATGCAGGTGAACAAGCTCTTAGACCAGCTAAGAAACTTTTATAAACCAAAAGGTTTGAAAGAAATATCTAAAACTTGGGGTACAGTCCAAAAATGACCTCTAAAAGGAGCCAGATTGCTTTTCTGCACACATCTTTAGTGCTCAGCCGACCAAAGCACTATTCCTGTTAACCGCTAGAACAGTCTGCTTTTCAATATGAATAGGCTCCTTCTTGTCAATGAAAAGAAACCACTGTCTTCCCCTTATGTTTGTTCTATCATACATGAAGGTCCAGTTTAGATACCATATGACATTTGGAAAAGAAATGCTCATATCGAGACATTCAGATTAATATTATTTCATAAAGGCGTGCTAGGACTGCAGAACTCTGCCATTGATGCTGTCCAGCGGCTGGCCACAGGTATATCTGCTCTACCAGAAACAGGCAGGTTATGTTATATCATAGTATATTTTGTTAAAATGTTTCGGAACTTTGAGCCCAGGGGGATGTTTTAGATTGTTTTACTATATATATTTTTGCCCTAGGGTAATAAAATATTGTTGATGTATATGTGTTATTTGGTTTTTTTATTGTCACAACAGAGTTCATTCCTCCTGTTCACATATCATCCATCATTCCGACTCTATATAAGACTGAGTAAAAATGCCACTATGCGGCCTATTACTTATAACATACCCCACACATTCCCATTCCAACATGTACTATTGCATTCAGTCTGATGTTATTATGAGAGAGAGAGATATTCTGTTACAGTGCTGGGAAAACATAAAGCTTGGTTTCCCTAGGCACTCATTTACAGTTGCCTGTACACAAACCTTATCCTGTGTCTTACACCTCCTAATGATATAGGGCTAAGTTGCCATCATATTTGTGGAACAAGCTATTCCTGAGGTGCCTTCAGCTCACAATTTGCAGTATTAATATACAGTACATCATCAGCAGAACATCACATAGGTATCTGATGCCCAGATGACAGGAAGAATGTAGGCCCTACATTCTATGGACCAAAAGAAGAGGGTACAAAGGACTGGCAGATTTCAAGTTTTGAGTTTCAAGAACCCCTTTTATTGATCCCTATGCGTTTCGGCCAAGGGGCCTTGTTCAGGGGGATTTTGAGCAGACAAACCTTCTAAAGTCCTGTCAGTTTTAAAAAGAACTATTGCCACGTATCAAGCAGCATAGTCTCTTCACAGACTAGCCTCGTCACCCGCTTCTTTTGGTCTGTTTGCAGTCTGCAGGTACTTTGTTGCTCTGTTTGGTTACTTTGTTTGGCCTTACATTCTAGCCGGTCCCCACACACATACAAACACAAACACAATACAGAAATAGCTAACATAATATTTCAACCCACTGATGTTATCTGTCATCCATGAGAATGCATAGCGGTCCATATGCAGGGCTATTTCTTAGGGTGCAAAGACCATCTGAGAGGATGTAAGTTGTGGGGCCCTGTATACAGGGCCCCACAAAGTATACATTGCCTATTAAATATAATTACCTGTATCAATTTATGCATACCTAAATAAATATGATAAAAATGATAAAAAGTAAAAAATATATAAGGGTAGCCAATCTGTACAAAAAAGGTAATAAATGGCGGGTCAGATGAAAGGTATATGTACATATATCAGAAACCAATTTTACTACTAGGGGGTGGTAAAATGGTAGTATGTTAGAAAATATGATTAAAATATACCATCCCTATTGTAAATCATATTTAACCATTGCAGAGATGTAGTTAAAAATGAGAGTGTGCCATATTGGCAAAGATGATTGTGGTCCAATATGATAATAGGTAGTACTGATGAGAATGACCATTAAGAACGGTTAAAAATACAACCAGTTGACAACAAGGGGGGAGGGAGGGGGATTTTATGCTTAAAAAATCGTAAAGGAGAATAGTTGTCCAGTATAAACGCCATAAATATTTAAAACATAGTAAAACAATATATAACAGTATCAAGAGATAAAAAGATATTAATAAATAACAGAAGTATTTCATGAGGTGACATCCTTTCCCCCTTCCCTCCCCCCTTTTTTCTCTCCCTTTCATCTCTTCCCCCTTCCACTCCCCCTCTCCTCGTCCCCCTGTGTCTGAACAGTATATTTTAGAATTTATTTATTATATATATATTTAGCTGCACGGCAATCTGCACATTTACTAATCTACACTGCACCAGCCAGCTGTAGGTATCCATTACAATTATCTTGGACAAGCACCACCCTTACTAGTTCATTTGTTGCATACATAAAGTAACATAGAGAGGAGAGCTACCATTTTAGTCTTTAAATCACCAAAAGAATTGGACTGTAGGTATTAAAGACTTAACATAACCTGGACAAAACATCATTCATTTTTTCTGCCCATTTGTAGGTTCACAAGCAGCACATAACCAGGAGAGCTAAGACTTATGTTCCTATATGTTAGTAAGCTAATGTCCATGGTATGCACAGCTTGGTAGTCCCCCCTCCTCTTTTCTATCTCTTTGCACTTGCAATCCTCCCTTTTCATTACATGGTATCCTTTCTTAGTATGGAATTGCTTTAGGCAATCGTCTTGTTATAGTACAATTACTGTAGATACCATCAAACAGCTTTTCATACCTTGAGTATTATTTTGTGGCACCATTTTATACATGTCCCACATCCTTGACATTTCTTTTTACAGACTTTTATGTGTTTTTATATGATTTTTTTATGATTCTGATATATTATATATATATATGCACACATATATAAAATTTCATATGACTCCTTATTTAACAATTTATGTATTCTCATTTCTTTTAAACTGTTTTTTTTATATCGTGGTTTTTAACTTTTAATATTATAGGGTATGTTTACTAAACTCCGTTGCTGTGCGGGTCCCCGTTAGTGTGCTGGTGCCATATAAGGAGTGGGCGGGCCAGGCAGAAAAAAGCAAAAAACCGGACCGTACGTGTGTGCGTCGCGCTAATGTGCGGGGCCCACATTAGCGCGTGGGAAGGCTAAGTGGGGCGCTGCTGCAAAACCAAACAACAGAGCCGTAGTACAACGGTGAAGACACCGACCAATGGTGCAGGGGCCAGGGGTTCAAACCCCTATTGCCCTCAACAAAAAAGACCAGCTGAGGCACCAACATTTATGGGCAAAAGTGCTTAGGAGGCATATTAATTTTGGGCGGCAGAAGGCGGCGCACTGTTATTTTTATTACGGCATGAGGCGGCGCACTGTTTAGTGTGGGCGGTAGATGGCGGCGCATTGGTAAATTTGGGTGGCAGAAGGCGGTGCGCTGATAAATGTGGGCAACAGAAGGCGGCGAGCCGGTGGGCAGAAGGCGGCGCGCTGATGTGTGAGGGGGCAGTCCAATAGTGGGAGGGAGAAGTGGTGCGCTGATGTGCAAATAACAGGAACGGAGCCATAGCACAATGGTTAAGACACTGACCACTCGTGCAGGGATCATGGGTTCAATTCCCCACAGTGCCCATTGAAGACAGCTGGCTGAGGCATTATTTTAGGGGCATATCCATGTTGTGCGGCATAAGGCGGCGCGCTGTTAATTTAGTGCACCACAAGATGGCGTGCTGATGGCTACAAGGCTGCGTGCGGATGCACAAACACAGGAACAGAGCCACAGCACAATGGTGAGGACACTGACCAATGGTGCAGGGGCCAGGGGTTCAACCTCTCACAGTGCCCAGTGAACAAGGCTGGCTGGGGCAGTATGTATCATGGTGAGGAGTGCTGTAGGAGGCCTTCCATTTATATTTTATTTCCCACCACTAGTAAACCCGCTCTCACAGTGTGTTAACATACGGATGCCCGTAAGGCACATGTTACAGTGCACTGTCCGCCAAGGCACCCTAGAATGTCCCCTATAGGGCACCATGTATGTTCGCCACAGGATAATGTATAGTGCACCCTATATGGATGGCAACCATAAGGTGGCCTATAGGGCGCCCTATAAAGCACCCTCAGAGGCACCTAATGGGTATAGTAAGCTGTGTGTGGTTTTGTCGGCATAGACATATGTACAGTAAATAAAAATAAAGCTGTGGACAGCCCTATCAAAGGGCCCCACTGTGGGTTCAAACCCATGACCTCTGGCTGTACAGGGAGTGACGTAACCATTGGGCTACAGCTCTATAGCTGACAGAAAGCCCCTGGCTGGCTGCAGAGAGCCTGCACGTCACCCCACAGACAGTCTGCTGTTGTAGACAGGATAGGGTTAGGCCACCCGTACTCATGATGCACTGCACATGCAAATCAGCTGTCCACAGATGCACACAAGATGGGGAATGCACCCCAACAGCTACCCGGCCTGGTAGGGGGAATTGTCCATGTGCACCCACACAGCACCTCGGCCTGGTAGGGGGTCCTGAGCGGGTGGACTACCAGCAAAGAGTAGCTACACACCGTCACATTGTGCGGGTACTGTGCTCACCCTGAGGGTGTGATATGGCGGCCAGGACCAGGTCCACAACACCAGCCATGGCTGGATGAGGCCATGACAGAGCTCCAAAACAGTACTAACCTGTGAGATAGGAAGATGCTGCAGAAACATGTTGGATATCTCTGTCTGTCTCAGTTAGTGGAAACCCCCAAGAACCCCTAGGTGGTCAAAGAACCACCACCACCCCCCCCAAGGGTGGCAAACAGGGCCCCCCCACCAACAGATCCCCATCCTACCCCCTCCCCCCCCCCACCAATGGCAGCAAAGTGGACCATCAAACCCCAGTCCTGCTGGGGAACAGACACCATACAGGGCAGTCCAAGCAGCTCCACACACATCCATAACACAATATCAGGCAGACTTTAGGCCTGGATATCCAAAGATGCACCCCAGCACTATCTGATATTCACCTGCAGCAAGCCATCAGCCGCTGCACCCTGCAAGGCACTCCATCAAGACACATACCAGCTGTGAACAGTCTGCTGGCTAGCCCTGATGGAAATGCATGCACCCAAAACTGGGGTGGCAGCACACACAAGCAGAGAGTTCTGTGAGGAGGCCCCCAACAGGAAACCCATATATATCACAAGAGAGAAACACAATATAGCACTATGGGGGTGCCTAGCCATGCTGTCATCACTGCACACTCAGGGTGAGAGTGCTCCCCCAGCAGCACATACAGAGGTCACCCTGTCTGTGTAGGTGGTGGCCTGGCACTACAATGTCACAGCCAGTGCCCTATGCAGATGCATCCTGGCCAGCCCACCATGTCTGACCTATACCCATGGTACATTGCTGCTCATTATGCACATTGGCAGGCCAATACTGGCAGCAGTGCTGGCAGTGTGGGTTGGGGAAGGTGTTTGCAGCCAACACACACTGTATAGACAGACACACACTCCCACACCTATGCCAGCATTGTGCTACTATTGAGGGGGTGATTAGCCTTGGCCACCACACCGGTCCTGGGCACGGCACAGGCATGGATATGGTACGCAGTACTGCTGGGGGTCACTCCCCAGGGTGGTGAACACCGTCAGAGGCCAGGCCTGGAGCACGCACCGCAGACACCAAACAGATTGTTCGGATGGGGTCAACTAGCAGTATGTGCGTAACGTAGGGATATCTATCAGCCTGTACTCTTAGCAAACATTTCAGAGCTGTGTACCTCAGGTGTAGGGTGACATTGCTAAGGTATGCAGGTGCTGATATTGGGAGATGCACGCAGGGTCCAATGTTCTGCCTCTACAGGAGACATTGGCCAATGGGGCCTGTGGGTGTGGGTGTGGGTGTGTCTGCCCCTGTTGGCTGCTGCTTTACGGCAGCGCTTCCCCACTCCAGCCCAGTTTTGCATCACACTGTTCGGGTCTTCCTGCTGTCCCTCATGAATATGCATGAGCTACATCTACATGCCGTGGGGGTGGTGTATAGATATACAGCACAGGCATTTGTATGAGTGGCAGCATGGAACCTGACTGGTGTGTGGCCCACCAGGACTGCATTTGGGGGATTCTGCTGTAGGTTCTGCCCCTGTTCATGGTGTCTGTGCTCAGTGGGGTAAAAGATAGACGTATTACCATTGCATATGTCCTTGTCACCAAAGGTGTGTCCTTACTGTCACTGTTTATTTGTGGGGAAAATATGTGGGCAGGATTGCCGGTAGCCCCAGCTGGTCTTTGAACCTGTGACCTTCTGTTCTTGCATGCACTGTACCACCATGTAGCCACAGCTTGGCTGAATTCCCTGGATAGTCCATGACTGTGGATCCGGCAGGGCCTGTCTGTTGCTGTGGACTGTGCCAGCCTACACATGGCTAGGCCTCTGTCTTCTGTCGCTAGCAGCCACTGCCCCCTGCACCACATGTACTCATCCGCCAACATGCTGGCATGAGCTTCTCCCATAAAAAGCAGGTGACCTGATTGGAATGTGGCAGTACGGGACTGCATTTGGGGTACTTGGCTGTGGGTAATGCCCATTGTTGTGGTGTGTGTGCGTTGTTGGGTAAAATATGGGTGTTTTCCCCATGCTTATGTCCCCTGCAATATTTTTTTATTTTATTTATTTAACTGCATTTATATCCCGCTTTTCACCGGGTCAAGGGGTGTCTGTGCTATCTGTGTTTAGTGGTGGGTAAAATATGGGGACTGGGCTGGCAAGTGCCCCAGCTGGGCTTTGAACTTCTGACCCTCTGGTCCTAGAGGTACTGACTCTGTCCACTGCACCACACTATGGCCACATAGATAGTGCAGCCCCTGGAGGTAGTAAGCCTGGCAGGATGGAGTCACAAACCCTGCTCTACGCAAATTTACTGTGGGCATATGCACCCTGTCTGGTGACAAACGTGCACATAAACCCCGGAAATGACCACGGGAAATGGGGGACAAAATATCACCACGCTGGGCAACAGTGATATTAATGGGCAACCATAGCAAACACTCCCAGGAAAGCTCCACAAAAGGAAATGTTTTTGGAAGAGTCTCCGCTCCGTAAACCCTTCCAAAATTCATTTCTTTTTTCTGGAGCTTTGCTGGGTGTGTTTTCTGTATTTGTCCATCACTATAACTGTTCCCCAGCTGAATTACTATTTTTAATAGTTCTGTTGTGGTCATTTTCTATTTTTATTTTCACTTTTGTGCTGTGCACATGTATCACACTGCTCACGTTTTGCTGGTTTCCCAGGTTTTCCTGTACATTGCTGACGTAAATGGTTTCTCTTCCCTTTAAATGCTTTCTACCGCGAGTGTTTCCCTCGCGGTAGTTTTTACATGCAAATTCGGGCCCGATACTGTGCGGGGAGCCTCTCCCCTCCCACTCTCCACCCATTGACCCCGTCCCTCTGCCCCTCCGGAGCCTTCCTCCGCCCTCCTTTAGCCGTTCCACGCTTCTATCGGACGTTTGCGGGCCCGCACTTGTACGGGGCCCGTTAGTGTGCCGCGCACCTTTGCGGGGATGACACGCACGTGTGCGGGGCGTTTAAACGCGTTTATTAGCGTTTCAGTGCCACGTTTCCGTGCGCTCTTTTGCGGCGCGCACATTTCCGGTTTTTAGTAAACATCCCCCTATGTGTTTATGGTTCTCTGGTTTTGATTAATTGCATAATTTCTACATGTTTCATGTTTTTATTAATATTTATATATATTGGGGAGTGTTTGCCTGTAGTTCAACTGCACAGCGGAGGGGCTTGGAAATGGCCGGCGATTCTTAACACCAGGCCTGTGCGGGGCAGCCAGTGTCTATGTCACCAGGAAGCCCTACAACGATCTGTGTGTGGCGCTTCTCACCTGGGAGTGTTTGCCTGTAGTCCAACAATGCGGCAGAGGGGCTTGGAAACAGCCAGAGATTCTTTACATCAGACCCGTGCAGGGCAGCCAGTGCTGACTTCACCAGGAAGCCCTACAAAGACCAGCGTCTCTATGGTGTTTAGCCGTCGACACTTTTTCCTGGTGTCTCCTAAGGGGCGTATCCAAAGGGGCTTGTATGTCCCTTGGGAGCCCCTTAGGAGCAATTTTGGAGCTTAAGGGTTGTGGAGTGCTTCAGGATGCCTGGAAATAAGAGGAAGAAGAAATCACTTTTGTTGACTGTAGCTTCTGGTCCGATGGATAAACGTGGTTTCTACTCCTCTGGCGACATCTCCAGGTACTGTGTTATCCGGTCCCTCGGCAGAGGTTGCAAGTTTAAGCTCCCTTGAGCGTACTCCCCCTTTGCCACCAGGTTTTCTTGAAATTTCCACTGTGTCTCAGCCTTGTGAACAGAGTACCAGCGGTAAGGCAGGGCTCCCTAAGGTAGTATCTTGGAGGGAACGCTCTGCCCCACCTGTAGACTCTCAAGTTTCTTCAGTGTCACTCTTAGACATTTGGCAGGCTGTTAAACGTACTGAGCAGGTTCTTTTAGATACAGATACTCTTTTATGCCAGTTTTCAAGTGACTCTGTTATTATATTCCAGAATCTGGATGAGAGAATTGAGACTTTGGACTCTCGTTTATCTAATATAGATGCCCTAGTTAAGAATGTTGCTTTACAGACTATTAATATTAAAGATAGTTTACTTCTCCATCAAAAGTTGGAAAGTCTGGAAAATATGACTAGAAGTAAGAATTTAAGAGTGCTCAATCTTCCCTGTATTAGCTTATTATCTCCTCAGATATTGTTCAGGAAATATCTGAAGGACATGCTGCTTCTCCTTCCTACCGCTGATTCCCTTGAGCTTAATAAATGTCATTATATTCCTGCTAAAGTTGCTCAGGTGAATGTAGAGGATGATGGGATAGACGTCCTTGAGGACAAGAATACGTTTGATTTGACTGCTTTTCTAGAAGATACTCAGGATGTTATTTCTACTAGGGCCACGTTGTTGGTGACCCTTGTTTCAGAGGGTGATAAAATTGCTATTCTTAAGGCTTATTTTAGGAAGAAAGATATTCCCTATTGTGGTGATAAATTGGCTATTTTTCAGGATGTTTCATGTGCTGCACAATTATGGAGAAAATCCTTTTTTGCTCTTAAAGCTAGAGTATTGGCTTTGGGTGCTACTTTTTTCTTGCAATATCCATGTAAGTGCATGGTTTCTTTTGGGCAAGATAAATATGTTTTTCTATCACCTCCAGATTTATAAAGATTACTTGTTAACAAGGAAAAGATATAATGGATTTCTTTTTTTCTGTTGCCTATATTAGGTTCTAGTGGGTTGGGGTTTTGTGGTTAGATGTGCTGGATTTTAACAGGGGTCTTTTTCAGTATTAATTGATCCCTTGTCTGAATTTTCCTGTTTAATTTTGTGGTGTATATTTCTCCCTGAGAAGTCGGCTAAGATCTTGTATTTATTTCTTTATGAAATTGTGTAAGGGTTTATTTTGTTTCTGTATACTGTACTGTGTAATGTTGAAATGTCTAAATTAAATATATATATATATATATATATATATATATATATATATATTTATTTATAAATATTGTGGTTTTTATGGTATTTATGATTTTTATTGTCTTATGTTATCATCTGTTTGCAGAGGTCAGTTACCCCTGAGGAAGGCACCCACCAAAACGCATGTAGGGTGAACTCATCGGTATTAATCAAGCTCACTGTTCTCTCCAGGATATGGTGTGACCTGCTCCTTTTTTGGGCCTACTACCACTGCAGGTCAGGTGCTCCCCCCCTCTGTTCTACCAACAAGAGGAGAAGCCATTTTTGAACATAGTCCTTAGTGGAACACAAGATCTGGTGCTAGAGATAAGAATATTGTGGCCACTTGGCATTAGTAGTTATAGCATGAATGCATTCAATTTAATAAATGGAGGAAGGATGGCAAGGAAATCCAGAGTACTACCTTTTAACTTTCAAAAGGGAGACTATGATAAAATGAGGAAAACAATTACGAAAAAACACAACAGGAGCAGCTGCAAAGGTTAATGTTTTACATCAAGCATGGCTGTTGTTTAAAAATACTGTCTTGGAAGCCCACACCAGCTGTATGCCACACTTTAAGAAAAGTGGAAGGAAGTCCAAAAAACTGCCAGCATGGTTAAAGGTGAGGTAAGAGTGGCTATTGTAGCCAAAAAGGCATCTTTCAGGAAATGGAAAAAGGAGCCAAATGACAAAAAATGGCTAACATAAGCACTAGCAAGCCAGATACAAGGCTTTGATAAGGCAGGCAAAGAGAATTTGAAAAAAAGCTTGCTGTGGAAGCAAAAATGCATAAGGGCTGAGTCAGACGTACAGAAGGGATCATGATTCTGATCCCGCAGGGCACGTCTAGCCCCATGGGGTCAGAATCACAAACAGTCCTGTATGTGCAGGCTGGGACTGTAATTCAGTCCAGCCTGCACGTACAGGACCTTCCCGGCTAACTCAGTCAAGGCTCTTCAATGGAGCCATGGCACCATGGCCTCATATTGCCATGGCACCGCGGCTCCATTGAAGAGCAGCAATGCCGGATGCTGGAAAACAAAGCTTATTCCCCACAACCCAACCCCTGATCTGGCCTCCAAAAGGCCAGGGCCGGCTGCGAGGAATGTTCTCTGCCCCCCCCCCCCGCCCCATTCGTGCCCCGGCATTGAACAAAATACAGGTTCAGGGAAGTTATTCCACCTCGGAGGTGGAATAACTTTCCTGCACATATCGCCAGCCAAGGACATACAGGGCTGACATTAGAATTGGCTCTGTACATCCAGGACCAGCGACCACCCACTGCCCGCCCAGACTCTGCCCCTTCCCCACCCCATCTAATTTCCCTGCACAACCGGCGGGGAAGTTAGACGTGGCGGGGGAAGGCATGAATAGTGGGGATGGATGTTCCATTGGAACATCAATCCCTGTTATTTGTGGCTTAGAATCGGGTCCATATTAAAAACCTGTTCAAGTATATTCATAGACAAAAACCTGTGAGCAAGTCAGTTGGACAATTAGATGACAGATGGATAAAAGCAGCAATAAGAGGGGACAAGACTATAGCAGAGAGATGAATGAATTCTTTACTTCAATCTTTAGTGAAGATGATGTAGGGAAGGTACCCATGAATGAAATGGTATTTAACGGAGATGCATCAGAAGAATTGAAAGAAATATCGATAAACTGGGAAGATGTATTCCTATCTATATGTTCAGTTTATCAAACTATTTGATAAACTAAAGAGTAGCAATCAGCTGGACTGAATGGTATACATCTGAGGATGGTGAAAGAACTGAAATATGAGATTGCAGACCTACTATTAGTAATCTGTGAACTTTCATTCAAATCATCTGTGATACCTGAGGATTGGCAAATGGCCGATATAACACCAATTTTTAAATAGGGTTTCAAGGGTGTTCTGGGAAACTACAGACTAGTGAGCCTGATATCAGTACCATGCAAAATGGAGAAACCGTTATAAAGAAAAAAATTACTGAACATGTAGATAGTCATGGTTTAATGGGAGAAAGCCCCAGGGATCTGTTCTGGTCCCGCTGCTTGTTAGCATATTCATAAATGACCTGGAAATGGGAACAAGTGAGGTGATCAGATTTGCAGATGACACAAATTATTCAATGTTGTTAAAATGCAAGAGGATAGTGAAAAATTGAAAGAGGACCTTGATAAATTGGAAGATTGGACATCCAAATGGCAGATGAAATTTAATGTAGACACGTGCAAAGTTATGCACCTAGGAAAGAGCAACCCAAACTATGGTTACAGAATGCAAGGTACCACCTTAGAAACCACCACCGAGGAAAAAGATTTAGGCGTCATTTTGGTTAATACATTGAAAACCTCTGCCCAGTGAGTAGCGGTGGCCAAGAAAGCAAATAGAATGCTAGGAATCATAAGGAAAGTAATGGAGAATAAAACAAAGGATATTATAATGCAATTCTGGTTGCGTATCTTAAAAAGGATATAGCGTTATTAGAAAAGGTACAGAGAAGAGCCACCAAAATAGTAAAGGGGAGGAGAGGCTTAAAAAGTTGGGGCTCTTCAACTTGCAAAAGAGATGACTGAGGGAAGATATGATAGAGGTCTATAAATTAATGAATGGAGTGGAATGGGTAAATGTAGATTAGTTGTTTACACCACTGAAAAGTAGACAGATTAGAGGGCAAGCTATGAAGCTACAATGTAACCCATTTAATACTAATAAGAGAAAATATTTTTTTACTCAACATATAATCAAACTCTGGAATTTGTTACTGGAAGATGTAGTAAAAGCTGTTAGTGTAGCTGGGTTTAAAAAAGGTTTGGACAAGTTCCTGGAAAAAAGCCCCATAAACCATTATTAAAGATAACCTGGGAAATCCACTGTTTACCCCAGGACAAGCATTGTGGAACTTTTCTACCTTTTTGGGAACCTGCCAGGTACTTGTGACCTGGATTGGCCACTGTTGGAAACAGGATACTGGGCTTGATGGACCTTGGTCTTACCCAATATGGCATTTCTTATGTTCTTATGGGCAGTGCATGGGTAGAACACACAAGTATGCACAAAGATTAAAAAATTATGTGCATTCTTGCAAAAATCTAGGGTTAGTATAAAAATGCATATATTAACAGGCACAATTTTTGCTATGTAGACTAGTCATTTATTAAGACAAGTAGACATCTACTTTTCTTTATATATATGCTAAAAATAGGCACCTTAAAAAGAGCTTTAACTAAGTTCTACTAGGGTAATTTTATAAAATGTTACCTAGGAAGAGAGGGCAAATAGGTGCCTATTTGTAGCCATATTTGGCAGAGACTTTTGCAAATTATTCATAAAATGTGATTGACCTCACCCGGATGTTCCATTTCCCCTATTGAACCCCTATGCAAAAAATGGCCTTTTCAATGTCTTATATGAATGTTTGGGGTTTTTTTGTTTGTTTTATATAGAATTGGTTCAAACAATCCTGAAGGTTAAGTCATTGATTTCTGGATTGCTATCAGCTTTCTTTGTTTTTGTTGCTTTTAATATTCTGTTGTTTTGTATGTTCCCCTGAGACAGCTGTTCTGATTGTTATATTAGTTTATCTTAGGCAATTATTAAAGTAACAGAAAACCACTTCTTTGATCTGTTCGTGTAGTGTGTTCCACTGGTTTTAATTTGCTGAAGCCTAACTCAATATATGTCTTGAATAGCTCTCAGGATCTAACACCCACCCACCCCACCACACCCCCGACACAAATTTTGCGGAAAATCTGCGGATGGTATGTTATTCAATTACCAAATAAAAGCAGAGAGTTTTGGTGGACGTCTGGGAGTCCATTGTGTATCTTGTAAATTGCAGCAAATTTACAGAAGTGATCCGGACTGAAATCTACTTGGTGTGATTCCACGGTTAATTAATTTGCACATTCTTAGTCTTTTTAAGTACCCAGGCAGCCTGCTTTCATAGCAATAATTCAGCCATCCTTTGGCTAGCAGAGCTAAAAAGATATACTGGGGTTTAATTTATTCCTTCTTAATTTAGAATAGCAGCATTTGTTGTTTTCAGTTTTTTCCCTTCGTTGGAGGAGCTTGATGAAGAAAAGTTCCAAGATTGGTAGTACTGCTTTAGGCATCCAGACATTCATGCTGTAACAGATGTCATCAATCTGTTGCTATTTAATGACTTCTGCTCTGACTTCCTGAATTAATTATCTCCTAACAAATGTGTGCCCATCATTCTCTTCACTTAAAATGTTGAAGAGAAAATCAGTAATTGAAAGACATAAAAAAAATATATAATTTTAGAAAGGAATATACAATTACTTAGGAGCTGCACATTTCCAGATTTCACATAGAACTTGTCTGTGTTCTTCACAAGATTGCAACATGTTCATGAAACTAAAAGCAACACGTTCATGGAACTCTTTCCAATATTAAAAAATGACCTATCACTGTCAAACTCATACTTCCACAGGTTAGCTGAAATCTTTTCTGCCAAAGTTCGCTACAGATGAAAATGAGCTCCATAATAAGTGTGTGTGAAAAATTTTGCTAGGAGTCTGGCAGGAAAAAATAAAACCCATTGTGGCGTAGTTCTCATTTTTGTAAAGACTAGTCCGTGAATATGTTTTTGCCCGGTTTTCTTGGAATTCGTAATGAATGAGTTGTTTTTGTATTTACAGAAGCTTATTCTGTAATTATTCACATAGCAGGCTATGCTTTAAAATTTATCACAGAGAAGAGCTGCATTTAGTGATTTTTTTTCAAAAAGGAGGCAACCCATGAAAAACACACAGGGTCCGATATTCGGTAATGGCAGCCAGCACGTCTGCTGCTGAATATCTAGTTTTGCTGGCGATAGTGTAAGCTATCCATTCAGTGGCTAAATTTAGCCACTAACTGGATAGCTAAACCACATAAAGTAAAGACAGCCATTGACTCTATGCGATTTAGTTTTCCTAATAATGTTGAATATTTCCAGGACTGCCCCCACTCCATCCATAGACTGCCCTGGATGTCCTGTGGTCTGTGAGGATATTCAGTGGCCCTATCCAGATAGAGCTGCTGATCATTTGGGTTTTATTTATTTATTTATTTATTTTAATTTCTTATATACCGCACTCTTTGACATCAGCGCGGTTCACAGAGAACACAAACAAAACCAGAACAACAGGCTGTTCGGTATTACATATAACAGGAGTATAAACTTGGAGCAACATGGGAGAACTATTTACATGGAATATGCAATCTATTAACTGGATAACATACTCCAGGGTTGCCAGGGTTTACCCAGTTAGCAGGTCCTACTAACTGCTAAGCGCTTTTGAATATCGATCCCCAAGGTTTTATTTTTCAGGAAAACGGATTTTAACCTCTTATCCAAGAAGAGTTTGAATGTATTTTCTAGGCAATCTGAAAGTACTCAGGAAAACTTATTGGCTACTATAAAATTAATGGCATGTGGCTTATTGGTTAGGCTGCTCTATTAAAACAATGCTGGGATGAGTACACAACTGCAATGATTTTAAGTCTGCTTAAGAAAAAACTTCTAAAACTGCATAAGCCATAAATTCATTCAACTCAATATTTTAAAAGATGTATCTGGTTAGCAGCATCAAGTCCTAATGTGAGGGATATTCAGAAGAACTATCCAGATGCTGTTGTTAAGTGCAGTCAAGTCAGTGCCAACTCAGTGGACCCTCTGGATCGTGGCCCTAAAGTACGTTCAAGGAACAAAAATGAAAAAATACAGAGGGACACCCTTCCCCAAAAAACACAAGCAAAAAGAGAAGGAGCAGGGGTATTAGAATTGAGAAAAAAATCCTTCATTATGCCCAACATGGCCGTGTTTCAGCAGAAAATGCCTGTGTCAGGGCAGATAAATCAGAGCACAACTTAATTTCAAGATAAACCACCAGCGCAGTGTCTATCGCATCCACAAACGAACATCACTTCTCGTCAGTAACGTGGTATCGTCAGCATAGTGAAGGCTGTTGATGAGTCTTCCACCAATCTTCACATCTCGGTTGTCTTCATACAGTCCTGCTTCTCTGATGATTTGTTCTGCATATAAATTAAACAGGTAGGGGGAAAGTATGCAGCCTTGTCGTACACCTTTGCTGATTTTAAACCATTCTGCTTCTCCTAGTTCTGTTCGAACTGTTGCTTCTTGATGAATGTAAAGATTGTGCAAGAGAACTATCAGGTGTTCTGGTATACCCATACTTCTTAATGTGGCCCAGATAAAACATCTATGGATATCCTTTTGGAATTCTTTTGTCTTTTCAAGGATCCATCTCACATTCGCGATGATATCTCTCATTCTTAACCCTTTCCTGAACCCTGCTTGCACTTCAGGTAGCTCTCGCTCCAGGTATGGTTGTAGTCTCCACTGTACCACTCAATATTCCCTCTGACCACCTTGGAACTGATATTACTGATCTGGAAGTGGAAATGGGGTGGACTGGTATGTGGATGGCCTATCCAGATAGTGGTTGAAAATTGCCACTATCTAGCTCATCCAGCAGTATCCAAATATTCAGCACCAGTCACAGTCTAGATACTGGTGCTGAATATCAAGATTTCAATTAGCCAAGGTGGCCAGAATTTTAAAAAGTCCCGACTGCGATAGTTAAATATTGGATGAATTCCTTATTGCTGTAGGTCTGGGAGAGACAAGGAGATATTCCATGGTATCAGCTCACGCCCTTACAGAGGTTAGCCATCACTGCTGTAAAGTGAACCTGGATATTCAATAGTGGCGTCATAATGAGCCACCAACATTGAATATCTGAGTTGGCCGGCTTGCAATCTGGTCACTGGCAATATTTAGCCATTTTTGCAATGTGTTCTATCCTTAGCAGGTTCAGAATAACCAGCTAGCGGCTGAATATCACCACTAGCTGGTTATCCTCGGGGGCCACCTCTGCTCCACCCCCAGAATGCCCTAATAGCAGCCAACTACCTTCGGAGTGCCTAGTAGCTGCAACTGGAGATATTCAATGGCACTAACCATGTTAGTGTTGCTGAATATTCTGGTGAGCAGCATTTAGGCAATTTGAACATCCCCTACAATTCTTATTTGCACAGTTTAAATAGGATTCTTTATTAATCTGATTTGTATTCCCTATTCTTCCCCACTGGTCCCCGCTTCGTCTTAGGCACACAGTACATCTTCTAATATGTGATTTAATGTGATATCAAAGAATCATATATTTTATATCAGTTAAACAAATGCAGGAAGTTTCAGGATATGTTTACATCCATGTTTCTTTTTTTGTAAGCTTCTCTGCAAGAAGCCTTGCAAGTAGGTAAGAATGTTTGGGACTATGCCAAAAAGGAAGCATAAAAGGAAGGCAAGATCCTTAGAGCAGGTTTTTTCCATAAACAGCAGGATCGATAGAGCACACAAGTGGGTGAGATCATTCGATGGTGCTAGGGCAGAACTGCTCTCCCAGAACTGAGAACCTTAGTGTAAAGTTCTGAACATGTGCAGCTGTTCCATCGTGTAGTGCTCCCCTCATCTCTACAATTTGTTTTAAAGCTCAAGAATGGAAGGAACTCTGGGAGAGATTTATTTATTTAGAAGGATTTGGTATACCGCCTTATCGTTAAATCAAAGCGGTTTGGCACATCAAACAATCAATAATAATGTGTGGGAGAACTGAGAAGAGTGGTGTGTGGAGCAGTGTGTTAGATTTATCGGTGATCTGTTTACATAATGAGCAATATACATAGATACAATAATGGGGCCGTTTGATAGGTGCGCTAGAATCGTGATCCTGTATTGTCTTGGAAATAGTAAACAGGGGCCATTTATGTGAGGTCCTTGAAATGTTCTGTAAACACAGCAGTCTTAAGAAGTTTTCTGAAGTCCTTGAGGTTCTTGGTTGATCTTAGGTGGTCTGGGAGGGAGTTCCATATAGCGGGCGCTGCCAGGGAGAGAGCTCTTCTTGATGTGTCCTGCCTTGTTTTAGCAAAGTCCTTTGGTGTTCTGATGGTGTCTGCAGTTCCTTTTCTTCTTGGTCTCTTGTTGTCATCGGTTTTTAAGAGTGGTTGTAAGCTGTCAGCTGAGAGGTTGTGTATTATTTTAAATATGTGTAAAAGTACTTTGAAATGGACTCGAGAGCTGATTGGGAGCCAGTAAAGGTGGTACAGTATGGGAGTGATGTGATTGTGATTTGTGCAGTCTGTTATGAGTTTTGCTGCTGTGTTTTGTGCTAGCTGAAGTGGTTTTATTGTCCTTTTTGGTAGCCCTTGGTAGATGTGATTGCAATAGTCTAGGGTGGAAGTGATGATGGCTTGACAGACTGTTCGGAAATGTTCATGGGCGAGGATGGGTTTGAGCCTTCTGACTGTCCTCATTTTGATGTAAGCGCTCTTTGTTGTTTTTGCAATGTGGGACTGGAGGTTAAGGTCCTTGTCGAGCGTTATTCCCAGGTATTATATTTCTTGTCTTACTGGTATGATGGTGTCATTCAGGTTGATGGTGGCTGATGGTGAAAATGTCTGGTTTCTTGTGATGAATAGAGCTTCAGTTTTGTTGTAATTTATTGATAGGTTGTTTTCCTGCAGCCAGGTTGCCATTTGTTGGAAGCAGTTGGCTATGTTGGAGTAGTTTGGGTTGTCCAGATTGATTGGAGTGTATATCATTATGTCATCTGCGTATATGGTGTATTTAATCTTGTGGTCCTTGATGATGGCGCAGATGGGTTGTACGTACATGTTAAAGAGCAGGTTGGAGAGAGCTGAGCCTTGTGGGATGCCTTGAGTGGTTCTGAATGGTTGAGAGGTCTTTGTTCCACACTTGACTTGTAGCTGTCTGTTGGTGAGGTAAGATGTAAACCAGCTCAGGGTGGTGCTGTGTATGCCTGTATCCTGTAGTCTGGTTAGTAGTGTAGTGTGGCAGACGGTGTCGAATGCTGAGGAGATGTCT
Organism: Ichthyophis bannanicus; assembly: GCA_033557465.1. Classification (NCBI taxonomy): domain Eukaryota; kingdom Metazoa; phylum Chordata; class Amphibia; order Gymnophiona; family Ichthyophiidae; genus Ichthyophis; species Ichthyophis bannanicus. Next base: position 65,348,971 of record CM066040.1, read on the forward strand.
AGGAATATCATAAGGACACCCATTCTGGTGTTGTCGATTGTCCTCAACAGGATGTCAAATAGTTGAATCATTATGGTTTCAACCCCATGGCTGGGTCAGAAGCCGAGTTGATTGAACATAAGAACATAAGATATGCTATACTGGGTAAGACCAAGGTCCATCAAGCCCAGTATTCTGTTTCCAACAGTGGCCAATCTAGGTCATATGTACCTAGCAGTTTCCCCAAGAGACACAAGTTCCACAATGCTTGTATTGGTTCAAGCATTGATATCCTGGGTCCCTTCTTAATAATGGTTTATGGACCTTTCCTCCAGGAACTTGTCCAAACCTTTTTTAAACCCAGCTACACTAACAGCCTTTACTACATCCTCTGGTAACAAATTCCAGAGTTTGATTACACGTTGAGTGAAAAAATGTTTTCTTTTATTAGTCTTAAATAGTTTACCCTGTAGCTTCATTGCATGTACCCTAGTCCTTCTATATTCTGATAAGGTAAACAGTCGATCTACGTTTACCCGTTCCACTCCGTTCATTAATTTATAGACTTCTATCATATCTCCCCTCAGCCGTCTCTTTTCCAGGTTAAAGAGCCCTAACCTTTTTAGCCTTTCTTCATAGGAGTATCCTTCCACCCCCTTTACCATTTTGGTGGCTCTTCACTGAACCTTTTCTAAAATCGCTATATCCTTTTTAAGATACGGCGAACAGAATTGCACACAATATTCAAGGTGCGGTCTCACCATGGAACGGTATAGAGGCATTATAATATCTTTTATTTTATTTTCCATTCCTTTCCTTATGATACCTAGCATTCTATTTGCTCTCTTGGCTGCCGCTGCACACTGGGCCGAGGGTTTTAACATGTTATCCATAATGACGCCTAAATCTTTTTCCTGGGTGGTGGTTCCTAATGTGGAACCTTGCATCGTGTAACCATAGTTTGGGTTGTTCTTCCCTAGGTGCATAATTTTGCACTTGTCCACATTAAATTTCATCTGCCATTTTGATGCCCAGTCTTCCAATTTATCAAGATCCTCTTGCAATTTTCCACAATCCCCTTGGGTTTTAACAACTTTAAATAGTTTTGTGTCATCTGCAAATTTGATAACCTCACTCGTTATTCCACTTTCCAGGTCATTTATGAATATGTCAAAAAGCAGCGGACCCAGCACAGATCCCTGGGGTACACCACCATTCACCTTTCTCCATTGGGAAAATTGGCCATTTAGCCCTACCCTCTGCTTTCTATCTTTTAACCAGTTCCTGATCCACAGTAGTACACTGCCTCCTATCCCATGACTCTTTAGTTTTGCCAAAAGTCTCTGATGAGGGACCTTGTCAAAAGCTTTCTGAAAGTCCAGATACACTATATCAACCGACTCACCTTTGTCCACCTGTTTATTCACACTTTCAAAAAAACATAACAGATTAGTAAGACAAGATCTTCCTTATCTAAAGCCATTTTGGCTGTGTCCCATTAGGCCATGACTATCTACATGCTGAGTAATTTTATTCTTTATGATGGTTTCTACCATTTTTCCCGGAACTGACGTGGGGCTCACCGGTCTGTACTTACCCGGATCACCCCTGGAACCCTTTTTAAAAATTGGTGTTACATTGGCGATCCTCCAATCTTCAGGTATTAGAGATGATTTTAATGATAGTTCACAGATTACTAATAGTAGGTCTCATATTTCAGTTCTTTCAACACCCTTGGATGTATACCATCCGGCCCAGGTGATTTACTGTTGTTGTTGTTAAGTGCCGTCGAGTCGGAGTCGACTCATGGCGACCCTCTGGATAGCTATCCTAAATTGTGTTCGGTCTTCAGTCAGGTGGCTCATTGTTGACAGACTGGTACCCATAGCTGCTGTTATTGTATCGATCCATCTCATTGCTGGCCTTCCTCCTTTGCGTTGACCTTCTATCTTGCCAAGCATAATGTCTTTCTCTAATGATCTCTCTCTTCGCATGATGTGTCCAAAGTATGAAAGTCGAAGTCTTGTCATCTGAGCTTCTAAAGAAAGCTTAGGTTTGATCTCCTCTAGTACCGACTGGTTTGTTCTTCGGGCAGTCCATGGTATACATAGTATTCGCCGCCAGCACCATAATTTAAAGGCATCAATTTTCTTCCTGTCTATCTTTTTCACTGTCCAGCTTTCACATCCATATGATGTTATTGAAAATACCACGGCATGAACAAGTCGAATCTTTGTGTGGAGAGAGACATCTCTGCTCTTGAGAATCTTATCTAGGTCTTTCATAGCCATTCTGCCAAGAGCAATGCGTCGTCTGATTTCTTGAATGCTTGTTGCTTCTTTATTGATAGTTGATCCAAGTAGGTTAAAGTTGTTCACAATTTCAGTTTCTTCTCCTTCAATGATGAACCTGTTGATTATGCGAGTTGTCATGATCTTTGTCTTCTTTACATTAAGGTGCAGGCCCATTTTGAGACTATGTTCTTTGATTGTGAGAAGCAAATGTTTCAGATCATCTTCACTTTCAGCCAGTAATGTGGTATCATCAGCTTAGCGAAGGTTGTTGATGAGTCTTCCACCAATCTTCACACCTCTGTTGTCTTCATACAATCCTGCTTCTCTGATGATTTGTTCTGCATATAAATTAAACAGGTAGGGGGAAAGTATGCAACCTTGTCCTACACCTTTGCTTATTTTAAACCATTCTGTTTCTCCTTGTTCCGTTCGAACTGTTGCTTTTTGATCAATGTACAGATTGCGCAAGAGAACGATCAGGTGTTCTGGTATACCCATGCTTCTTAATGTGGTCCAGAGTTTCTCATGGTTTACACAGTCAAAAGCCTTGCTATAGTCGATAAAGCACAAATAGATATCCATTTGTATATCTATTTGTATATCTATTTGTAACATCTATTTGTATATCTATTTGTAATAATTACACAATATACATAGTTTCCCCCCAGTTATTTCCAAGTTGATCTCCCTGTTTATTGTAAATACAACTCAAAGTGCCTGTGTTGTATAGTTGATGTTAAATGTAAACCGCTCTGATCTAAAATAGAGCGGTATAGAAGAACTGTTAAATAAATAAATAAATAAATTTGGTATTCTTTAGTCTTTTCAAGGATCCATCTCACATCCGCAATGATGTCTCTCGTTCCTCGCCCTTTCCTGAACCCTGCTTGCACTTCAGGTAGTACTTATTCCAGGTATGGTTGTAGTCTCTTTTGAATAATCTTCAGTAGAATCTTGCTGGCATGTGGGATCAGAGCGATTGTGTGATAATTTCCACAGTCAGTTGGATCACCTTTCTTTAGTATTGGTATAAACACAGATCTTTTCCAGTCAGTTGGCCATGATGTTGTCTTCCATATTTCTTGGCAGAGCCTTGTGAGTACGGTAACAGCTGCATCAGATTGCTGCAATACTTCTATGGGAATGCTATCAATGCCTGGTGCTTTCTTCTTTGATAAGGCTTTCAATGCTGCTTCAACTTCTTCTTTCATCACCAATGGTTCCCGATCGTAAGGTACAGGTTGAAACGGCTGTTGGTCCACTTGATCTTTATCATATAAAAACTCTGTATATTCCTTCCACCTTTTCTTGATCTTCTCAGCATCATTCAACATAGAAACTTAAGCATCTTGTAACATTCCAATTCGAGGCTGGAACTTTTTCTTTAACTCTCGTAGCTTTAGAAAAGCCGATCTTGTTCTTCCTCTAATAGTTTCTGCTTCTATTTCCTTGCAAGTGTCGTTGTAGTACTTTTCCTTGTCCCGTCTTGCTGCACGCTGGAAATCTCTGTTGAGTTCTGTGATTGTCTTTCTTTGTCCTCTGACTTTAGCTTCTCTGCGTTTCTGGGCAATTTTCAGAGTTTCTTCCGTCATCCATTTTGGCCGTTTTTGCTTTTTCACCTTTTGTAGAGATTTCTCGCTTTCTTCCAACACAACCTTCTTGATGTCATTCCATAACTCTTCCGGAGCTCTGTCATTTGTATCTAAAGCAGCAAATCGATTTTGCAGGCAGTCTTTAAATTCCAGTGGTATATTCTCAAGGTCATATTTTGCTGCATTCATGGGTGGTTTGCTCTTTTTCAACTTTAGCTTGAGTTTGCATACTAGTAGTTGATGATCTGTACCACAGTCAGCTCCAGATTTTGTCTTTGTTGATGTTACAGAGCTTTTCCATCGTTGACTTCCGCATATGTAGTCAATTTGATTTTTATAGAATCCATTCGGTGAAGTCCATGTGTACAGTCGCCGCTTGTGTTGCTGGAAGAAGGTGTTTGAGATGAATAGATCATTGGTCTTGCAGAATTCTATCAGTCTTTCTCCAGCTTCATTTCTGTTGCCAAGTCCATATTTTCCAACTACTTTGCCTTCTTCTTTGTTGCCAACTTTTGCGTTCCAATCACCCATGACTATCAGGATATCCTGTTTGCATGTTCTGTCAATTTCAGCTTGTACTTGTTCATAGAACTCTTCAATTTCATTCTCTTCTGCAGCTGTTGTTGGGGCATATACTTGAATTATAGTTGTGTTGATAGGCAATCCTCGTAGACGAATAGAGATTAAGCGTTCGCTGACTGCATTGTATTTCATTACAGTTCTTGCAAGTTTCTTCTTTATTATAAATGCAACACCATTTCTTCTTTTCATTTCCAGCATAGTAGACCATGTGGTCATCTGATGCAAAGTGCCCCATGCCAGTCCATTTCAGTTCGCTGACACCCAGCAGATCAAGTTGTACACGTTCCATTTCATTCTTGACCACCTCCAACTTCCCTTGGTTCATGCTTCGTATGTTCCATGTGCCAATGTGAAAGACATCTTTACATCTTCTGACTCTCATTTCATGCGCAGCTACATCAGCAGTCAGACTTCCCGAGGGCTTTGATCCAACCACATCATAAATTCTGGCTTTACTCTGAAAAGTTTTCAGCTCTTCCCCAGTAGCTAGTTGAGTGCCTTCTCACCTGGAGGTCTCATCTTCCAGCACCATAGCACAATTTGTTTTGTTGTAACTATCCATTGGGTTTTCATGGCAAGATACAGAAGTAGATTGCCGGGCCTTTCTTCCGCGCAGTTTAAGTTTGGTGTTGTTGCCGTTGTCACAAAAATGTGATCCTCCGCCGTGAACACTGTCCCATTCTGCTGCTGCCCAGATGGGTAGTTTGTCTTCGTCTGGCACCTCAGCTGAGACCTGTCCATCTTGGGAGACCCTGCCAGTAGTTAAACTACCGATAGTTTAGCTCTCAGCATCACTGATGCACGCAAGCCCTCACAGCACGACAAGCTGCAAACCAAGTGAGAGAGGTGATTTACTACTCTTCAGTTTATCTAATAGTTGTAATACATCTTCCCGATGTATCGATATTTCCTTCAATTCTTCCGCACCTTTAAATACCACTTCAGTCATGGGTAACATCCCTACATCTTCCTCAGTAAAGACCGAAGCAAAGAATTCATTCAGTCTCTCCGCTATCGCCTTGTCACCTCTTAGTGCCCTTTTAACTCCTCTATCATCTAATGGTTGAACTGACTCTCTCACAGGTTTTTTGCTACGAATATATTTGAAAAGGTCTTTATTTTGCATTTTTGCTTCCGCAGCAAGCTTCTTCTCAAATTCTCCCTTTGCCTGCCTTATCAATGCCTTGCATTTGACTTGCCAGTGCTTGTGCTTTTTCCAGGTTTCGTCGTTTTGCTCTTTTTTTCCATTTCCTGAAAGATGCTTTTTTGGCAACAACAGCCTCTCTGACCTCACCTTTAAACCATGCTGGCAGTTTTTTGGACTTCCTTCCACTTTTTTTAAAGCGTGGAATACAGCTGGTCTGGGCTTCCAAGATAGTATTTTTCAACAACACCCAAGTTTGATGTACGTCTTTAACCTTTGCAACTGCTCCTTTTAGTTGTTTCTTAACTGTTTTCCTCATTTTATCATAGTCTACCTTTCGAAAGTTAAAAGGTAGTACTGTGGATCTTCTTACTATCCCTTCTCCACTCATTAAATCAAAGGCGATCATGCTATGATCACTATTGCCAAGTGGCCCCAACAACCTTATCTCTTGCACTAGATCTGGTGTTCCACTAAGGACTAGGTCTAATAGGGCTTCCCCTCTGGTCAGTTCATGAACCAGCTGCTCCAAGAAGCAGTCATTTATTTCATCTAGGAACTTTATCTCCCTAGCATGTCCTGACGTGACAATGACCCAGTTGATACCGGGGTAATTGAAATCACCCATAATTATTACTGCGCTGTAACGTTTGTTAGCTTCCTTGATTTCTTTGAGCATTTCATCATCCATTTGGTCATTCTGGCCAGGCGCTCGATAGTACACCCCCACTGCCATTGCCTTCCCCCTTTTAATGGAATTTCAATCCATATAGATTCTACAGCAGATTTTGTTTCCTGCAAAACTTTAATCCTTTCTGACTCAATGCCCTCTCTAACATAGAGAGCAACCCCTCCACCAATTTGATCAGCTCTATCATTACGATATAGTTTGTACCCAGGTATCACAGTGTCCCACTGGTTGTCCTCCTTCCACCATGTCTCTGATTTTCCAATCATAACTAACCTTTCATTTAGTGCTATATATTCTAACTCTCCCATCTTATTTTTTAGACTTCTAGCATTTGCATACAAGCATTTTAGAGAATGTATTTTATTCATATTAATTTGGCTATTGTTAGACATGGGTAATTTGGGATCTTTAAGCTCTGTCTGCTCCATACTTGAGGGCATTTGGGCTACTTTACTCTTTTGTGGAACCTCTCTGCTTTTGGTAGTATCCTTCAAAGATACAGTCTTCCGAACCATCCTCTCTTGGGCGACTGTCGGCTTTCCCCTAATATCTAGTTTAAAAGCTGCTCTATCTCCTTTTTAAAGGTTAATGCCAGCAGCCTGGTTCCATCCCGGTTAAGGTGAAGCCCATCCCTTCGGAAGAGCCCCTCCTTTCCCCAGAATGTTCCCCAGTTCCTAACAAATCCAAAACCCTCATCTCTGCACCATTGTCTCATCCACGCATTGAGACTCCGGAGCTCTGCCTGCCTTTTGGGTCCTGCGCGAGAAACAGGAAGCATTTCGGAGAATGCTACCCTGGAAGTTCTGGATTTCAACTTCCTACCTAAAAGCCTAAATTTAGCCTCCAGAACCTCCCTACCACATTTTCCTATGTCATTGGTACCGACATGTACCAAGACAGTAGACTCCTCCCCAGCACTATCTAAGACCTTATCTAGGTGGCGCGTGAGGTCCGCTACCTTCGCACCAGGCAGGCATGTTACCAGGCGATCCTCACGTCCACCAGCCACCCAGCTATCTACATGCCTAATAATCGAATCACCAACTATAATGGCTGTCCTAACCCTTCCCTCATGGGCACATGGCCCTGGAGAAACTTCCTCGGTGCAAGAGGGTTTTACATCACCTGGAGGACAGGTCCTAGTTACAGGATCACTTCCTGCCATACCAGGGTGATGCTCTCCTGTCACGTGACCTCTCTCCTCCATGGCAACAGGGATGCTGCCAGACTGGAGGTGGGACTTCAGGACTATATCCCTGTAGGTCTCGTCTATGTACCTCTCTGTCTGTCTTATGCTTTCCAAGTCTGCTACTCTAGCCTCTAGAGAACAGACTCATTCCCTGAGAGCAAAGAGCTCCTTGCACCTAGTGCACACATAAGATCTCTCACCAACTGGGTGAAAATCATACATGTGACACTCAATGCAAAAGACTGGAAAGCCCCCATCCCACTGCTGGACTGCTGTCTGCATCTTAGTTTTAAGTTTGTATTTAGATCTAAGTTCTTTACTTTCTAAGGGTTGCTATGGATATTTATACTAATAAAACTGTACCTAATATGTGTAATATATCTTGTTCACCTGAAGCTTAAGTAATCTCAGGTCCTTAGTGTATGACTGATTTGGGTAATGAGCTTCACCTGAAAGCACCTCCTGTCTTTTAAGATGTGTAAGTACCTATAAAGCTACGATTATCCCAGGGGTGGGGAGGGAGGGAGGGAAATAACACTTATTAAAAAAGGGCTGCTACACAGTACCCTCTCTTGTGCTGCTGAGGTAAGCTATATTCTGATTTGATTTAAATTATAGCTCTTAGCTGCTGCTAGGCTCTAACTTCTTATGAAATTTAAACTACAAGTTCTCTGCTGGGTTCTAAATTTAACCAGAAAGCTCTCTTCTGAGTTTTAAATTTAAGCTAAAAGTACTTTGCTGATGCTAGGCCCTGAGTGACTATTAAATTTAGACTACAAGCTCTCTGCTGGGTTCCAAATGTAACCAGAAAGCTCTCTTCTGTGTTTTAAATTTAAACTAAAAGTACTTTGCTGTTACTAGGCCCTGAGTGACTATTAAATTTAAACTACAAGCTCTCTGCTGGGTATGAAATGTAACCAGAAAGTTCTCCTCTATGTTTTAAATTTAAACTTAAACTGCTGCTACTAGGCCCTGACTGATTTAACAAAAATAGTGGGTTCACAGATTAATTAGCTTTAATACAAAGAATTCCTTTTAGAAAATTACCAGAAGTATATACTCACAGTTGCAGATCTCTCTCCAGAAGTAACAGTCCCTTTTTCTAGTCCTTCAAGTCCTTCAAGATTGGGGTCTAGGGGATTGTGGATGTCGATGTGTTGTTGGAGCTGTTGTTGGACTGTTTTCTTGATGATCTTGGATAGGAATGGTAAGCTTGATATGGGTCTGTAGGCGGCGGGGTCTGTTTTAGCCAGGGTTGTTTTCTTGGGGATTGGACGTATTGTGGCTAGCTTCAGGGAGTTTGGCATCATTCCTTTGGAGAAAGAGTTATCTACTATTTTCCGTATGACTTGTGTCATGTCTTCCTTTGTTGCTTTAATCCAGGATACTGGACAGGGGTCTGTAGGGGTGGTGCTGGTGTGATGGGAGAGACTGTATGCTCTATCGATCCTGCTGTCTATGTTGAGCTATATTGCTTTTTTCCGTGAACAAGCAGGATTGAGCAAGGCATACAAGTGGATGACTCCCAAGATTAGGGCTGCTCTTCATCAAGATATATACATTCTTCAACTTAAGAGCAGCCTGCAACAAAGTGCAAGAGTTGCTTATCATACAAGTTGGCCAGCAGGATTTGATCGAAGGCATTGTCTTTTGCTGAGGCTTGGACAAAACAATAGTGTGCAGTAAAGGTGCAAAAAGAGGACCAGGTGACTGCTTTTCAGATGTCATTTAGTGAAGCAGACTTTAGGAGCACAGATGTTGCTGCTGTAGCTCCAATATGATGTGATTTGACTTTGCAGCTTAGAGCAGAGTTTGCTTGTTCATAATATAAACGAATGCAAGATGCCAATCAATTAGATATGGTTATTTTTCCTACTGGCAGGCCAGTTCTACTTGGATCAAAGGAGATGAAAAGATGCTTGGATTTCCTAAAGAGTAAGTTTGTTTAAGGTAATATGTGAAAGCCTATTTACAGTCTAAGGTATGGAGCGCTTTCTTGCATGGATTTGAAAGTGGTTCTGGAGAAAAGGTGAAAAAACAATTTGTTTAGGTGAAATGGCATGACCACCATAGATAAGAACTTAGGGGGCATATTCAAAGTGTTTTAGCCAGATAACAGATCAGCTAACCAGTTAAAACGCGCTCAGCGGCACTAACTGAATATCCCCACAGGCTGCAGAAAACACAACCAGTTAAAACCGGGGCAGTCTGTGGGCAGACAGAGAGTGGTGATGGCCACTATCCCATTAGCGGTGATATTTAGGTTAAGGTTAGGTCATGTCAATATCTGTCTCTCTTAAGCTGGGTTTTGCTATCTGGTTAGTTTCTGGATAGCAATACTGCTCATTACAACTGGTACAGAAGACGACTGCTCAGATAATTGCAGGAACTGCAAAATATGATCATATAACTCCAACTCAGAAGCAGCTCCACTAGTTACTGATTGACTCTCGCACTAAGTGCAAATCATTACTCATTATCTTCAAAATCACCCAACAGATATACCTAGAATGATTTCAGTCCCTGATCACCAATGATCCAGCTCCAAGAGCAAGAAGAAAAATGCAACAGAAACAACTACTCACCCCGCTAGAAAAAACAGAGCAAGGCAAACAACATGTAAACAGGCATTGTCAATTTACGCTCCAGTGATCTGGAACACATTCCCTGTGAACATAAGAGAAATCAAAGACCTAATGGACTTCAGAAAGGCCCTGAAAACCTTTCTTTTCCAAGAGCATTATGAATAACCAATGAATAACCCTTACACTAGTAACTTATTTCCCCATTCCTACTGGATCATAGCTCATACAATCATCATGCCAACTAATTCACTTACTACCACTGAAGAATTTCCTTCTACAACACCTTACACACTGTGATAAGGAAGCTTATCATAGCTCAGGAAGGAGCTATAGAAAAGGTGAAGTGACTCTGAACAAGCAACCTGTCAGTTCTGGTAGAAATAAGAAAACAGAATTTTGCCATAAAAGACTACCAGTCCCAGAATGCACCAGGTTTCCAACAGCCATTAGAGGAGCTGAAGTGGGGAAACGTGTGTTCAATCAGGAGGGCTATGAGGTAATCCCTAAGCACTCATCTCAAAGGGCAGGGCCTGATTCAGCACAGCTGCGCTGTGCTAGGGAGGAGCACTCATCTAGGCAGAATAAAGGTAGAGTTTATTCTACAGAGAATTATCCTCATTATCCTGAGAATCAGCTTGAGCTTGATCATCAGTTTCATCTGAAGGATCATCAGAAGCAGAAGCCAAACCGGACGGACAGAGAGGGAAAGAAACCCTTTGGAAGAAGGAAGAGAAAAGCCTTTGAGAGGTCTAGAAGAGTCCAGAGCAGTACGTATACTGGGAGGCACTTCAAGGGCCAGCATACACCATTGGACTGGGGAAAGCCAGAGGAATGGTGCTGCAGAGCTAGGAATCTCCAGACGCTACCTGTGAGGGAGACGGCTGCACATGGAAGGGACCCTAAGACCTGTGCCAGAAGGTATGTGAAGAGAGATCCAGTGTCCAGGGATCTGGATTGGAAGGCTGGACATAAGAACTGGACTACATACTGGCCAGGCTATACAGAGAGGAACTCTAACAGCAATGGAAGCTCAGGTATGAACACTGATCTATGCCCTAGCTATAACCTTGAAAGACAGCAGGGAAACAAGTATTCTCCTGAAAGTGCTCCATTGAGAGATTCATCTGTGCCAATCCATGATATTGAACCCATGCTTGTTGAAGAAGGGGGAATGATTGCAGATGAAGAATGTGTTTATATGGACTGCTCTCTGTCCAAACTCCTTTGGTGATTTTCTGTTATAAAGTACAGCAACCATCACAAAGAAATACAAACTTGTTCTTTAATCTACTCAGAAAAGATCTTGAGTAAGATTTCTAGCCACGCAGTAGAAAGCAAGCCAGCAAAGGGGTTTCAGCTGGATAACTGCTAGCAATTGAGCCTTACCTAATTGCTTGTGAGCTAGGAGAGAATCACTTCTGAATCTATGTGGGAAGATATAAGAAGTTAACCTGAAAAGAACAGTTGTTTTTTTCTCTTTGTAGCTTTTGGTTGGTTGTTTGATACTTGCTAAGAGGATATTAGCTAAGCCTACAGAAAAGACCAGTTTGTTAACAACCAGGTCTTATTTCTTTTGCTTTGATTGCCTGATAAGTTGAAATGTTGTTTTCCTTATTTTGTTTTTTTCAAGTTTAACACTGAAAGCAAGTAACCTGATTTATGTGCTACCAAGCATATCTGTGTTGGGAGAAATAACCCCATAAATAAATATCTTATTGGCTTTACCCAAAAGCACAACTAATTATTGTGAGCAGCTGTGTCTGGTGTGAATGAACTGCATTGCCCACAATCCCTTGCAAATCATATAGATATATGCACTTGCCAAGACTGTGAAGATTCTCACCCAGGCAGCCGTCTGACAACACAAAGACATATTTTCCACAATTGTCCCTTTGTATCCTACCCCTCTGCAATAATTGTTACTCCCTGTTGTAAATCTTCTACAGCAGCTTCCCCCTTAACTCCAAGTTCAATTACCTATTCAATGTAAATTTCTAAAAGTTGTAATGTTTGATGTAAACCACTTTGAATGTAAGAAAGGTGGTACATAAAGCTTGCTAAATAAAATAAATAAATAAATCCCCCTTATTCAGCAAATGAACTATGGACGGGGGAGTGATCACTTTTAATTTCTCCTTGAGCAGAAACTTGAGATAAGAGGTTGATACAGTAGAAGGATCTAGGTAACAGGACAGTCTTGGGGTCAACTGATAAATCTGAGATAGTAGCATTGTTGAATTACACTGAGGACCCAAGAACCTGTAGTAATTTTCTGCCAAGAAATGTTGGAAATACTGAACCTGACTTCCCACAGAGATGCACATTATGAATATACGTGATGCTTGACGTAGAAAAATAAGGTGGAAATTATGCTGTGTAATGGAATTTTAACCTATAAATAAAATAGCCGAAGTCTGTGATGTCAGGGAGACAAGGTGCAAGCTTTGTTCTCTCTCCCAAAGCTTTGGTGTTTTTTTTTATAATACAGTTGTATGTGTTTTGTATTATTAACCGTACTTGCTTCCTTCTCATTGCTCTTGGTGTGGAAATCCATTACCCAAGAGCTCAGGTGCTGTTACCGGTGAGGGGAGGTGCAGAGAACACTTTCAAGTTCAATCCTGCACTATTGATGATGTCACAGACTCGTGTGCCTGACTCAGTGCTGCTTGTCGATGGAAAATAGATTTTGAAAATACTTGCTGATACTGCTCACTCTCTTGTCCACCACGTATAGGTATCTTAGCATACTCTAGTCCCCAGTGAGTCTGATTCCATAACATACATATCCGGCCCACGGACACATCTAAATTAAAAACGGGCCCCATTTGTAACCAAATTCCACATCCACAGGTCTAGACGTGTCCGTGGGTCCGGAATCAGGGGGATAGATGTGTTTGGCACGGCATGGGCATAGCACTATTCAGACGGTCCGTGCACGCATCCCCCCAGTGGGCAGCACAGGTGCAGGCATAGGCCATGCAATATAATGGAGAAACACATTCCCCATCAATATTATTGGACACAGGAAAACGTTTTGGATGTCCTTGTGCCCACCGTATTCTGAAAAGTACATGTTTTGGATCCTGCCCATCTCCACGATATACCCACGACTGCCATGCCCCCGAGAAAAACATGCATCACCTAAGCTGCTCTTCACACTGCAGTAGTTTGCTGATGCAAATGACATAAATACCAATGAGAAATGACGGCTACTGCAATCTAGACCACATACCAGTCCTCTACAGGCCCTGAAAAGTGCTAGGTAATCCCAGTCCACCCTAATATGGTATAAGAGAATGTAAATATGAACCTGTATGTCAGGACATACCTTGCATCAAATGGTACTTGGCATTAGGAACTGGCTCCAGTGATTTCTGCCTTGATCATCTCTACAAACATGCTTTAAACTGCCAAGGATGGACCCTTACCGAGTGCACAAAACCCAAAACTAACATTGCACTTCTCCCAAAGGATGCATAATATTGCTGAGCAACACATGTATGCCCTTTTTGTGACTATGGCCTATAAGTGCACTCATTCTGCTGCTCCACACTACCTTTCCTCTCTTATCTCTTCCCATACCCCTCCTGGGGAAACCCGCTATTCTGACAGATCGCTTCTATCTGTGCCCTTCTCTTCAACTGCCAAGTCCAGACTTTGTTCCCTTCATCTTGCTGCTCCCTAGGCCTGGTACAAACTACCTGAGTCTGGCCTTTCTCTGGCCCTTCACAAATCCAGGCTGAGCATTCACCTCTTCATTGCCGCTTTTGGATCTGGTCCGCCTAATCCCCCTTCTATTTCCTTAACATTCGCCCTGAATGTATCCTGTGCACAGCTGTGTTGTGCTTCTTGACTAGATTGTAAGCTCTTTTTTATGTGTGTCTGTGCAGCGCTGCATACGCCTTGTAGTGCTATACAAACGATCAGTAGTAGTAGTGTGGCCTTCTGGCTATGGCATCTGAGGCCCACCTATCTGGGTCCTGGCATTTCTCACAGCAGCTACACCTGTCCCATCGTGACATATGCAAGTCTATATACATCCGCTATCTGCGGGGCAACCCTGTCTGCCTTCACCAGTCTGCTTGGTGGCACTGCTCTCCTGGTCAGGCCTGTGTGGGCTTGGGAGGGGAGATCCCTGTGCCATCACACCAAGTAGCCAGACTCCAGATATATCATCATTCTCACAGCTCCCCCAGATCCTGGACTGGTTAGGGATAGAGGCCTCATGGAACAATCTGGGGAATGCTAGCACAATATCTGTCATGTCTGTCAATGCCCGACACAGTGAATATATGACTGCCCTATCACACTGCCAACAGTATATGAAAAAAAATCCAGAAGGAGTCTATATAGGCTCCTTATAACTAAATGTCAAAACAAATCCCTGTCAATAATAGGGAACCTTCAGAATAAGAGCATTCAGCAGTGAAAACAGCACTAACACATGCTCAATGGCAACATCATTGGTCTCTAAAAATGTGCATGCATTAATGCTGTTTTCACTGTTGAATGCTCTTATTCTGAGGGTCCCTTATGATTGACAGGGATATGTTTTGACATTTAGTTATAGAGAACCTTCTCTGATTTTGTCTGCCCGATCACACTGGCACCTGGTGATGCAGCGGTCATCCATATGGTCCAGGTACTGGCCAGGCTTTCACATCCCGCTGAATTGCAGATGAGCACACCAGATCTTCACACACACACACACACACAATCTCACTTTCAGTCACAGAAACATAATTCTGCAAAATAAATGCCCTGAACCTATACATAACAGCTATGACATAATAGCTTGGGGAACCAGGACTACAAATATGATCTCTGTTTCTCACCCAAACAGGAATCCTTTCCCTGCTCACGCCCATACTATCAGAATATGGGAATTGTTAGGGTCTCCTAGATTGGCTCCTTTAGCACAAACAGCACATTTCAGCATTGCCTTAATACACACTATTGCTCTTCTTAACATTTTTGTAAGAGTGTTTATTAATGTTTCTTTACCTTACAACATTCCCTCATCTCTGCTTTCTATTCCTTAAAACTGCATGTTGTGTTTTCTCCAGACTGCAGTCACACCAGTTCTGCACCTACTTATCACAACCATTCTTTTATATGGGAAGGATTGCAGAGAACAGCAGAATATTTTCTAAGTCCTGGCCTTATTCCACATTTCAGAAGGAATAAGGTCTTGTGGTGCTCCTTGTGGTCTTGGGCAAGCCACTTAACCCTCCATAGCCCATGTTCCCTGTAAAACAGTTATCTCCAAGTTATAATGCCCTGTTCAATGTAATTTCAGTTTGTTCAATATAAACCGCACTGATGCAGAATAGCGCGGTATATAAGAGAATGTAAATAAATAAATAAATAAATAATGTGGACATTTCAGGGAAACATTTAATACGTACATGGGCATTTGCTGAATAGGCTTTATGCATCTCCGTGACGGACCATGCCCCCGTTCCGCCCCTTCTGGGCATGTTCTTAGATTCCCGTGCTAGCGCCGTGTATGTGCACGATAACAGTGTTTCAGAATATGGTCAGGGATGTTTTCAGCACATGAACATCCCCACCGCATGTACAAACCCTTCATTCATGTTCTGTCTTGATTCGATTGTAAGCTCTGATGAGCAAGGATTGTGTCTTACATCTATATGTACAGCACTGTGTATGCCTTGTAGCGCTATATAAATGATTAGTAGTAATAGTAGCAGTAGTAAAATTTAGAGACCGATTAAGGCAGATACATGCTGGCTTAAATAAACTTACATTTTTGACAGAATTTCAGAGTTGCTTTAACTTCAAATTGCCTCTAACAACTCTCCCCATCATAAAATCATGTGGAATGCATTCTGGGCTGTTAGAAGCATTAAGTTAGGTCCAACTTGATTTCCTTTGCCAAATTTCTATTTGAATTTAATTCACACCTTTCAAGTTATAACAAACTAACATTATAGTAATATTCACTTACAGGAGTCATTTTCCCTGTTCTCACAGGGCTTATAACCTAAGTTTGTGCTGAGGCAAAGAAGAGTTATGTGAATCGCCCAAGGTCACAAAGGACATCAGTGTGATAAGAACCTTGTCTTCCGCTAATCACTAGGCTAGTCCTCCATTCTAAAATGTGTCAGATTTCTTAAGTAATCCTAAGGTTTATCACAAAAGAATACCAAGGAAAATCATCATGTGTTTCATTGATACAGCAAGGCATTTGATATTGTAAATAATGAAAAACGCTGGACCACATTAAGAAACATGGATGTACCAGAAGACCTGATAGTTCTCGTATGCAACCTTTACATTGATCAAGAAGCAACAGCTCGAACGGAACAAAGAGAAACAGAATGGTTTAAAATCAGCAAAGGTATATGACAAGGCTGCATACTTTCCTCCTACATCTTTAATTTACTGTATATGCAGAACAAATCATCAGAGAAACAGGACTGTATGACGACAACCGAGATGTGAAGATTGATGGAAGACTCATCAACAACCTTTGCTATGCTGATGATACCACATTACTGGTCGAAAGTCAAGATGGTCTGAAACATTTGCTTATCAAGATCAAGGAACATAGACTTAAAATGGGCCTGCACCTTAATGCGAAGATGATAAAGATCCTGATAACTGGCAAAATCAATAATTTAATCCTTGATGGAAAAGAAATAGAAATAGTAGACAACTTTAACCGGATTGGATCAACAATCAATAATGGAATGAAAAGCAATCCAGCGGCACAAGGGCTTGACTGAAGGGCTATGAAGGACCTAGATAAGATTTTCAAATGCACAGATGTATCTCTACATGCGAAGACCTGACTTGTCCAAGCCATGGAATTTTCAATGTTGTCATATGGAAGTGAAAGGTGAACAGTGAAGAAAACAGACAGGAAGAAAATTGATGCTTTTGAATTATTGTGCCAGCAAAATATATTGGACCTGATAATCAGCGCTGACAGCTACCATTGCTATAGCAGCTTAACTTTAAACCAGCCAAAAAATCCCATATATGGTGATCAACAAATCAAGACCATAACCAACAAATCACCAAATTCCCTTTGTGAAAACCTATCTATTTTTGGCGGATGGTACCGGAAAGGGACATGTACTACCAACAGTGCCCTCCACTCAGTTTCATCCTTTTAATTAAATTATCACTATATTTACTTAAAATTCCAAAACTCAAATATAGAGTAAAACCATCGCTACTTAGCTGAATCTAAATTTCAAATCCTGAAGTCCCAGGCACGACGTGCACATTTCGGGCTATCGCCCTGTTTCAAGTGCTCCCATCACAAATTTTCTAACAGTCTTACAACGCCGATGATCAGCTGTTTCATTCAAAGGGTTTAAACTTCATTGAATGCCTAAGTTTTGCCGTCAATCAAAAGAGATCATCCAATAAGACTAATAGGGACAACCCACTTATTCAGGGCATCCCTGTGTCTATCAGGATGACATCAAATAATACTGGACCAATCAACTTCCTTGTTTAAGCCAGTCGGATATAGTGTCTGTAAATGAAATATCCAATATTGCTCACGTCATTGAAGCCTTTTGAGTGTGATCTCCCCCCCGAGGATCAAAGGGTATATGGTCTATCACCGACCAACGAAGATCTTGAAAAACATGATTTAATGCTAAGCAATGTTCCACAGTCGGGGCCATATCAGATTTTCCCCGCAGACGTGAGGCATGCTCTCCTAGATGAAGTTTAATAGTACGAATTGTTCTACCAACATATATTAAAGGACAAGGGCATTGAATAATATAGACCACATAAGTGGTATTACAATCAGTTTCCCATCTTCTTTTGATAAATTGACCAGTCAAAGGGTGTATCCACTCAACTCCTGTTAAAGAGGAAGCGCAATATGTACACTTGCTACAAATGTTGTGGCCTGTGGGCTTCTGAAGCGGTAGAATGGGTCGATCCATTGGCAATGTCGATCATGCCAAAATGTCTCCCAAATTGGCCCCCCGAGAATACGCCACCATAAAAGGAACAGTTTGCTTATGTTTCAAAGTTTCCACCCTACCCCATTGAAGAGGGGTCTTCCTTATGGACAGTTTCTTAGATTGCGAAGAATCTGTTCCTCTCTGTCCGATTTTAAAACACATTCTGCATGTCTTAGTGAGCGGCTTCTTGCTAGAGGTTACCCTAAAAAACTTGTGTTGACTGCATACCGTCGAGCTTTGTATACACACCGAGAATAGTTGTTAACTGCTCAAATGCCTAATAATTCTACAGATGATTTTTCATCAACTATAGTGGGATCTCTGCCTTATATGACTTTGAGTGCTGCAGTAGAAACTATTTTGAAGAAACATTGGCCAGTGTTGAGATTACATCCTTGTTTACAAAAACCTTTTATGGTGGCGTATTCTCGGGGGGCCAATTTGGGAGACATTTTGGCACGATCGATATTGCCAATGGATCGACCCATTCTACCGCTTCAGCAGCACACAGGCCACAACATTTGTGGAAATTGTACATATTGTGCTTCCTCTTTAACAGGAGTTGAGTGGATACACCCTTTGACTGGTCAATCTATCAAAAGAAGATGGGAAACTGATTATAATACCACTTATGTGGTCTATATTATTCAATGCCCTTGTCCTTTAATATATGTTGGTAGAACGATTCATACTATTAAACTTCGTCTAGGAGAGCATGCCTCACGTCTGCGGGGAAAATCTGATACAGCCCCGATTGTAGAACATTGCTTAGCATTAAATCATGTTTTTCAAGATCTTCGTTGGTTGGTGATAGACTACATACCCTTTGATCCTCGGGGGGGAGATCGCACTCAAAGGCTTCAATCACGTGAGCAATATTGGATATTTCATTTACAGACACTATATCCGACTGGCTTAAACAAGGAAATTGATTGGTCCAGTATTATTTGATGTCATCCTGATAGACACAGGGATGCCCTGAATAAGTGGTTTGTCCCTATTAGTCTTATTGGATGATCTCTTTTGATTGACGGCAAAACTTAGCCATTCAATGAAGTTTAAACCCTTTGAATGAAACAGCTGATCATCGGCATTGTAAGACTGTTACAAAATTCGTGATGGGAGCACTTGAAACAGGGCGATAGCCCGAAACGTGCACATCGTGCCTGGGACTTCAGGATTTGAAATTTAGATTCAGCTAAGTAGCGATGGTTTTACTCTATATTTGAGTTTTGGAATTTTAAGTAAATATAGTGATAATTTAATTAAAAGGATGAAACCGAGTGGAGGACACTGTTGGTAGTACATGTCCCTTTCCGGTACCATCCGCCAAAAATAGATAGGTTTTCACAAAGGGAATTTGGTGATTTGTTGGTTATGGTCTTAACTTTAAACCAGGGCATTCAACATTGTGCCATATCCGAGCTCCTGCACTGAATATCCAGGCTGCTTAAATTTCCCGCAAAGCTAACCAGACAGCAGTGATATTCAGTCGCTGCCCAGTTGGCTTCTATGATGAAAGTTAGGCCAGGGTTTCCTGCACCTGACTTTCCCCACGTATTGCTAACCAAGCAGCGGCTCAATATTGTCGCTGCCGGTTAGCAATGGGCGCCACCCCAGAGCGCCCTCAGCATGCCCCGATGCTAATGGTGAATAAAGCTTTCATGTGACTCATTCTTTATATTATTTGCATTATTGACAGAGGTTTCTATTTTCCTCACCTATGGGTACCTATCATTGGGCATCTATTCTTAGAAACAAATAGAACATGTTTTAAATACATGTAGGTCCTAAGAAGTTGGAAGTATAAGCTGTTTTTAAGGTGGGGGGTCATTTGAACTCTTCTCTAAAGTTTAAACCAATATACATTAGCTTTTCTAGGGCAACCTGAAAAAGCAACAGAGGTTTGACAGCAGGGAATCCACTCTCCTTCCCTGGAGTGATGAGTATACTGCTAGGTATGTCAAAGAAAAAAGATCCGTTTGCACATTCTCTTCAAACATAAAATTAATAACCTGCATGGGAGTAATTTTATAAGAGAGCCCCTATGTCAGAAAACCAAAAAAGTTGGTTTGCAGCAGTACGGTTTATTTTTAGAACTGTTTTGTGATTAGTTGATGTCTGAGCTTTATTTGGCCGAATATTAATGTGTTTTATGGTCTTTTATGTTGTCATCAATCTTTTGTGTTTATGTGATTGTCGACTTTGTGTCAATTATTTTTTATAGCTATAGGATACAAAGATTCGACTTGTTCAAGCCATGGTATTTTCAATAACATCATATGGATGTGAAAGCTGGACAGTAAAAAAGACAGACAGGAAGAAAATTGATGCCTTTGAATTATGGTGCTGGCGGCGAATACTGTGTATACCATGGACTGCCCGAAGAACAAACCAGTCTGTACTAGAGGAGATCAAACCTAAGCTTTCTTTAGAAGCTCAGATGACAAGACTTTGACTTTCATACTTTGGACACATCATGCGAAGAGAGAGATCATTAGAGAAAGACATCATGCTTGGCAAGATAGAAGGTCAACGCAAAAGAGGAAGGCCAGCAATGAGATGGATCGATACAATAACAGCAGCTATGGGTACCAGTCTGTCAACAATAAGCCACCTGACTGAAGACCGAACACAATTTAGGATAGCTATTCAGAGGGTCGCCATGAGTCGACTCCGATTCGACGACACTTAACAACAACAACATAGAATTATGTATTTGTCAGTATGTGATTTCAAATTTGTGCACGAGTATAATGGCTTTTGTAGTTTATTTGTAACCATGTAAACCATCTTAATATTTTGATAAGGTGGTATATAAAACCAGCTAAATAAATGAACAAATATTGCATTGTAAATTATGCTATTGCAATAAACAAAAGGCAGTGTATCATATTTTAATAAACAAACAAACCTATTTTAAGTCTAATTTGCAAAGGCAACATCGGCATCCATATGCTTTTATACAATGAACTCCCAGAAGCAGCACCAATAGCACACAAATAGCCACACACAAATTTACATCTGAAAAAAAGTGTAAATGTGTGCTGAGTATCCCCGGGTGATGCCGCTGCATCTGAGCATTCCAGGGGTGGCACCCAACCATAACCGGGCAGCAATGATATTGAGCCGCTGCACAGTTATGACAAAATGGCAAAAGTAAGACGCAGGTTAGCTTCCTGCCAATCCGGGCAACCCAGATATTTAATGTCATGACGATAGGGCCCTGGCATTGAATATCCTGTTTTAAGTTTCAGTGGCGGTGGCTAGTTGCATTAGAATGGTTAGTTGTCACCACTCAATATTTTGGCCAACATGTTCATCATAACTCTGCCTCTGCTGCACCCAGATTACACCTACTGGAACACATACACTTAGAGGGGGTACTTTAGAAGCATTCCCACATCCAAGAAGGAGCATTGAGATGTGTAGATGGCAATACACATCTTGATGCCATTAAGGCCCCTCGCCTGCACCCCAAGACCCAGGACTTCTTCCTAGCTGCCACTGACCAGGTATATATAACATCCCAAAGCATATGTGTGATCCCCCTTCCATCTCTCTCTGGGACCTGCAGCAGCAGTAAGAACATTAAAACTACTGTGCAATGCTTTCCCAAAGCCTCCGGCGCTGCGTTGCTGTTTAACATAATCTTTGCTACTGCAGGTCCTGCAGAGGGGTAGCAGCAAGGGCGGAGGTGGGAGAAGGGGCGGGAGGAATAAGGTTTTTTGTAGGGTGTTCAAAAAGGAAGAGGCAGATTTTGCTGATGTTGTATAGGAAGAAATGGCAGGTTCTAGCTATCTGTTACATATGTGTAGAGAAAGAAAAGAGTTAAAGATGACCCCAAGGTTGTGAGTCTCGGAGACAGCGAGGATGACAATGTTATCTACAGAAATGGGGAAGGGAGGAAGAGAAGAGGTTAGTTTAGGATAGGGTCCCAAAAGTGGATGATATTGATCCCCAGTGTTTAATGTGGCATTTCTGGTGGTCAAAAATTACTCAAGGATTGTTTGGGGATCAATAAACTTTACACCATTGCACAGTTCATTCAAAATTGTTTGTCAGTTCGGCATAATATTTTGTGCTGATCAGCTAGAGTCATATAATTTAGGATTCTGGATTCTTGTATAGAAAAACAGCTGTAAGTCAACTGTATAAAAACGCATGAGTAAGTTACAAATCTGGACAAGAGATTCGCTTACAGGATAGATGAGTGACAATTCTCCGCCCACCCTGCTGACGGTTGTGCCAATCAGGAAGCATTGTGAGCGTGATGTTTTCACTGCCCATCCCATTGATAGTTTTGACAATATGGAAGCATTGATAGAGTGATGTATTCACTACATATATATCAGTTTCATTCTGGATTCCATTAGTGTTGGTTATTGGTGATAGTTTTTGTTTGTGTTTCTTTGTGTGAATTTGGGTGGGTAGGTAGGCCTAATAGCAACTTATCCATTTTTGGTTATGTTTTAAAAGTTTTAAACATTGGTATGTGCTTCTTGTAACTTGTTTTTACAGTCCATTTACTTTAATTTTAGGTTGAACCCCAGAAACCATAATGGCAGCCGCAGATTGTAAAAAGAAATGCCGACAATATTCATTAGATTATTTGAAACTTGGATTCATACCTTTGATTTCAAATGAAGTGAGGCCTATGTGTCTCCTATGTGAACAGCCTTTTAGTAATGAAGTGATGAAACCAGCAAAGATGAAAGATGACCTTGAAGGAATTTATCCTGCTAAGAAAAATAAAGATCATGATTTTTATAAAACTTTGAAAGAAAAATACAAACATCGACCAAATATAATGTTATTTATGAAAGCACCTGCTGAGGCTGATAATGAAGGAGGATTAAAGGCATCATACAATATTTCTTTCAATAGAGCAAAGAAAGGAAAACCGTATACTATTCAAGAGAAGATCATAATTCCAGTAATTAAAGAAGCAATTGAAACAATTATGAAAAAGGACTCTAGTTCTATTTTGAAATGTTTGCTGTTAAGTGCAAATACAGTGCAAAGACACATTGATGAGATAGCTATCAATGTGGAAAAACTTTGGTATCTGAGCTTACGCACTCTAAGGTTTCCATCCAACTTGATGAATCAACTTTTGGTAGTTCAAACATTTTCATGGCCTATGTAAGGTATTCTGTTGTTGTTATTAAGTGCCATTGAGTCAGTGTCGACTCCTGGCGACCCTCTGGATAGTCAACCTAAACTTTGTTCGGTCTTCAGCCAAGCGGCTCATTGATGATAGACTGGTATCCATAGCTGCTTTTATTGTATTGGTCCATCTCATTGCAGCCTTCCTCTTTTACGGTGACCTTCTATCTTGTCAAGCATTATGCCTTTCTCCAATGATCTCTCTCTTTGCATGATGTGTCCAAAGTCGAAGTCTTGTCATCTGAGGTTCTAAGGAAAGCTTAGGTTTGATCTCCTCTAGTACTGACTGGTTTGTTCTTTGGGCAGTCCATGATATACACAGTATTCAGCACCAGCACCATAATTCAAAGGCATCAATTTTTTTCTGTCTATCTTTTTCACTGACCAACTTTTGCATCCATTTGATGTTATTGAAAATAGCATGACCTGAACAAATTGAATCTTTGTTTGGAGAGAGACATCTCTGCTCTTGAGAATCTTGTCTAGGTCCTTCATAGCCATTCTAACAAGAACAATATGTCATTGGATTTCTTGACTGCTAGACCTTTCTTTATTGATTGTTGATCCAAGTAGGTTAAAGTTGTCAACTATTTAAATTTCTTTTCCATCAATGATGAACTTATTGATTTTGCCAGTTGTCAGGATCTTTGTCTTAACGACTGTTGTAGGTCTAGTTCTTCAAAGGGCTAATAACTCTGTTTATAAATAGTACCCTCAAATATGATCAGAAAAGTTTAGCTAAATAGGATCTCTATTACTTTTTCGTTGACTATATGCTGGAATAAATCTTGTTAAATATGTGCGTTTAGTTCTTCATAACTTATTTCATCATACTTTATCACAAAAAATATTTTTTATTTCTTTTTTCTTTTTTTCCTTTTTTTCTTCTTAATCACTATAGAAAGGATAAAGTGCGGGTCTCAGACTAACATTGGCAGCGCTTATTTGCTAATCGCAAAAAAGCAGCATGTCTTCACGCATCAACGACCCTTACTGCACTTACCCTGGTATTAAACCGAAATAACAGCATTTTCCAACACTTCCTATTAAATACTTTCTGTTGTCATGTTCAGCTTTGTTTTTCTCCAATTGCTTGAAACATAAACATAAAGATTGTGCTTATCTTTAAATCTTGAAGTTATTTGATCGCCCCGACGCTACCAAAAGGGTACCGCAAAACTGCGTTTCGTATCACTTCTTCAGGGGGGATATCTTACTTCAAAGCACGATCTACAATATAGCAAAAAGATAGTATATTTTACAGCAATCAGTCTACAGTTGTTAATGTTTTTACTCTATGAGGAAAACCAGCAGACTTCCTACATCAACACTTCAAAATATTTCTACCTCAGGATGAAGCGCAAAATTTCTTTGTATGTGGCTTCTCAAACTTCTCTTCCTTTCATCTGAAAGTTCATTCATCAAACCGCCACAAAACGCCGCGCATGCGGGTTACCCTTGCACCTTTGATTTAAATAGTGATGTCATATTCGTTCACCCACGACAGTGGTTAGCAATCTCCTTTAATTGATGATAATCTTCTTATCTACCTAATTTACAGGGGAATCTCTCATCTATGGTCTGTGTGTAACTCTTGTATCAGCCTCTTTGAAGTGAGGCGATGATATCATTCAGAGGAGCCTTTTAAATATCAATTCTTAAATGTTATCTGTAAACGTGGTATGTCAAAAACCGGCATTAGCATTATATACAGGCTCTCCATTCGATTGAATTATTAAGGCCCATTGTGCCTGTAGTGGCTAGTCGAAAAATCCATTGTTGTTCTCGAACCAATAAAGATTGTGCTTGCGATTTCCCATTTATTCCAATTAAAACCTGGTCTATGACAAAACACCGCAGTTCTTCAAAACGATGATGTTTATTCATACAATGCAAAATCATCGGAGCTTCTAATGTTTTACATTTGAGTTTGCTGCGATGTTCAGCCATTCTGATCTTCAATTGGCGCTCTGTCTTCCCTATATATAATAGGGAGCACGGACATCTAACAGCATAGACCACATGGTCAGAAAGGCAAGAAGTACTATGTTTAAAAATATATCTTTTCCTGTTATGTATGAAGCTAGTACATTCTTCTGTTATTGCACAAATTGTGCATCTGCCACAAGCTTTATGTCCCGTTGGTTCTATTGAAGCTAGATCTACTGATGTTCTTAATCGACTAGGGCACAGTTTATCTTTTAAATTGGGATTTCTCTTCCAGACACATCTAATGGATTTGTTGTGTAGCGCTGGCACTGTGGTGAGGACATTTTGATGTTTACGCAAGATCTTTTTTATGGCTCCACTCAATGGAGAAAATTTTGTTATAAAATGTATAGTGTCATCTTCCTTCATTGTGATGGGGGATTTAGGTTGTAATAGTAGCGCTCTATTACAATGCAGTGCTCTTTTATAGGCTTTTTTTTATGACAGTAGAAGGATAGCCTCTATCTTGAAAATTTTTTATTAGAGACTTAGCTTGTACTTTATAATCAGCTATAGAAGAACAATTCCTCCTATATCTAATGAACTGTGATATTGGCAAACCATCAGCAACTGTTTAGGATGGTGGCTGGTATAGTGTAAAATCGTATTTCTATCTGTTTGCCTTCTTATTATAGTTGTTTGCCAGCCTGATAAACTCTTTTGAAACCATACATCTAGAAATGCTATCTCATGAGTATGGAATGAAGATGTAAATTGTATATTAGAATCTCTCAAATTTAACCATTCTACAAAATGATGTAATTCATCTATCGAACCTCCCCACAACATGAAAATGTCATCTATGAATCTTCGCCATAGTATCACATGTTGTTGGTATGAGCATTTGTGAGCCATTGGTCTGTTCAAAATTTTGCATGAACAAATTGGCCACTGAAGGGGTGCAGGTCGCACCCATGGGCCACTCCGGACATTTGTTGATATATTTGCCCTTCAAATTCCGAAAAAATTCTGAAAAATGGTAAGATTTGTCAACTCTGAAATAAATGATAATAATTCAGAAGATAGACTCCCGATGTCAGTTAAGGCAGTCATTACTGCCTCATGAGCTTGCTGCTGGGGTATACTTGTATATAAAGCCGCCACGTCTAATGTTACCAAAAATGACATGAGCCTGGGATGCCCATTCTGATAATGTTCTAAAATATTCAAAAAAATGTGCCGTATCTTTTATATATGACGCAATTTTGGCATCAAGGGTCTTAAGAAAGAATCTATAAAAATAGATAAAGGCTCCAGGACTGACCCTTTGGTGGATACAATTGGTTGACCCCGGCGGTTTAAAATATCTTTATGGATTTTTTGGTACCAGATAAAATCTGGCTATAGTTGGTGATGGTTCGTTTAAGAATTTCCATTCTTTCCAAGAAATGAGAGAGGTTTTCCCTTGCTGATGTTGTCAAATGTTTGATCGCTGCTGTAAATTCTTAGTGGGATCGTGTGATAAAACTTTGTATATCGTTATTGTGACAATTGTCTCTGGGCTTCAGCTAGATATTGTTCTTTATCCATAAGTACAGTTGCTCCACCTTTATCCGCCCGTTTGATAACTACATCTGATCTATCTTGTAGTTGTTGTAACGCTTGTCGTCCTGAGATTTTCAATTTATGAGATGTTAAACGATATTCCCGTTCTAGATATGTGACATCTGTCAATACAAATTCTTTGAACAGCCCCAGGGCCATCGGAGGTGGTTCTATAGGAACCCAAGACGATCGAAACGGTAATGGAACTCTATTTGGTGTATCTGATGTCTCTACAACCTAAATCCCCCATCACAATGAAGGAAGATGACACTATACATTTTATAACAAAATTTTCTCCATTGAGTGGAGCCATAAAAAAGATCTTGCGTAAACATCAAAATGTCCTCACCACAGTGCCAGCGCTACACAACAAATCCATTAGATGTGTCTGGAAGAGAAATCCCAATTTAAAAGATAAACTGTGCCCTAGTCGATTAAGAAACATCCGAGATCTAGCTTCAATAGAACCAACGGGACATAAAGCTTGTGGCAGATGCACAATTTGTGCAATAACATAAGAATGTACTAGCTTCATACATAACGGGAAAAGATATATTTTTAAACATAGTACTTCTTGCCTTTCTGACCATGTGGTCTATGATGTTAGATGTCCGTGCTCCCTATTCTATATAGGGAAGACAGAGCGCCAATTTAATATCATAATGGATGATCATCTCAGTAAACTCACATGTATAACATTAGAAGCTCCGATGATTTTGCAATTGTATGAATAAACATCATCGTTTTGAAGAACTGCGGTGTTTTTGTCATAGACCAGGTTTTAATTGGAATAAATGGAAATCGCAAGCACAATCTTTATTGTTCGAGAACAACAATGGATTTTTCGACTAGCCACTACAGGCACAATGGGCCTTAATAATTCAATCGAATGGAGAGCCTGTATATAATGCTAATGCCGGTTTTTGACATACCACGTTTACAGATAACTTTAGAATTGATATTTAAAAAGGCTCCTCTGAATGATATCATCGCCTCAACTTCAAAGAGGCTGATACAAGAGTTACACACAGACCATAGATGAGAGATTCCCCTGTAAATTAGGTAGATAAGAAGATTATCAATCAATTAAAGGAGATTGCTAACCACTGTCGTGGGTGAACGAATATGACATCACTATTTAAATCAAAGGTGCAAGGGTAACCCGCATGCGCGGCGTTTTGTGGCGGTTTGATGAATGAACTTTCAGATGAAAGGAAGAGAAGTTTGAGAAGCCACATACAAAGAAATTTTGTGCTTCATCCTGAGGTAGAATATTTTGAAGTGTTGATGTAGGAAGTCTGCTGGTTTTCCTCATAGAGTAAAAACATTAACAACTGTAGACTGATTGCTGTAAAATATACTATCTTTTTGCTATATTGTAGATCGTGCTTTGAAGTAAGATATCCCCCCTGAAGAAGTGATACGAAACGCAGTTTTGCGGTACCCTTTTGGTAGCGTCGGGGCGATCAAATAACTTCAAGATTTAAAGATAAGCACAATCTTTATGTTTATGTTTCAAGAAATTGGAGAAAACAAAGCTGAACATGACAACAGAAGTATTTAATAGGAAGTGTTGGAAAATGCTGTTATTTCGGTTTAATACCAGGGTAAGTGCAGTAAGGGTCGTTGATGCGTGAAGACATGCTGCTTTTTTGCGATTAGCAAATAAGCGCTGCCAATGTTAGTCTGAGACCCGCACTTTATCCTTTCTATAGTGATTAAGAAGAAAAAAAGGAAAAAAAGAAAAAAGAAATAAAAAATATTTTTTGTGATAAAGTATGATGAAATAAGTTATGAAGAACTAAACGCACATATTTAACAAGATTTATTCCAGCATATAGTCAATGAAAAAGTAATAGAGATCCTATTTAGCTAAACTTTTCTGATCATATTTGAGGGTACTATTTATAAACAGAAGGATCTTTGTCTTAACATTAAGGTGCAGACTCATTTTAAGTCTATGGGGTATGTTTACTAAACCATCTTAACGTGCGCTCTGTGACCTTATGACGCGATAATGGCGCCTTTCCAGGCGCACAGGTACCTTATTGCGCGATAACGCGTGCAGCGGTGCAAACGAGCGCTGAAGGCGGGGAAAGGCTCCCCAGGGGCGGAGAGAAGGGGTCAATGGGTGGAGAGTGGTAGGGGAGAGGCTCCCCGCACACTAACGCTGTGAAATCCAAGGCTCAAAACTAACGTCAGTGAAACCCTGGTGTTAGAGCTGATTTAAAGGGAAAAGAAACCATATCCGTCAGCAATGTACAGCAAAACCAGGGAAACCCACAAACGTGATAAGTATGATACATGTGCACGGAACAAAAGGGCAAATAAACAGTGAAAATGAACAGAAGAAAATGGAAAAATAAAATAACCAAGCTGGGCAATAGTGATCTCAATGGGAAACATCAAAAAACACTCCCAAGAAAGCACCAAAAAAAGGATATGAATTTTGGAAGGGTCCATGCTCCGTTCCCATACAAGGTGAATGAGCCCACAGTGCAATTGCGCTGTGCAGGGTTTTCCTCTCCATCGGACAGGTTTCCTATGGCGTGCACATGTGCGGCAACAGCAGGGCGGGCATGTCGGAATGGCCAACTGGACAGATACTTGAAAATGGGATAAAGAGGGCTGCAGGCGGCACATGCTGTGCTGTAGCTGGGGCACAGTGCGGACTAGGCAGATGCCTAGGTGGCACCTAGGAATGCTGAAACTGTACAGCAGCCAGACAGCAACTGATGAGGGCCCAACATGGGCACGAGTGTGTTTATCACAGTGTCACAGGGGATAGTACCCAGCAGGTACCTCCAAGGGCACAGAACATTGGCAGGCGGTGTTGGGGGGGGAGCGTGGACGTCTCTGCAGGCACCCCTACCCCAGAATACGCACCATAGGCAGCCGCCTACCTGCACACTGGATGGCCTGAGACTGCGCACCACCAGCACCACCAGCAGAAGGGCATGTCAGCATGGTGGCAGAGGGGTACTGGTGGTGGAGGGGGGCAGTGGCAGCTGCCCAGAGCAGACCATGGCCTAGCCCTGTGTAGGTGGGTGCCATGCACTGCAACAGACAGGCCCTGCCGGATGAACAGTCATGGTATCACCAGGGAATGCACTGTCTCTGTGGCAACACAGTGGTGCAGTGCACACAACCAGTGTGTTCAGAGGCAGAAGGTCATAGGTTCAAGTCCCAGCTGTAGTTCCTGCCAACCCAGTCCCCATATTTTACCCACTACTAAAACATGCTAATACAGACAGAACCTTTATTACAGATGATGTAAACATGCCCAAAACACCTACATTTTACCCTACAGAGCACAGGCACCATAAACAGGTGCATTACCTAGAGCAGAGTCTCACAAATGCAGTCCTGGAGGGCCAAACACCATTCAGGTTCCATGCTGCCTCTAAGAAAGATGCCTGTGCTGCATTCTTATG
Organism: Ichthyophis bannanicus; assembly: GCA_033557465.1. Classification (NCBI taxonomy): domain Eukaryota; kingdom Metazoa; phylum Chordata; class Amphibia; order Gymnophiona; family Ichthyophiidae; genus Ichthyophis; species Ichthyophis bannanicus. Next base: position 65,379,122 of record CM066040.1, read on the forward strand.
TGCCGCCCCCATGGTATGCAGATGTATCTCATGCATATTCATGAGGGACAGCATGAAAACCCAAACAGTCTTTGGCACACCAGGACTGGAGTTGGGAACCTCTGCCATAAAGCAGCAGCCAACAGGGGCAGACACACTCACACCCACAGGCTCCATTATCCAATGCCTCCTGGAGAGGCAGGACATTGGGCCCTGCGTGCATCTCCCAATACTTGCACTTGCATACCTTAGCAATGCCACCCTAAACCTGGGAATACGGTACACAGCTATCAAAAGGTTGCTATGATTACTGACAGATAGCAATTCCGAAGTTAAGTACAATTTTCTGATTGAGCTGCATCATGGCAACCTTTCTGATGTCTGTGGAGTGTGCTACAGATCTTGTGTCTGACAGTGTTTACCACCCTGGGGAGTGACCCCAACAGTATTGTGTACCATAGCCATGCCTGCACTGTGTCCAGGACTGGAGCGGTGGCCAGGGCTGCCAAACACCTCTATAGTTGTACAATGCTGGCATAGGTGTGGGAGTGTGTGTCTGTCTATCCAGTGTGTGGTGGCTGCAAACACCCTCCACAGCTCACACTGCCAGCACTGTTGCCAGTATTGGCCTGCCAATGTGCATAATGAGGAGCAAGGGGCAATGGCTGGGACATTGTAGTGCCCGGCCACCACCTGCACAGACAGGGTGGCCACAGTATGTCCTGCTGGGAGATCACTCTCACCCTGACTGAGCAGTGACCATGGCATGGCTAGGTTCCCCCATAGTGCTATATAGTATTTCTCTCATGCGATATTTATGGGTTCCCTTTTGGGGTCCAATCACTGACTTATCTGCTTGGTGTGTATGCTGACCTCCCAGTTCTGGGTGTATGCATCTCCTCCAGGAACATGCACTATGGACTAGCTAGCAAACTGTCTGCAGCTAGTATGTGTCTTGCTGGAACACCTTGCAGGGTGCAGTGGCTGGAGGCTTGCTGCTGGAGAATATCAGATAGTGATGGGGTGCAGCTGAGCATTTCCAGGCCTAATGTCTGTCTGCTATTGCTTTATGGATGTGTACAAAGCTGTATTGACTGCCCTGTAGTGGTCTGTTCCTCAGCAGGACTGGGGTTGATGGTCCCCTCTACTGCCACCATTGCAGGGAGGTAGAATGTGGATCTGTTGGTGGGAGACCCTGTTTCCCACCCTCAGCCCCAGAGGGTGGGTTGGGTGGTGGTACATAATCCACCTATGGGTCCATAAAGGCTAAACCTGACTGAGAAATACAGATGTATCCAAGGTGTGTTTGCAAGAACTACCTATCTCACACACTAGCACTGCTGGGGACCTACAGCATGGCCTATTTCTGCCATGGAAGGTGCTGTGGACCCAGTGCTGGGCGCCCCACCTCACCCTCAGGGTGAGCACAGTACCCGCACAATGTGACAGTTTGTAGTTACTCTGTGCCAGTAGCACACACGGTCAGTTCCCCCTACCAGGCCGAGGTGCTGCATACCCCATCTTGTGATCATCTGTAGACTGCTGATTTGCATGTGCAGTGCATCATGGGTACGGGTGGGTTAACCCTATCCTGGTGACCACAGCAGACTGTTTGTATGGTGACGTGCAGTCCTTCTGAAGCCAGCCAGGGGTTTGTTAGCAGCTATAGAGCTGTAGCCCACTGGTTACTTCACTGCCTGTGGAGCGGTTCAAACCCCCAGTGGGGTTATTTGATAGGGCTGTCTGAAGCATTGTCTATTTTTAATGTACATTAGTGCTGCCAGCAAAAACACCCTCAGAGTACTGTAACCATAAGGTGCCTCAGAAGGCACCCTATAAAGCGCCTTCTGAGGCACCTTATGGTTACAGTCCGTATAAGGTGCCTTATAAGGTATCCTATGGAGCACCTTATAGGGTGCCCTATAGGGGACATTTTAGGGTGCCGTGGCGGACAGTGCACTTTATAATGTGCCCTATGGAGTGCCTTATAGGGTGTGTTTGCTAGCAGCAATAATTAAAATACAAATAAAATGCCTCAAGAAACAATACTTACATATCAAAGCTGATGCCTCAGCCAGCCTTATGCATTAGGCACACTGGGGGATTGAACTCATGACCCCCGTATCATCAGTCAGTGTATTAACCATTGTGCTACACCTCTGTTTCTATGTTTTCATGTCTGCGTGCCTACTTAAGATTACAGCACATTAATGCGCTTAGTGGCGCTTCGCCCGATAATGTGTGCAGCAGTGCGCGTTATCGCATGATAATCCCGTTTTGCTACTTTAAGACTGAAATGCCCACTCCTTTATTGTAGCCTGCACACTATCGCCGGGCACACTTTAAGACGGTTTAGTAAACATACCCCTATATTCCTTAATCTTGAGAGGCAAATGTTTCAAAACGTCTTTACTTTCAGCAGTAATGTGTGTCGTGCCTCCCCTTGCCAGTACCCGTAGGTAGGGGTTAAGGAGGTTAAGTCCTTCTTTAAACCAAGGGCCTTTCACTTCCTGGAGCAGTGCTTGTTCGGAAGTGTAGTTTTTACCATCAGTTTTAAAAGAAGAGTAGTGTGACTCAAAGTGTTTATAAGCAAAGGGATTTATTTCCCCTCCCGGGGTTGGACTTTACAAGGACAAAAGGTGAACACAAATTAACTGCTCCTTAGCAGAAAAAGGACAAAGTAAATATGGCTTTCTTCAGCAAAACAAACATTTTTCTCTTTCCAGCAATTAGAGCTTCAGCCCATGGTTAATACAGCTCTGTCCCTTCACAGCCAGCATGTATTCTCTTCACCACAAAGCTTAACGTAAAGATATAATCTGTTCAGAAGAAATAGTTGTACAGTCCATCTCCTCTGTAGGATAATTCATGCAAGGTGGTTCCGTATCCATCAATTCCACCTCTGAGCTAGAATTAGTTTGGCCCGTACCTTCCAGGGCCGCGCCCTGTCTTCCAACCCTGAGCCCTTCAATGCACACAGGGTTTAAGTAGGGCCTAAAGCCATTATCATAGCCCCAATCCTCCAGGCTGTTACCTCCACAAGGATTCTTGTAATCCCAGCCCTTGGGCTTACCTGGGGACCTGGCTTTTGAGGCCTTCCTCTGAAGTTCCCATGTACCGGTTGGTTCCCTGTTAAACCAGGGGGAAACAGTTCCCAACTGCTTTTTGGGCTGCTTGTAAGGCTGTGAGTGCTTCAGCTGTTCTGGTCTGCTCCTCCTGTAATTATCCACCGGAGCCTCTGACCTCCCGTCGGCTGAAAACTCTGCCCACCTCCTGAGTGGGCGTCTGCTTTTCTCTCTCTCCTCCTTCTCTCTGCCTGCTGGAGCCTCCTTATGAGACCGCCCTCCTGGGTAGGGCCTGGTCCCACCCCCTAGCAGGTGTTCAAACTTCCCCCGTGACTCTTTGCCATACTGATAGCAGGGGCGTGTTTCCTTCTCTTGTGTTTTGTTTCCCCGGCAACTGGTGGCCATGTGTCTTTGTTTATCCTTCAGCCCTGCATTTTCTACCTGGTTTTCTAGCTTCTCTGCTGGGCCAGAAGGGCTTGCTATATCACATGTGGTATCATCAGCGTAGCAAAGGTTGTTGATGAGTCTTCCACCAATCTTCACACCTCGGTTGTCTTCATACAGTCCTGCTTCTCTGATGATTTCTTCTGCATATAAATTGAAGAAGTAGGGGGAAAGTATGCAGCCTTGTCGTACACCTTTGCTGATTTTAAACCATTCTGTTTCTCCTAGTTGACTTTGAACCGTTGTTTCTTGATCAATGTAAAGGTTATGCATGAGAATGATCAGGTGTTCCGGTATACCCATGCTTCTTAATATGGCTTAAGGTACTTTAGTCAAATTTAAAAAAAAACAATTATTGACGAGTTTTTATTCACAAGATATCTTAGATGTGATGGAAAATGGATGATGATTTTTTTTTGGAGCTTGAAGGAATATTTAAACAAGCATTATATTCCACTCAGCAATATAACTGTGGTGGTCACAGATGGTGCACCTTCAATGATTGGCTGTTACCAAGGTTTTGCTACCTTTCTCAAGGAGAAGGTTCCTGATGTGCATACTATTCACTGTGTATTTACACAGCCACCATTTTGTTGCAAAAAATCTCAGTGACGAACTGCATAATGCTGTACAGGTGTGCATTAGAACTATAAATAAAATTAAAGCGCATCCACTTAATTCATGATTGTTTGCCAAACTATGTGATGAAAATGATGAATTAGTGAACCAATTACTCTTACATACTGATGTGATGTGACTGTTGAAAGGTGTTAGCTTGCAAAGATTTGTTTAGTTATATGATTCAACAGTGGAGTTTCTTACAGATGTTAATTACTTTCTATTTGATGAGTTGAAAAAGGATAATAAGCATCTTTACTATTTGGCAGACCCATCTATAAGGTAAAGATGTAATAATTATTCAAACTTGAAAAATCCTTTTAGGCTTCCAGGACAAACTAGACCTATTTAAATCTTCATTGCTAAGAAGAGATTTTCGGTACTTTTCGAACCGACGGCAACTGGAAAATGAAGACTATATTCTATCTTTTATTTGTGTATAATTTTTATTAGCCAAAGAAGGAGTTGTACAACTTTCATAAACAAAGAAATAGAAACATGACGGCATAAAAAGACCACATGGCCTATCTAGTCTGATCTTCCATATCAACTACAATAGTCCCCTGTTTACCTTTAGAGATCCTCTGTGTTTGTCCAATGCTTTTTTGAAATCAGATACTGTCCTCTTGTCCACCACTTCCACTGGGAGAGTATTTCACACATCTATCACTTTTTCCGTAGAGATATATTTCTGCATATAATTTCTGAGTCTATCTCCTTTCACTCTCATCCTATGTCCCCTCGTAGCAGAGTTTGCCTTCAGTTCAAAGAGACCCTCCTGTGCATTTATGCCACAGAGGTATTCAAAGGACTCTATCATATCGCCCCTTTCTTTCCTTTCCTCTAAAGTATACGTATTAAGTTTAAGTCTGTCCTCATATGCTTCATAACGAAGACCTCTAACCATTTCAGTAGACACCCTCTGCATTGACTCCAACCTGCTTGCATCCTTTTGAAGGTGTGGTCTCCAAAATTGCACACAATACTGCAAATGAGGTCATACCAGAGACTTATACAGAGGCATTATCACCTCCTTTTTTCTGCTGGCCATTCATCTCCCTATATTTGCAAACAATGAGAGGCAGTGGATGCAAATAAACCTCATGAGTATTCATCAGGGACATCCTGCAAACCATGCTGGATTGTGGTGCACTGGAACTGGAATTGGCCACCCCTGCTCTACACTGTACAGCTTCTCTGGATTTTTGCAGCCTAAATGCATGACCCTGCATTCTTTAGCATTAAATTTTAGCTGCCATATACTAGGCCATTCTTCAAATTTAGCTAGATCCCTCCTCATGTTGTCAATTTCTTCCTGTATGTCTACTCTTTTGGAGATTTTGGTATTGTCTGCAACAAGCAAATCTTACCTGACAGTCCTTCCTATCACCTATAAAGATGTTAAACAGAATTGGATCAAGGACAGATCCCTGTGGCCTCCCATTCAACTGATTTCTAACACAATCAGTAACTTTAGGGTCCACCCCTAGGGTGCTCAATTTGTTTATAAGTTTCCTGTGCGGAACGGTGTCAAAGGCTTTACTGAAATCTACATACAGCACATCTAGGGTTTTCCCTCAGTCCAGCTCCCTGGTCACCCAGTCAAAGAAATCAATCAGATTTATCTGACAAGACCTGCCTCTGGTGAATCCATGCTGTCTTGGATCCTGCAATCCATTGGACTCCAGAAACCTAACTATTCTCACCTTTAGTAGCTTTTCCAATAATTTAATAAGCACAATTGATTAGACTAACCGGACTGTAGTTCTCAATGTCTTCCTTACGTCCGCTTTTGGGTAAAGGGACCACAAATGCCTCTGTCTAGTCCTCTGGTACGTACCACTCCCGATTCCAAAGAGGCATTGAAAGGGTCAGAAAGTAGAGCTGCTAGAACGTCCCCAAGTTCCCTCAGTATTCTTGGATGTATCCCATCTGGGCCCATGGCTTTGTCTACGTTTAGTTTAGCTAGTTCCTTGCAAAAACATCTTCTGAAAATTATTTGAGATTCCCATCCCTTCTGCTGCTATTTATGGGTGTTTTCTGAGGTCCTGCTCCTGGCTCTTCATCTGTAAACACAGAACAGAAATATTTGTTAAGCAATTCCGCTTTATCCTCATCAGTTTCTGCATATTCCTCCCCTGCACCCTTGAGTCTGTTAATACTATTTTTGCCCTTCCTCCTCTCGCTAATATATCTGAAAAAATGAATTATCCCCACATTTTATTGCATTGGCTATTTCTTCTTTTTGTACCTTTGCTTTCCTGACTACTTTGCTAGCTTCTCTAAGTTTCTCCTAAGATAGATGCCTGTCTTCCTCTCTCTGTGATCTCTTGTATTTCATGAAATCCTCCCTCTTTTTCTACACCTTCTCAGCTACTTCATAGCAGCCTTCTTTTCCTTTTTTTATTTACTGTTTTTCTACCCCCCCCCCCAGCTGTTTCCATCCTGCAAACGACTCTCTGAGGTATTGTCCTATCCTTGCAAAGTTAGCTACAATTCTGGAGCTTACAACAGCTGAGGCAACAACTCGATAATTCCACATAAATCCAAGAGTAAACTCCAACCAGAAAAATAACTGACTCCCAGAAGAGGTTCCCCATTTCTCAAGCAAAGACATATAAACCCCTTCTGGGCACTCTGAACGACAGACCATCCTCCTTCCCCAACTTCATCCCCAGCCCTTCTCTACCTCCCCCTACCCCCCTCCCCATAGTCACCTGAAAAATTCAAGCAGAGGGGATGATGGAGCAAAAGGAAGAAACAGTCCTAATGTGGTTTTAGGGGAACGTCCCTCATATGGAAATACAGCAGTAACATGAACAAAATGGTAGCAACTGAAGATAATCCATAGCTCCAGCCGCATCCATGTACAGGAACACTCTGTAAAATTTTCACTTCACTGTGCTCCCCACCCCTCAATCCTTTTCTACCCTTCCGCCCCATACCTCCTCCCTCCCCTCACCCACCCCACCCTATCCCACTCTCTTAAATTCCACCTACAAAATCTCACCAACACATACCATGGGTATAGGCAAACCATGGGAGGACGTCCCAGGACATCTCGGAGTTAGCGGCTCAAAGGTCAAAGTCAAGAGGAGTCATAAGGGACCAGGGGCTTCAGATCCAATTGTTCAGTATTAGTAGGAGGCATCCAGGTGCCTTATAGAGAAACCTGGACCATAGCACTGTGACTGCCTTAGGTTTACTCCAGAAATCTGCTTAGATACTTAGTGCCTGATCTTTTACTCTAAAGCTCAGTTTCCCATTCACACAGGGGCGGCTCAAGAGCAGGTGCGGGGCCATGTGCGGAGACTCACTGCAGGACTACATTTGCATAAGGGACCTCATTTGCAAAAATAACTAACTTTTCGTAAACATGCCTCTTAATGAGTGTCTGGATAAAGGAAGACTACCAGATCTCCAGTGCCAACTGCCAGGCACATTAGGAAGTACTATAAACCCTGCCCATTTAGAATCCATCTAACAAACTCTCTTGAGGTAACAACTTCCGTTTTATTCATTTTAATGAGCTGTACCAAACCTCAAAATGCTTTAAAAACTTAGCAATTCATACAAGGGAAGTGCATGAGCAAGCCCCTTTTGTTTAAATCAGCCCCTTTATCTCAAAAGGACTACTATTCATATATCAGTAAACAACGCGACTTATCTTTTCTCTTTCTTTTTCAAGTCCTCATTATTCAACTGATATCCACTCTGTATTGACGCTGGATATATACTGTATATGAAAGGGGTGCTCAAAGCTTCTTCCTTAGCCGAGCCAATCCACATCCAGTATTTACTATGCAACATAGCACCATGTTTCAGGCCTCGGACTTCTTCCAGCCCTTCATCAGGCTTTTCAATCTGAATGGTTTGCCCGAGAATCACCCGTTACTTAAATAGGAAATTAATGAATGACATCACTTGTTAAAGATCCGCCCTTTCTTGAGTTACAACATACTCCACCAATAGAGTTCTAAATTCAATCCTTGGTGGGCGACCATCTGAAGATTGAAAATCCATCGTTGTTCCATTTGCTGCAGACGTGCTACTTTGCCCCCCGACCTCGAAAAGAATAAGATAATTGATCAATGACTTGCCAAGTATACTCATGAAAACAATGACCTTGTGTGATACTATGGATAACCAATGGTGCTGACATAATACGTGTATTAATGTGAGATTGATGCTCCTGTAAACACACTTGTACAGATCTTGTGGTTCTACCAATATATTTCAATTATCACGGGCATATCAACTACTACTACTACTGAGCATTTCTATAGCGCTATCAGTCGTACGCAGCGTTGTACAAAACATATGAGACAATCCCTGCTCATCAGAGCTTACAATCTAATCAAGACAAACACAGAAGGCATAAACAGGGGGAAGGAAAAGGAGATCAGATGAGTCAAGATCCAAAGGCAGAAGCGAAGAGGTGAGCCTTCAAACTGGATATGAAGAGGGTTAGAGAAGGTACTTGGCATACAGACACAGGTAGTTTTCTCCAGGTGTAAGGTGCAGCAAGGTGAAAGATTCGAAGTCTGGAGCTGACAGTAGGAGAGAAGGGCAGAGATAGAAGTAGTTGGTTAGAAGAGTGGAGTACCCGGGAGGGGTTGTAAGGAGAGATAAGAGAAGAAGGGTAATGAGGATCCGCAGAATGAATGCATTTATAGGTCAGCAGGAGAAGTTTGAATTGGATGCGGAGACGGATAGGGAGCCAGTAAAGTGACTTGAGAAAAGGAGTAATATGGGTATGATGAGGCTGGCGGAAGATTAGCCGTGCAGTGGAGTGTTGAACAGACTGAAGGGGAGAGAGATGACTCAAAGGGAGACCAGCAAGAAATAGGTTACAGTAGACAAGACGGGAGGTGATTAAGGAGTGGATAAGCATTTTAGTAGTGTGTTCAGAAAGGAAAGGGTGTATTTTGTAATGTTTATAGAGAAAGAAGCGGCAGGTCTTAGCTACAAGATGCATATGTGTGGAGAAAGAGAGGGAGGAGTCAATGACAACCCCCAGATGTGGGCCGAGGGAAACAGGAAGGAGTACAGAGCTGTCCACAGAGACTGAGAAAGGAGGAAGAAGAGAGGAGGTTTTAGGGGGAAAGATAAGAAGTTCAGTCTTGGCCATGTTCAATGCAAGCGGCGGTGGGACATCCAGGCAGCAATGTCAGAAAGGCAGGCAGAGATCGGGTCTGGGTTGCTGGAGAGAGTTCAGGCGTAGAGAGGTAGATCTGGGAGTCATCAGCATACAGATGGTACTGAAAGCCATGGGAAGAGATAAGCGCAACAGGGACTGGGTACAGAGAGAGAAAAGGAGTGGACCCCAAGACAGATCCTTGGGGTACATCGACTGGGAGCAGGGTAGCAGAGGAGGAGGAGCCACCAGAACACACACTGAAGGAGCGCTGGGAGATATAGGAGGAGAACCAGGATAGTAGCCCTTAAAGCCCTTAAAAGAGCCTTTAAAGCCAAGTGAGGGACAGTGAGGGTATCGAGGAGAAGGTTGTGGTAGATGGTGTCGAAAGCAGCAGAGGTCAATGAGGATGAAGACAGAGTAAAAGCCCTTGGATTTTGCCAGGAACAAGTCACTGGAGACTTTGACAAGAGCTATTTCAATAGAGTGTAAAGGACAAAAGCCAGACTGTAAGGGATCCAGGAGGGCATGAGAGGAGAGGAAGTCAAGGCAGCAGAAGTGAACTGCACATTCAAGCAGTTTAGAAATGAAGGGGAGGAGAGAGATGGGTCGATAATTAGAAGGACAGGGGGGATCAAGTGAGGGTTTCTTGAGGAGCGGTGTGACCACAACATGCTTGAAGTCTGCAGGGACAGTTACAGTGGAGAATGAAAGGTTAAGAATATGAGAGATGGAAGGGACAACGGTGGAGGAGATGGTGCTTAGGAGATGGGTTGGGATAGGATCAGAGGAGCAGGTGGTAAGTTTGGAGGAAGAAAGAAGGTGTGCAGTTTCCTCTTCAGAGATGATAGGAAAGGAAGAGAGGGTAGCAAGGGATGGGGGGGGGGCGAGTTGGGAGTGGAGAGGGGGGAGGAGAGAAATAGCTGAGTTTGTGGGGAATTGGAGGGTGATCTTGTGGATTTTGTCATGGAAATAGTCAGCCAGGGTTTGGGCAGAAAGGGAGGGAGGGATCAGAGACGGAGGCACTTTGAGAGAGAGCTGAGAGTAGTAAAGGGACAGCGAGGATCAGAGGCAAGAGAGTTAGTCAGATGGACATAATAGTCTTGTTTGGCAAGAGCTATGGCTGATTGGAAGGAGGCAAGCATGAATTTGAAGTTTAGAAAGTCTTCCAGGGAGCGGGATTTGAGACAAACATGCTCAGCAGAACAGGCACAGGAATGTAGATAGTGGGTAGTGGATGAGAGCCAGGGCTGGGGTGCAGAACATCTCACAGGACGTGGGGTGGGTGGAGCGAGAGCATCCAGGGCCGAGGAGAGTGCAGCGTTTATAGGAGGTTACTTCCTCGTCGACAGACTTGGATGACATAGTGGAAGAAAGAGATGGATAAATGGTGGAGGAGAGAGTCAAGGGATCAATAGTATGAAGGTTTCTAAATAGGTTGGAAGAGACAGGACGAGGCTGAGGCAGCGGGAGATGAAGATTAAAGCTTAAAAAGGTGATGGTCAGATAAGGGAAGAACTGAGCTACGGTGCTGTGCATTGTCTACTATACTATTGGTTTTGGTGCCATATCTTCATTACTATATGCGATTCATTTGGTGCACCTGATAGAGATTACTTTACCCCTGATGAAGGCTATTGCCGAAACACGTTGGGGGTTGTTTCACTCTATAAAGCACACGTGACTTGCTTATCTACTCGCTCCTGTAGTTACAGAAACATGGTTCACAGAAAATCATGACTGGGATGTAACAATATCAGGCCTATACTTTATTCAGAAAGGACAGGGTAGGAAGAAGGGGAGGAGGAGTGGTACAATATGTAAAAATAATATTAAAGCTTTGGAACTACAGAGCTTAAAAGGGAGAGAAGAGGCACTGTGGGTTAAACTAGAAAAAGGGGAAAGAAAAAATCTATTTGCATTAGCGTGATATAAAGACCTCCCTCACAGGAGGAAGAGAGTTAATTGAAGACATACGCAGCATTGCTAGGAAAGGGGAAGTGCTATTGCTAGGGAATTTCAATATGCCAGATGTTGATTGGCACATTCCTGCTGCAGTATCATCTAGAAGTAAGAGATCCTGGACCTCTACAGGGAGAACTATTCAGACAACTGGTAAGAAAACCTAACGTGAAGGGCCATACTGGACTTGGTGCTTACCAATGGTGAAAGTGTTTCTGATGTTATAGTGGGAGATCATTTTGCATCCAGTGATCACCAGATGGTGTGGTTCAGTATTAGGACTAGGGCCTGTTAAAATCCATTCAAAAGCGAGGCTCTTAGACTTAAGGAAAACTAACTTTGTCAAGATGGGCCAATACCTTAGGGAGTCGTTAGTGGGATGGGAACAACTTGGGGATGTAGAAAAACAGTGGGCAAAACTGAAAGGGGATATTTTTAAGGGCAACCAGCCTTTTTATTAAAATGGTAAATAAAGGTAAAAGGAAAAGGAGACTGCTATGGTTTTCAAAAGAAGTAGCTGAAAAAGTGAAGGAAAAGAGGGAGGCCTTAATGAAATACAAGAGAACACAGAGAGAGGAAGGCAGGCATCTATATTTGGAAAACCTTAGAGAAGCTAGCAAAGTAGTCATAAAGCAAGATTCAAAAAGAGGAGGAAACAGCCACTAAAATGGGGGGATAAGACAATGTTCAGATATGTTAGTGAGGAGAGGAAGGGCAAAAGTGGTAATGTGAGATTCAAGGGTGAAGAGGAGGAATATGTAGAAGCTGAAGAAGTAAAGTGGAATTGCTTACCAAATATTTCTGTTGTGGGAGTTCACAGATGAAGACTCAGGAGCAGGACCTCAAAAACACGCGCCAAAAATAGGAACAGAAGTGAGGGGCATCTTGAACAATTTTCAGAAGACTGTGTCGTGAGAAAACTAGCTAACTTAAGGGTAGACAAATGCAATGGGACCGGATGAGATACACCCGTAGAATAACTGAGGGTAACTTTGGGACAGTCTAGCATCTGCTCCACTGACCTCGAACCTTTTCAATGCCTCGTTGGGTCAGGAGTGGGTGGTCAAGTGAGGTGGATAGAGGGCACATGTGGTCCCTTTACACAAAGAATGGAAATTAGGGATGTGGTTTCAAACTACAGGCC